>LOEQ01001922.1:0-37380 GCA_001685075.1 Bramus lutescens
GACACGACTGTGAGAACCAGTGCTGCTGGAGGGAAAGTGCTCTCTGTGGAAAATGCTGGGAGGGTGGGTTCAGAAACCAGAGCGCCTGTCAACTGTTCTACACAGAGACACAGCACCATAAAAGGCCAGCTTCATTTAGGAAGCTGGATCCCAATCCCCACCCCTGTTGTATAAGCGCAGGCATATTCTTCCACGCTCACATTATACATATTTACACATCCACCTACACAGACTCACAGGGGGATTAACATCACCAGTAAATGGCAAAGCCCCCTTTGAATCGCAAAGAACAAAACACTAAGATCCATTTGACGCGATGAGCAAGGGGTTACACAGCGGCTCCCTGTAACTAGGTCAGAAACCAATTGTTAGTCAACTCCACAGGCCTAGAAAGATTTAATGAGGAGGCAACCAAAGACAGAAGGTGGAAACAGTGCCCCAAGCACGTGTCCCAGACTCTGCAATCTGGCAATGGCACCCAGGCCGCACCATCTCTCTCACAGACAGGCCAGAACAAACTTTCTGAAGTTCCTAAGACACAGATCCACGATCCTGGCCAGCCCAGTCACAGCTCTGGCTGCAGTGACCAGGGGAGAATAAAGACAAACTGAATCAAAAGACAATCATGACCCAAGTAGAAAGGACAGAAGTAGTGAAATGATGCTGAGCCGGCAGCAGCAATGACGCTAGCGGGGCATAAATAAAACAGCTATGCCAAACTAAAGCTTGCAAAATCTGGTCCCCTCTGCCAGGATCTACAAGCCACTGTTCCATATCTGAACTGCCTGTGCTGGGCAGGGTGACTGGCACCTGCACATCGGCTAGCAGATGGGAAGGCCAGACCTGATAAATCCAGTGCCTACCCACTCTACCATCATGAGGTCACAAGCAGAAGTTGGCCACTTACAGTCATCCTAGAGGGTCAGGCAGGATCCAGGTATGGTGATGAGTATTCCAGAAGCTTGCTTCTCAGCGAACTCACATGGGGAAATGGAGGGCCATAGGCTGTGAGAGGACTCAGCCTAGCTTTGTTCTGTATAGCAGCCTCCCAAAATGGCTTAAGAGGCAGTCCCAGCTCCTGGCACAGCTAGCAGTCTTGTGAATGAACCACTGTGTGAGACACATACCCACTACTAATGAGTCCCACACAGACACAAGCCAGAGAGGGCAGAGCAGTAGCCCGCTGCAGAAGAGGCAGATGAGAAGCAGACACTATTGTGACAGCGTGTGGGGCCCACCTGGCGCCCAGGACTCCAGCTCATGGAAGTCATAGGGCCTCAGTAGCCAGGATTGGAAATAGCTATATTCCTCACACTAAAGAAAGCCCCAACTCCCCCCCACCCTCGACTCAGTGATCAGGAGAGTGACAGTTGAAATTACAGAGATCCTATTAAGCATTGCTCTCCTTTCATTATTTTGAAGAACATTTTAACTTAAAAATATCAGAAGGCAATATTCAGAATAGCAAGGTACTTGTCAATGTAGTACACTAATACAGAAAGAAAAAAATATGTTTGCTTTAGAATTTTGAATATGATTAAGTTTATTTGACATAATCCCGTTGTAGATTGTAGACGGTTAAGAACTCTAGAGGAAGGGTGGGCTTTGGAGTAAACTGCAGGAGTTTGAATCCCTCCTTAGATTGCTCACTGGATAACCACAGAAACTCCTCCACATTCCTATCTAGGAAACAGACTAAGTAGTTCTCCATCCCTTAGGCTGTCCTGTGTGTTGCGGGAGCTCCTTCCGCTCCTTCAGCCAATAGCCGCTGAGATACNATTGCTCACTGGATAACCACAGAAACTCCTCCACATTCCTATCTAGGAAACAGAGACTAAGTAGTTCTCCATCCCTTAGGCTGTCCTGTGAAACTCAGTTGACTGATGGGGTGTACTCATATAAAGCTCCATGATGCTTCCCACCTTCCTAGATTACTGTCCCATCCTTGTGTGATTGAGCTGACCTTGGGCCTTCAAATTCAGATTAGCACACTAAGTTCTTAGGGTCTTCCCAGTTATTGAAATTCCAACCATGGGTAGATATGCAGTTAAAATGAGTGTGACAAGGCACATTTCCACTGGCTGACAATTAAGAGGATTTAAAGAAAACAAAAAAGGTAATGTTCCACAACCCCACCAGCTTTTCTTGCCCTTCTCCCATAAGGGTTCTTAAGAGCAAAGATGGAAGATGATTAAGAGTATGTATATGTATGTCTCCTAAATACGTATGTGCAAATTTTTCAGATATTGTTTATGCTGATGAGTGTGCTTCATAACCCCTCTTCTGCTGAGAGATAATTCTGTTACTTTGATGTGCAGTTCACTGGAGGACCTTATAAAACCAATTCTACCCTAGGAGGTCTAGGAAGGGATCAGAGGTCTTGCATAGCAGATAACTCCCCAGGAGACAGTAAGCAAGCTCCTGGACCTGGAACAGCATTCTAGGAGAGTAAGGCTTTGCAGGAAGCTGCAGTACTGGGAGGAAGTTTTCCCTGGAACTTCTGGTGCCTCTTTGATGTCAGGGCTGTTTCCTGACAAGGTGCAAACTCTTTCATTATTCATAGAACCACTGTTGTTAAATCTGGGCTTAAGTACTTAGACCCAGAGGTGGGAGCATTTACTGTTTTCTCTTGTTCTAAATCAGGCAAATAGAATAAAGCAAATACCCACTGATGTCTGGTGAATGCCTTTGGGAAGTTTCTTTAACTCCCCCACCCCCCTTTTCTCTTTGCCTGGCTGCAGAATCAGTGGTAGGAAGGCCACAGAGGAGGTGCTATGCATCAGTTTACATTATCAGAGCGAGGAGTCTCTAAAGGGAAGGAGTGGCTGGGGAGAGAAATGAAACAATGAAATATGCTCTCATTCTGTACCCCTGAACCAAAAGCCTTCCCCTGCATTTCTGGAAAGCTGCAGGAAGAACAGGAGTTGAAGGGCAGATGAGTCTCCATTACATGTTTGCTGCACAATACCAGACAAGTGGCTAAGACTCTCTAAAACTTAGTACTTGTTTTCATTTCTCCAGCCTGGAATGTGACCCCAGTACTGTCTACTCTGTAAAATTATTGCTGCGAAATAGCTCATATGTAAGTAAGAGCACGACATTAGTTCCTCCAAAATCCCTCAAAAGTCACCCAGGAGTTGCATTCTGCAACATTCAAGGAAGCCTTTCCCAAGTCCTAGCCCTTTCCCAGATGGTGATATTTGCATGGGAAAGAAACACAGAAGCAGAAAGAGGAAAGATGGTCGTAAGAGAAAGGGCAAGCGGAGTCAAGAGAAGCAAATGGAATGACTTTCACAGAAATGAAATGCCTGACTAATGATTCCTAATTTGTGTACAAAGTTCTGCAAACATTGTCAGATCATGGTAACATTAAGCAATTTTCCAACCTAAAGTAGAAGTGGTTAATATTTTTTATTAAAATTCATATATCTGAAAATATACTACAAAGAAAAGGGAGTCGTCCTTAGCACACATATACACACATATATTGCCTCCCCCCTGAAATCGAACTCCCTCCAGTCCATAGCTGAATCCTACTACATATGATGGATTCGAACTGGGAAGATCTGACCTGGCTGACTTCCTAAAAAGAAAAACCCCCGTGGCTGCTAATGTGTCTCCACACCCCATCTTGTCTTGATCATTACCAGCATGGCCTGCTGACCAGAATAAAAGAAAGAGACAAAAAATAAGGACAGAAAGAAATGACTGGCAGCACACCTTTAATTTTCACAACTCAGGACAGAGCGTTAGTTGATATTTTTCATTTCAAAATAAAAAGGAGGGAGGATTAGAAGAACCCACGTGTGACAGTGGCTTCTTGGATGATCCCCTGCTAAAGCTCTTTCTACCCGCCCTGTGGTGTGAGGGGGCTTTCCTCATCAAACCCTACTTATAAGACCATCTGTGTCCCTGCCCATGCAATCAAGTCCTCAGCCTCCACTCAAGCATTGTTACAAACAGTCCTCTCCTTGATGTGGTTGTTCAAGGCTGTGGGCCACTGCAAAGACCCTTTCTTTCATTAGGGATTTCTCTGTCTAAACAGGATTTATGATGATCCCTTGGCAAGGAGCCGTGAATCACTGGCTTTCACAGGACAGCCAAAAGAGTGTTTCAGGAGACTCTACCTCTGACAGGCAATCCAACCCTGAAGATTTATCTCCTTGGATGAAACAGGCATTGCCTGATGCTTCCAGGAGGCTGCAGCACTCTGTAAAGGCAGTAAACACACAAGACAGTGTCAGGGCCATCAGCACTCTCCCAAAGGGTGACCCTAAGGAATCGACCACCTTTTCTGAACAACCATCTCAGCTGTAAGACAGAAAAGTGGTTTTTATATGGTCTGTCATGCATGCTAGCTAGAATACAATAAATCTTGATTTGGGGATATGGCCTGTTACAGGGAACCAGTTATTTTTGGCAAATGATGTATGGCCTGAAAACAGCAACATTAACAGACACCCTAGTCTTTTGCCTTTACAGAGGAGCAGAAGCTGTAAGTACTCGGCCCCAGACTGAAACAGATCTTTACACCTGTAGCTCCCTAGAGTTTACCAAGGAGTGATAGACAGACCCCTTCAGTGTGTGGTAATTGCATTTTAGTATGAGAATCACAAATCTTACCTCCCTGCTCTACCACTTGTTAAACCCAGGTTTCATTTTTACCAATTCAAGACAATTTTCTTTGATTTGTCTCCTACAAACTCCTCTCCCAGTTCCTAAATTCCCATTTTAAAAAGCATGATGGTCTTCTCTTTTTATTTTCTGTTTCCCAAGGATGCAGATAAGGCAGAGAGAAAGTCTCTCCTCCCAAGCTCTCTGAGAAACAACTCCAGTTAACATAACCTCACAGCCTGGTCTAGGAAAATGGAAACTGGAGAAAGAGACAGGAGAGGGAATAACACCCTTCCCCAATCCAGCTAATTCTGGGGTCATAAAATTTCTAATCCTATAAACACTTGGAAAGAGAGCTCTGGTCTGAGGGGTAATGGGAATCTAAGACAAGATGACTCCCACAAAGCTATGTAGGACATCATCTGACAATAAACAGAGCTGAGGTTTGCTTGGGCACACACCTTTTTTACACTCTCCATTGCATCGGGTTATTTCAAGGCTTTCATCCTTCTGTAAATCCTTCAAGTGAAGGTTGCAGAATCATAGAGTCACCAGCGCATCTAAGTTCCGGCTCCACCGCGCCAATATAGGAGCACCTGAAAACTACTTCAGCCCCCTAAATGTCAGTTTCCTTATCGAAGGAAAAAAATGATATGGGTATTTTTATAGATGATTACACATGGATAAAATGAGATGATCGAGCAGAGCTCTCCTTGCAGAAACCTACAATGCATTTAACTTCTTTTTGTAACTCCTAAAAATAAATAGTCTGTTGTAAGGTACATGTGGCAGAAAAATGAAATTTTAACATGAAAACCAATGGAAATAAAATTGCCTCATCTAACTACAAAGGTGACACTAATGAACAACACAGTGGCAATTGAGAAAAAGGAAAACTATCAAATGTTTCATCTCATCTACCTAATGTCCTAACATGTTCTTCATAGTCAATGAAAAATTGAATTATGCGATTTTGTAAAAAAAAAAAAAAAGAACCACATATGGGGTTCAGATACTCCAGCACAGCATGTTTAAAGGAAGAAATTCTTTTAAATCAGATATTAAGTTATTACACATGTACAGCAACAACAAATTTCACAATTATTCGAGGGGACTCTGTCTAGAGTATGCTGTTCTGTTCACCTAAAAGATACTGCAGTATCTTCCCTGCCTGTTTATATTAATGATGACCCACACTCCTCTCTTTGTGATCCACAGACACATCTGCACGCTATCTGTGTGGCTGACACACACGGATGTGGAAACACTGAGATACAGTTTGCATATCAGAAACAGAAGGTAGCAACTGGGTCCCTGCTCTGTTTCTCCCGCTACAATCAAATTCGCTAGCACCCGCTCACTCCACCCTATGAGATTCATTAATTCAGAAAGTCAGGATGGCATTATTTCTCCATTCTTCTGAAGATTACTTATATTTTGACAACACAGAAATCCCAAAGAATTTTCTCTGGTACTGCGAATAAAACCGAAAACTAAACATGTGACTGTGTTTGTTCATAAGATTTTACAGTTTCTCACATTGCCGTTTCCATGTAGAGAAAAAAAATCCGATATTAGTGAATAAATGTCTATGAATTGATTTCACTTCAACCGCTCACATCCCATTCCACTTGAAGTGGCTTAATTCCTATTACATTGATTACAGCATCAAAGAAGAGACTTAGTAACATACCATTCCCACTATAGACTAGAGAGCCTTTTGCTTTAATATAGTGTAACTCCTTTCTATTATGAATTTTCTTCTGAACTTTCCAGAAATGTTACAGAGTGACATATATTCCAGCTCACACTATAAGGATCATATTCTAGGAGAGATTTTGATGCATAAGTCATCAAGTATTGATCAAGCAAGGTTTGCCAGTCAACTTCACAGTAAAATTTAAGAGGCAGGGTGAAAAGAAAGATCCCTGGTATAGGAACCAGCATCCCTGAGTGAACCATATCCTCATTTTATGAGGGAGAAAAAGGAGCAGGAAGCAGAAGTAATGTTTTATAGAGAACATAAAACCAAGGCTAACCTACATCCCAGGACTGTGGGCTGCCTGACATTAAAGACGGTGTGACCTAGCTGCTTCTGCCTTTAAGCTGAGCAACAATGTCAAAATCCACTTCAATCTAGCTATGAGACGTGGCGTGATCCCTGCCAAATATGATTCTAACACTAGGGGGGAGTTTCCTGGGTCATAATGAAAAGCAGAAAGTCAACTCAGGAATTTTGACAAAACCTTTTACATGATGAGATGTTGCATATTCCACTCAGGAAACAATTAGTAATTAACTGCATGCCAGGTGCTGGGATACAAAGGATGCAGTAATAGATCTCTAGCTGCATGGTATTTGGATTGAAGTGTGATTCCTGACAAAATGCCAGTGGAAGAGAATACTTACCAATGCATATTTGGTCAGGAAATCTCTCCAACATAAGCATTTAACTGAAGAAAGTCTTCAATGAGAGAAAAAAAACCTCATATGCATGAGGAAATAATATTTTAATTATATTATTTTTTTATAACATTATTGTCTTTGGAATTTTCCGAGCAGAAAAGTCTTTGATGTTTTCTCTCCCGTCACGCCCCGTGCGTGTGTGCGTGCGTGTGTGTGTGTGTGTGTGTGTGCTTATTCTTGTTGCCTTGAGCACACTAGGCAAGTATGATACTACTAAACAACTTTGTCTCCTTATCAAGATGTTTTTAAGGATGGCATTAGCATATATATATATATTATGTATGGTGTCCCTTTGAATTTAATAATAAAATTTCTCCTGTACCTTATCTGTACTCTTATGCAATGTATGCCTAGATAAATATATGTCTGAGTATGGGTTTTCTAATCACCGTTCTATAATGAGCCTTCTAGTCTTTTTTTATTACACTTTTTTTTTCTTTTAAACCCCTTAGCATGGCTGGAAAACAAAACATCTCACAGCCTGGTGCTTCTCTGTCTTCCTTGATTGGGTTGAGTCCTAGGCACTGCAAAGTCCATGTCACAGTCACAGCTGATAAACCCCATTGCTTGAGCCATTCGGGTGTGTTTATGCTGATGTCACCTGCACAGCCTATTCTCCCAAAGGTCTTGCGGCAACTATCTTCCTTGTCTTTTAAAAAATTACACGTGGATTCTTAAGCCTTACCCATCTCCTCTCCTGTTTCTGTTTCTCTGTAAAGAATTAATAGATTGAATGCCTGGAAACCTCTCTTTTCTCAGTTTATATCCCTCATCTAACATTGCGCTATTTGTATCAACAAGAATGTTAGGCTTTATTTATCTATATTGCTCTCATTACCTAGTAATGCATACTTAGTGTCAAAATTTTAGAAAATAAAATGAATAAATGAGAAAACACACATTTCTTTCCACTGCTTTTTACTTACTTAAAAAAAAAAACCCACACAATTGAGATTTTTCTCCTTCTATTGTACCTGACTGAATATGTACCCTGGGCATTTTCATGAACCAGTACTTAGCAATCTTTTGGAACCCTGCTTCTAATGGTTGTTTAATTGCCTTTCAGGATGAGCAACAAACTATAAAACCATTCAACTCCTTACTATTGGGCTATGGATAGTTTTAAATTTTGCTATTATAAGTAACAATGCAGCAAATGTTTTGTACATTAATCTTTGTCCTCATTCATGCTCATTCTTTTGGAACAAATGCTAAGAGAAATTGCTGGGTCAAAAGAGGTAGGGCTTTAAAATTCTGTGCACATATTGAAGAATATTTCCCAGAAATGATGTTTTAATTATTGTATCTCCAGAAGTATAATAAAATGCACTTTGCAGTTTTACAACCCCATTCTTGTCAATGTAATAAGCACAGAAAAAATAAGAAGAAGAAAAGGAGGAGGGGAGAAGTAAGAAGGAAGAAAGCAAAGAAGAAAGGAAGGAGGGAGGAAAGAAAGAGAAAGAGAGAGAGAGGCGTGAGGGTTGGAGGGAGGGGCATCTTTGAAGAGAAAAGTGAAAGAGCCAAGTAATGCAATTATATTCTAATTTTCAGTTAGTATAATTCATCATGTGAAATAAAAGAGGATAGAAAATATTGCTCAAGCGTTCATTTTTGATTAGTATCATGACAGAATATTGTATATATGTGTATGTAGATTATCTTTAGTATTTAAATATTTCTCTCTAACAGTTAAAACATTTGATTCAGAGAGTGGTATAAAAAACTTAAAGGTATTCCCCAGACAAGTCAACCAGTGCAATTGCAATACTAACTTACCTAGAGTAAGTAAGCAGCATCTGGCATCCATGTCTATGTCATTGTGTCCATTAAAATGCTAACGTATTTTAGCTGTCTCTGAAACAGTATTGCTAGCTGTCCATAGCAAATCTTCCAACAACCCAGAGTCAACATGAGGATTATTTTTCTGTCTTGGGCAAACAATAGTGACATCATGTCCCCCAGAAGCTTTTCCTCTGGGAAATAAAATAAAGCTTTCAAGTAGCCGTATAGTACCACATATTGATGTGTCCTGAAATCAACCTGTGCTGTAAATTTCTGATGTCAGCAGAGAATGCCTTCAAGAAAATACCGCGCAGACTCTACATCACATGGCTGCATAGAGAGGAGTCCCTGAATAGGACTGGTCCTGTGCAGTCCTATTCTATGCAGCCCTAGGGTCTCTACTCTCTGTCAGTCAGGGTTCATGCTGCACATACTCTCACCCTCCCTCCTGGTGAAGTTCCACCCAGAGGCTATAGTCAGGAGCTTGCCAACCCAAGAATGAACCACAGAGCCCCTTGCCCAACCACATCTTTTCTACAGATTTGGTTTCAGGTTTGGAAATGGTTAAATTTTTACCTGCGGCAATGTGATATCTGACCAAATGTGCAGCTCAGCTCAGGTCATTCCTCCCTAGGTGCTAAACAGGAATCAGGAAAGCCTGGGTAAACTAGTAAGCTTCACATTACAGGAATGGGAAGAGCTGAAGAAGGCAAGTGCCATGAAAATCTGAGCTCTACCAGGGAATAAGGAGATCACACCACAAGCTAATAACAGAAACCATCTCCTTTGGATTTCTTAAACCTAGCAGTCAGCTTTCCCCAACTTTGCCATATGAACACACTTTTCTCAGCTCTGAAGGAAGAACCACCTTATCAGAAGAATGGGGACAAGTCTGTCTGTCATGTTCTATCTCTCCATTGAGTCAATACTCCTTCTACACTCACCAGGCTCAGCTTGACATTCACCATAGTCAACAATATAGTCTGCATCCAGCCCTTTCCCTTACACTGACTAATGAAGGATAACAAAGTTCTCTTTCTCTGTGCCTTGAATCCATGCTAGCTAAATTTGAGCTACCAGTGTATTGCCTTAGAGAAAACAGAGACTTGGGAGTAAAACAAACTTGGGCTCCAAGGTAAAGTCTGAAAAGTGGGCACTGGATAATTCAAGTGAGACACCCCAATGTTATGCGTTCTTCCCCATGAGAGCCTTAGGAGATGCTCTTAAGCTTCAAGAACTCTTAGGTTTGCTATTCAAACCATCCTGATTACTAGTTGACAGAACAAATGTTTTGCTGACAAACATTTTCAGACAAATGAGGGACAGGGGAAGAATAAAATTGGAAAGACAACGTCTTCCAAAAGATCTCCTTACAAAGGCTCTAAGTGGCAGGTATCTTGTGGCTATATGACAACAAGAGAAAGGACCAGCATTTTGTGCTTCTAGAATAAACTCCCCAGAGCCACCTAGGAAATAGTCTTATGAAGGAATAAATATAAATAAATAAATGGATATAAACTAAGACTCAGTTTTGTGATTCAATTTTCTGAAAATTAAGAGGACAAGAGGGACAATATGCCATGACTGTTCTTAAGTGGAACCAATTTTCTTCCTTAGGAGATATCTTAAAGTCTCTCCAGCTCCTTTTGATAGTCACAACTGGAGAGGAAGCAATCCTGGAGTCAAATGGGTAGAGACTGGAGAAGCCAGTAATTATTTCACAATGTACAGGATAGTCCTTCAGAGTGTAGAGATGACCTGCTCAAAATGTCTCTAACGCTGAATGTGAGGAACCTTGGATGATAGGATAAACAATAATAGTGTTTCTTCAATGAGAGGGGGAAATGAGAGTACCTGTAGATTAAGCTAAATTTAAAATATCTACTTAGAGATAAAAATGGGCATGAAAAACTTCATGGAGAATGAAAAGATGATTCCTGCATATTTAAAGAGAACAGGAACTCTTGTACAGATAGAATTTATCAGAAAAGGTGGCCCTGATGGACAGGCAAGGTGATAATGGTTTGAAGGTGTGTCTGCCTGGTAGTAAGTCATCTAGTTAAAGAATTTTCTAAGTACCTTCCATAATCTGTATCTAACAAAATGATAGTTACAATTGCTAGTTTTTGTTGTCAACTGTACATACCTGGGAGAAGGGACTCTCAGCTGAAAAATCACCTCCATCAAACCAGCCTTTCTGCATGTCTGTAGGAATTCTCTAGATTGCAAATTAATGCGGAAGGAACCAGCCTACTGTGGGTGGTTCCATCCTTAGGCATGTGGGTCTGGAATACATAGAAAGGTAGCCAACTTGAGTTGGGAAACAAGCCCTGTAATCAGCAATCATACACGATCTCTGCTTCAATTACTGCCTCTGGGTTCCTGCCTTGAGCTTCTGTCTTCTTTCCATGGACCAAACTGTTTTCCTGTCACATGGCTTTTGGCCATGATGTTTATCACAGTAACAGAAAAACAAGCTGGAACAATAGTTTGAAGATACTACTATATAATGAAGCATAGCTAAAATTCTAAAAAAATAAAAAGCTTTCTCTTTTCACTTTGGCTGAGTATTAATTGATATATTGGTACAGAATTACAAAGTCCTTATTAATAATTCATATAAGTACATCATTTTTCTTCCCTATTTTTCTAGTGATACTGAAGAAATCAGTCTTAACCTTTTCCACCTGTGTTGCTTATGTTTCGAGATCAGGAGACAAAGTCACCTGAGTCTGAGTTCCGTAATAGAATTCTAAAAGCAGGGTCCCTGAAGTCAGAGAGCCTCAGCACCTATACTAATTCAAGTGTGTCTCCTATGTAAGTCAGCTGAGTGGCTCTATTTTCTGCAAGGGGCTGTTGGCCGTCAACCCTCTAACCTTCATAGACATGTCTTAGGCTCTGTTCTTACTGAGATACACTCTGTTCCATTTAGTTGTTGAAATTCATCATCTTTTAGACAGCACGTTGTCCTTTCCATTTAGAATGAGGAAAGCCAGGATGAGCCTATGGCAAGGCCTATCTGTGGTTGCATGTCTTACAAAATTCTTTTAGGCTTTGCTGATTACCGGGTCCTTAAAAGCATTTCCATTTGTTGTCTTGTTGAATGCTCAAAATTGCCATGTGAGAGAAAGGTACCATCATTATTCCTTTTCAGGTATAAAAAAGATAAATAAAGTGCCTGGATATTCTTTAACTTTCCTAAAAGCTACGCAGCTGGTAAATGTCAAAACCAAGATTCAACTCTATTAGATTTAGCATAGAAACCTGTCATCTAATTTAAGGCCCAACAGACCTTGTCATGCTATTTTGATGCTGCTTTTAGGAGAACAAGCCATTACCTCCTCTGAGAAGAGCCATTACCTTTTTAAAGGCTGTATTTGCTTGCAACATTGATTCTAAAATTTCTCACCAGGGTATAAATTCAGGGAGACTCTCTAACAGACATTGTGGCATGGAAGAAGGTGTCACCTCTTCTTTGGCAGACACTGATGAGGTAGACAACTTAACAAATAGAGGCTTGCTGCTAGCTCTGAAGGCCTCGAAATTACACTTTAGACCAGTGGTTTCCAAACATCGAAACTCTTCAGTGGTCTGATTTATATTCTTTTCGTGATGTTAGAGATTACACCCAAATCTCTCCATGTGCTAGGCAAGTTCTCTGCCACTGAGCTGCACTTCTTCTTCCTAAAATTTAATGACAACACCAAGTGTTCATGACTTCCAAAATCAGAAGATGAACTTGCTGTGGGAAGGTGTATAGCTAACAACTACCCGCCTACTAGAGCATGGCCTCACAATTACCTAGATGCGGAATTTCCGGCCCTCTTCCTCTCTGCCTTTCGCCCTAGACCCTGGTTTTGCTTGTTCGGTTTGTTTGGATCTCATCTTTATCCATCGTTCACGCAGGGAATCCAGATTTGTGAGTTGTATCTATTAATGCCTGTATACTTTTTAGTTCTGAGCTAGTGTGGGATTCCTTGTATTAAGTGCCAGATCTCTCTGCGTTCGTAAACTCTAAAAGTATTCCAAAACCCTACTCCCAGAGAACATGGTTGCTGTTGATCCAGGAAGTGCATTGTCAAACAATCCCATCTAAGTCCCTTCTACTGGTGCCGTAAAATTAGAACGCATATCCATCTTTGTGCTGTGACTTGAATATGATGTATCCCTCAAAGGTGTGTTTATTGATAGTAGATCCCATCAGAGAAAAGCATTGCAATCATAAGGTCTGTGCTTTAGCCAACAGATTAACTGGTGGAATGAAAATTGAATGAACTAATGTGAAGTAGTAGATGTGAGAATGCAAAATGAGTGACATTTTCTTAGGGAAATACCTCACGTTGGTCACCTTGTTCCTTGTTGGATCCTTGCTTTCTGGCTGTCACAGAACAGCATTCTTCTGCCACACCCTTCTACAATGATGGTCCTGTCTTACCCACCATAAGCTGCAATGTTTTCGCATCTTAAAACCTTCCTTCTGTAAACCATTATTTTCTCAAATACTTCGTTGCTCAACTGAAATATTCTGATTATCATGTATGAATATGCCAGTGTCTAAAGAAAGCTATTTCCTATAAAATAAAGAATTAAATACCAGGGGAAAGCTTTCTTCTGTAGATGAAAAGGATCAAGCCCACCACTTCTTAAGGTAGGGACCCCATAATCATGTGAAATCATGGCAGAAAGGTGGTTTCTCAAAGACTATCCCTAAGTACAAAGATCTATGTTCTATAAACTTCCTTTGAATCGTTGTCCCAAATACGGTTAAATCAGGTGGTACTCAGACACTTCCAATAAAATAAAGACAAGTTCTAATATACAGAAGACAAAAGGTCTGCAGCCCTCACTCAGAAAGCTTCAGAAAGTGACATCTCAAGATTGAAGACCCAATGCTATTATATGCTCTTAGTCCACAGCAGTGAGGAAAAATCAAGAAATGCACTAAACTTTCTTTCATGGGAAATCTAAATCAAACATTTTACTTTAGGACCTTCAGAGTAAATTTTAGATTAGAAAAAAAAATGATAGCATTTGAGATGAAAGAGAAGCTAGACCCACACATTCTGAATCTTTTGATTTAGGAAAGGTTTCAGAGAAAGGTGTGAATGGTAAATTGATGTAGGAGGGCCATCTGTCTATGTGTTACTTTCATTGGTTAATAAAGAAACNATTTCGGGGTATAAGCTAGCCGTGCGGGAGCTGGGCCGGACGAAAAGCAGGGCCCGTTCACTCTATCCCCTTTCCCTTTATTACTACAGTAAATGTCCCAAAACACGGGTACAGAGTAATCAGAACTATTAAGTTTTGCACTTGACAGAGGTATTGCCGCTTCAGCAATGGAAGTAACAAAGTCCAAGCAATTTCAACATCTTAATCACTTTCCCTTTCTTTCTGAATCCAAAAAATTTAGTTTTGTTCTTTTTGCTTTCACTTAGGAATAATGAAGTGTAAGCAGCTGCGGCAGATATGCAAGTGACTTTGTATGAGAAATATTTGGTACAGCACACAGGAATATACAATTAAGTAAATGGGTTATAGGGAATATATTCACTTCCTGGGCCTGAACTCAGGTTCAAACCCTAAGAAGGGAAGAAACAGGAAATGCTAGCTTCTGATTCAAGTTGCCCACCTTGTGCTGATATGGTAAGCAAATCCTGCTCTTGTCAAATAAATGAATGTTGCTAAAAAATAATCTAAATTATAAAACCATGATTGACTTGATGTAAAAAGGAAGAGTTATTCAAACTATTGAATTACATTAAATGAATTGCTTGTCAATCATTTTACATTGCAACAGAGCTGATCCTCATTATTATAATTGTGAATATTCAATGTTAATAATTTTTGTCAACACTACTTAACTTAGTTCTCCTAGCATAAAAAGGGTATTATTTGACTGTAGTTGAATTCTTTAAAGGGGGGCCCTAGGTGTAGTCACTTTAAGCATAGAAAAGATGTCTGTACATGATGACTCCTCACTGAACTTTCCTCATATTGAAATAATAATCATTAACCGATATGTTGAACACATAGGGGTCAAAACAAACTAGACTGTTAATAATATTTCATCGATCATATACAGTGTCTTCTCAGGATGAATTTGTATAAATGAACTATTATTATTTAAAGATTTCCTTTAAAGAAGCAATATCTTTATATTTATGTTTAATAAATAAAAAATAGTTAATAATTTTGTCAGCTTTATCAAAGTAAAATTTATGAGGCATGAAAATCGCCTGAATAAACTTTACAGTCCCATCTCCATCTTTAGGCGCTCTCTAGAGTGCAGAAAGGCTGGATACCAAATAAGATAAATGACCTGTGCGCCCTTAGAGTCAAGACAGTCGAAAGCCCCCTAATGCTGATCCTTTTCCTCTCCGTCAAGACTCAATACTTTCCCCTTGTTTCCAGCCAGATCAGATCAGTACTATTAGCAAATTCTGTCATTTCTCATTCCAATAATGTTCAAGATGTCAACATAGAATTCAAAACATGGAAACTATGTATATAGATTTTGTTTTTCCCATTAATCATGTTCATCCTGTGTTGTTGGGGGCACACTTTAGCCCCCTCTTAACAAAAGTTTTGACCTTCAATTAAAATGGAGAACCGAGGCCATTTCACAGAGCTCGGACAGCAGTCAAAGTCCTAGACTCCAAACCACAGGTTCTTAGTCAAGAGGTACATCTCTACGACTTCCGTGGGCATTGCTTTTTTCACGGTAAAAATAAAAATAATAATTCAAGTCCGATGTGATAAAATTCCAAGCATACAACTGAGATAGTCCAGGTTGCTTTCTGAAGTAGGTGAGTTCATTTTAAGGTAGGTAGGCCAGGTTTACTAAATATTTAAACTCCACGTCATATCAAAAGAGTAAAACAAGCCCCCACAAAACAAACAAAAGCAAAACAAAACAAAAGTATATGTCTCAACCCAGCAAATAATTTGAAGCCATTTCGTGGTTGAATAATATAAAATGTCTTTTCAATGTTCTCCTCACAAACTCCAATAGTGCCTGTGAAAACACACTCTAAAAACTGTTAAAGAATGGGAAAGTGACTAATTATGCAAGAATTACTTTCATGATTTCCCCCATTCTCCCAAGGCATGCTGTGTTTAAAAAAATAATAAAGGATTTGTAACTCTTAGCTATCAGCACTTCCTGTAACTTTTGATTCAAGTAACAAATAGCATTTCAGCACCATGTGTTCTTTATGCTACTAAAATTGCCAAGGAAAGAAGCCAATTCTAACGAATTGTAACCATAGTTTCTTCTGGGTATTACATATTAGAAGTGGGTAGCACTTTAAATTATGGTACACAAAACAGCATATAATTAATTCTGGATAAAAGATAATGTATTCTTGCTAAATACGAGTTATTTTAAAAATCTCTTAATGAAGAGCTAAGCATATGCTCTGTCGCACTGTGAAAATGTTTAGCATATGCTGTTACAGCCAAAATTTCACATTTATTATTATATTTATTTTCAATAATAATATATTATTTTAAGTGAACACAGGGGAAAAAAAACTTAATCGCTAACATTTTGAATGTGGAAAATATATGCAAATTACAGGAAACTTTTTGGCTCCCCGTAAGTTGTCACTAAATAACTTTTTGATGACATGGTGCGATTGCAATTTGCAATCGAATGAGAAAAATGGAAAAGACTGTGACTTTTAAATCACAGAACATATGCACAACGAATTTTAAAATTCAGATATGGAGATAAACATTTCTATTCTGAAACCTGACATGTTCTGAGTTTTCATGAAAAAGCAAAGCTTAAACCTAGATCGTGAGTTTCGCATAATCGGCAGTGGGTTCATTACTCCCTTGATGACATCGTGTTTCTGTTTGCAAAAAAAATAAAAATATGTTTGAAGGTTACACACTTGAAATCACAAAAGTATGCTAGACATCCCAACTGAGCAGAAGACTGGTTCCTTATTCTGTCTTGATCAACACTAATGATCATAAGATAAGATTTGGTTTGACCAAACTCTTTTTTTTTTTAGCCTTATTTTCCATATGTGTATCTGGATTGCACCTCATGGACCTATAAGCCAACCGTGTAACTATGAGCTTTGAACAGCTTTGGGACACTTATTCTCATGTTCATTTTCACTGATGATTATTCTGCCATCTTTTCACCAACTTTCTTAAGGATGCATATGGAAACACAATAAAACTAGATTTTCTAAATTCATGTATGCTTTTGATTCTTCTTTTCTTCTAATATGAAGAGAAAAATGGAGGCAGTATCTCAAATGCCTCCAGTTAAAATCTTTTTATAATCCAAGTCCCAGCTTATTTTTTTCCATGGTCTTATGACTGACTAGTCTCCAGTATTGAAATAACTGGAAACATAAAAGAATGGTTTTCTATTCCTTTCCGGTTACCCTAGTAATGGGGTTATTTCAATTATGTTTGAACACTGATATGAACACTAATGTGCAGCAAGGAACAGACAAAAGGCTTAGAAAGTAAATTAAAATATAAAACAAAAGCAGAAACCCAGGCATATCAGCACAATACAGTTCTGCTGGTATTTGGCCATGTGTGGATAGAGTCAGATTGTATAGATAATTCAATCACCTACTCTATAACACTTAAGATAATTTCATGACAGGGGGTGGGGGTTGAGACAGGGTTTTTCTGTAGCTTTGGAGCCTGTCCTGAAACTAACTCTTGTAGACCAGGTTGGCCTCGAACTCACAGAGATCCGCCTGCCTCTGCCTCCCGAGTGCTGGAATTAAAAGCATGTGCCACCACCACCAGCAACCACTTACAACTTTTTAAAGCATCTCCCCATTTAGATTTTTATAAACCCAGTAAACGAATCATTGATTATAATAATATATTAATTTGCCTAACTGCCCCCTTGATATCTCAGTTTTCTTTTTATTTCTTTTCTTTCCCTTTTAAGAACACAGGCATATTTCGCACACTGTGCTGATTAACTTTTTGTCAGATTGACACAAACAAGGGTAATCTTGAAAAAGGGAAACTTGGTTGAGAAAATACCTCCCTCAGGTTGGCCTCTGGTCAAGTCTGTGGGGAATTTTCTTAATTAACAACTGGTGTCTGATATGAAAGAGTCCACGGTGGGGAGGAGTCAGCCATGTACAGGTGGTCTGGCGTTGTATAGGAAAGCCGACTGAGCATGGCAAGGAAAGAAAGCCAGAAAGTTGGACTCTGTTTCAGTTCCTGCCTCCAGGTTTCCTGCCCCTGCTTCCCTCAATGATGGAATGTGACATGAACGAATAAGCCAAATAAATCCCGTCTTCCCCAAGTTGCTTTGGTTGTGGTCTTTACCACAGCAATAGAACTCAAACTAAGACGGTACTTGATTGATTTTTGTTTGGTTTTGTTTTTTTTCGAGACAGGGTTTCTCTGTGTAACAGCCCTAACCGTACTGGACCTAGCTTTGTAGACCATTCCTGGCCTCAAACTCACAGAGATCCACCTGCCTCTGCCTCCTCAGTGCTGGAATAAAAGGCATGCGCCACCACCACCCTGTGGAGCACTTCATTTTTTTAAAGGTTTATTATGGTCAACGTCATTATCGTCATCATCATTGTTATTTGTGTATGTGCATGTGTGTGCTGGGGGGGGAACAAGTGGACAAACACAGACACGTTCCCTGGCCCATATGAGAAAATCAGAGTACAGCACTGTGGAGATAGTTCTCTCCCGAATTTATAGAAATTCTAGAGATGAAATTTAGGTGGCTGGTTTGCACAGTTGGAATGAAAGCATATATACCCACTGAACCCTCTCACCACATTACTTACTTTAAAAAAATTTTGTGTTGATTTCAGGTTATTGTGACAAGGTTGTAATGAAATGCCTGTAGAAATGCCTTTATTTCACACTAATATTGGTAGCTTTTTATTTTCGAAACCTTGATCCTTAGTATGTCTGCGTTTTATTTTAAACGCTTCATGGTCTGACAATGTCTCTGAGTACACACATCCCTTCAGATCACCTTTGTTATAACAATAGGGAGAAAAATATATTATACATATATATTATAATATATATTATTGATTAATATATATTAATTTAGAGGTGAAGGATATATATGCATAATATATTATATTATGCATATATTAATAACAAACCTTGTTAGTAAAAAATTCTTTTCAGTTAAGCACACTGAACTCAATTCTGGTGCATAGTAGATGTTCAACAAATATTCACTACACTGATTAACAAATCTTGAAAATTGTGTATCAAACATCATCTTAAAACTATGGAAATTAGGTTTTTGCTGAAGTTGCTGAGGTTCTCCACTATTTATTTTCCTTTATTTATGCCTTGACACATTCCATAAAGAATTTAGGGCAGAGGAATTGCTTGCTAAATCAATTCTGTCTGCTACTGCTAGGACTTATTTACATAGGGAAAAGCTCTCTTTTAGATGCAGGTTCATATGGTTTGGCAATGATGCACAGGAAGCTCAAACCATAGCATCCTATAGCAGAAATCTTCCTAGATTCTGTTATTTAGATGGAATCACCATGCTTGCATTTTGTGTGCTGAGTCTATTCTTTCCCTGCAGGACAAATGTCGCCATCTAAGATAGTCCTTCCCTAACTAATTCTTTGCCAGTTTCTCCTGAATGCAGGGGTCACAGATGTTATTTGTGCTGTCAACTGGCTTACCTCCACTTCATGGTCGGTGGAAGCCCCTCAGAAATGGAAGGGCTTCAAGGTCACACTTTAAAGAGAGGTCATCACCTAAAAATATGTATCAGCAGGTGTCCCAGGAGGGGAAATTACTTGCTAATGTTCAGTTGAAAATGACAAAATCTAAATAATAATCTAAAAATCTCTAGGATCTGAGAATAGAGTTCTCCCCATAACCCACTAACTAGTGACCACTTCTGAGCCACTGAGCCCAGTAATAGAGTGATCTGAGCCAACTGAGAGAAACTCTCTTCCAGGCTGTAAGGGGCACTATTCAACCCCTATCAAGTCTGATATTGTATCGATACACTATTTTCATAGCAAAATGAACAAGATGGAAAACTCACTGTTCCTTTCTATCATTGCTGGAAACACGTCAGAGCGTGCCACAGACAAGTGCAAACCCAGGTGTCCACTTACTCAGTTTAGGAATATATTTCCTGTTGTAACTCAGCACAAACTGCAGGTTTTTTCCCATACTCANCTCGAACTCACAGAGATCCGCCTGCCTCTGCCTCCCGAGTGCTGGAATTAAAAGCATGTGCCACCACCACCAGCAACCACTTACAACTTTTTAAAGCATCTCCCCATTTAGATTTTTATAAACCCAGTAAACGAATCATTGATTATAATAATATATTAATTTGCCTAACTGCCCCCTTGATATCTCAGTTTTCTTTTTATTTCTTTTCTTTCCCTTTTAAGAACACAGGCATATTTCGCACACTGTGCTGATTAACTTTTTGTCAGATTGACACAAACAAGGGTAATCTTGAAAAAGGGAAACTTGGTTGAGAAAATACCTCCCTCAGGTTGGCCTCTGGTCAAGTCTGTGGGGAATTTTCTTAATTAACAACTGGTGTCTGATATGAAAGAGTCCACGGTGGGGAGGAGTCAGCCATGTACAGGTGGTCTGGCGTTGTATAGGAAAGCCGACTGAGCATGGCAAGGAAAGAAAGCCAGAAAGTTGGACTCTGTTTCAGTTCCTGCCTCCAGGTTTCCTGCCCCTGCTTCCCTCAATGATGGAATGTGACATGAACGAATAAGCCAAATAAATCCCGTCTTCCCCAAGTTGCTTTGGTTGTGGTCTTTACCACAGCAATAGAACTCAAACTAAGACGGTACTTGATTGATTTTTGTTTGGTTTTGTTTTTTTTCGAGACAGGGTTTCTCTGTGTAACAGCCCTAACCGTACTGGACCTAGCTTTGTAGACCATTCCTGGCCTCAAACTCACAGAGATCCACCTGCCTCTGCCTCCTCAGTGCTGGAATAAAAGGCATGCGCCACCACCACCCTGTGGAGCACTTCATTTTTTTAAAGGTTTATTATGGTCAACGTCATTATCGTCATCATCATTGTTATTTGTGTATGTGCATGTGTGTGCTGGGGGGGGAACAAGTGGACAAACACAGACACGTTCCCTGGCCCATATGAGAAAATCAGAGTACAGCACTGTGGAGATAGTTCTCTCCCGAATTTATAGAAATTCTAGAGATGAAATTTAGGTGGCTGGTTTGCACAGTTGGAATGAAAGCATATATACCCACTGAACCCTCTCACCACATTACTTACTTTAAAAAAATTTTGTGTTGATTTCAGGTTATTGTGACAAGGTTGTAATGAAATGCCTGTAGAAATGCCTTTATTTCACACTAATATTGGTAGCTTTTTATTTTCGAAACCTTGATCCTTAGTATGTCTGCGTTTTATTTTAAACGCTTCATGGTCTGACAATGTCTCTGAGTACACACATCCCTTCAGATCACCTTTGTTATAACAATAGGGAGAAAAATATATTATACATATATATTATAATATATATTATTGATTAATATATATTAATTTAGAGGTGAAGGATATATATGCATAATATATTATATTATGCATATATTAATAACAAACCTTGTTAGTAAAAAATTCTTTTCAGTTAAGCACACTGAACTCAATTCTGGTGCATAGTAGATGTTCAACAAATATTCACTACACTGATTAACAAATCTTGAAAATTGTGTATCAAACATCATCTTAAAACTATGGAAATTAGGTTTTTGCTGAAGTTGCTGAGGTTCTCCACTATTTATTTTCCTTTATTTATGCCTTGACACATTCCATAAAGAATTTAGGGCAGAGGAATTGCTTGCTAAATCAATTCTGTCTGCTACTGCTAGGACTTATTTACATAGGGAAAAGCTCTCTTTTAGATGCAGGTTCATATGGTTTGGCAATGATGCACAGGAAGCTCAAACCATAGCATCCTATAGCAGAAATCTTCCTAGATTCTGTTATTTAGAT
This sequence comes from Bramus lutescens, assembly GCA_001685075.1. Classification (NCBI taxonomy): domain Eukaryota; kingdom Metazoa; phylum Chordata; class Mammalia; order Rodentia; family Cricetidae; genus Bramus; species Bramus lutescens. The sequence goes on from LOEQ01001922.1 coordinate 21,853, forward strand.
GGAATCACCATGCTTGCATTTTGTGTGCTGAGTCTATTCTTTCCCTGCAGGACAAATGTCGCCATCTAAGATAGTCCTTCCCTAACTAATTCTTTGCCAGTTTCTCCTGAATGCAGGGGTCACAGATGTTATTTGTGCTGTCAACTGGCTTACCTCCACTTCATGGTCGGTGGAAGCCCCTCAGAAATGGAAGGGCTTCAAGGTCACACTTTAAAGAGAGGTCATCACCTAAAAATATGTATCAGCAGGTGTCCCAGGAGGGGAAATTACTTGCTAATGTTCAGTTGAAAATGACAAAATCTAAATAATAATCTAAAAATCTCTAGGATCTGAGAATAGAGTTCTCCCCATAACCCACTAACTAGTGACCACTTCTGAGCCACTGAGCCCAGTAATAGAGTGATCTGAGCCAACTGAGAGAAACTCTCTTCCAGGCTGTAAGGGGCACTATTCAACCCCTATCAAGTCTGATATTGTATCGATACACTATTTTCATAGCAAAATGAACAAGATGGAAAACTCACTGTTCCTTTCTATCATTGCTGGAAACACGTCAGAGCGTGCCACAGACAAGTGCAAACCCAGGTGTCCACTTACTCAGTTTAGGAATATATTTCCTGTTGTAACTCAGCACAAACTGCAGGTTTTTTCCCATACTCACACCCTGGTTCCTTAACCATGATTCTACCCTGGGAGGCCGAGGCTTCTCTTCCACTTGAGAAACATTTCCTAGGAGAATAGCCTTTGCGCTTTACAGAAGAAAGAAAAAAATGAAATGAAATGAACATTTTGTTCAAGGTAGTTATATGGGAATGTGATGAGTTTTTTGTCAAAAAGTCACAAAGCATTCAATATTATTTTTGGAAATTTTTCTTTGAGGAATTCAGGGGAAGGCTCCACACATCAAAACCCACCTAAACACAGACACTGCCTCTCCTCACTATTTATGTCTGAGACCCAGAGATTCTTAGCTGCATGAAGATCTACTCCTGTGTGGGCACAACTGAAAATTCCTAGTCTATAATTACAAGAGATGGGCAACAGGGGTGCAAAAGGTCAAGGCAGATTTGAGATCCCCACACTCAGAACGCTGTGGAAGTTCCCTTGGGGATGTCTGCCTCTGCTCCCCGCTTCTGCTGCTCTACGTGTAGTCAGGTCCTTCTCTCCTGGGAGGCGGCTACAAGGCAGTGGGTTAAAGGAACGTGGAAAGGAAGATGGGAGAGGCTGGGGCTGCATAAGTTCTTTCAAACCGCAATCAGAGACACTCGCATATGGTTTCTGAGACGGAAGTGGGCTGCTATGCTGGTCTCTGTGTGAATTAAATAAATTCATATGGAGGTTTCTGATTATCCTTCAGTCCTCACCGTCGGCGCTGATCTCTTTATAAGGCTCTTTGGGGGAAGCTCCCTGGCATCAGCCATTAAGCAATCAAGCGTTCAGCTGAAAAATTATGCATTTTTCCTTGCTGGTAGCACTTTTCCTATTGCTGCTCTTTCGGTTGCTCTGGATACTAGGAAATACTGTTCTGTATCAAGGTGCGCTTTCCAGTGGAGGTCTTTGGTTCGTCTTTCAACTTCACTTTTTTACTTCCTTTACCCTCACGCTGACTTCTGCAAAATGTCCATTTGTTGAAGTCTCAGCTCATTGCAGCTATTTATGAAAGCTACTTCAAGTCTTTTTCAGAGCAGAGAAGACTGTAAATAAACAGACAAGTACACAGACCTCCGTGGCTGGACTTTTCACAGGCCCAGCTGCTGGAAATCCAATCTCCTTTCTCCTGGGACGCCAGCGCAGATTTAGTTAAAGTCCAACAGCAATTACTTGCTCAGCCAGACTTAGATAAAAGTCCATCCAATAAACACACATCTGGAAGATAAACTTAGGGCTAAATAATTATTTAACCTTCCATGGGACTTTTATATGTTTTCAAATGTCTTAATTATGGCACCCATCAAAACAAAATCACCAAGTGAAGGGTATTGCACTTCCAGCTAACACTTGAAAGTTGGGCTACAGTGGTTTCTGTCTGTGTATCCAGGACTAAGCACAGTGGCTATTACATATTAGATGCGTTGATGGATGAATAAATGCTCAACAAAGTAGCTATGTGTGTTCTCATAACTCTATGTGCATATGTCTATATCTAACTTGACAACACACTGCCGTAGCAACTCTCAGGTTTTGATAAACTTTACCAAAATCTACAAATCAGTGAACTGATATTCTTGCTTCCTTTCTAATAGCTGTATTCCTTTATTGCGTCCAGACCTTCCTCATACATTCCGCTTTCTATCTTGCCTCATTGGGGCTCCGAGTGACACCAAAGTGAGGTTGAAGACAGAATCAAGTATCGGGTAATGGACGCCTTCTCCAAACAGGAAAAGAATCAATCGGGGATGAATATGGAAACAGTGTGTTTTGAATTCCTTTCTTCTTATAGATTTTGATACCCCAGTCTTACCATCTGAACCAAATTGATGTCAGAAATAGGTGGTGCTTAAATGTGTGAAATGGTCAACTCTTTTGTGCTTTGAATTGAAACCGAGATCTTGTGTATGCTAGGCAAGCACTCTTCACTGATCTATGTCTCCACCTTATTTATTAACTTGCCTAGGCTATCGATCTCAATATTATAATTGAACACCAAGTTAAGTATTATAAATAGCATTCATTCCCAATCTACTTTAAAAAAAATTACTTTAGGGGATCTGGATGTTTCAGATTCTGACAAATAAATAGATAAATAAATAAATAGCATTAGCAGAACTAAGCCCTCCCTTGAGACAATGAAGGTCCTCCTGTGGGCTACAGCTTAATGTCATATTTCTATTGTCTTCCATTGTCTCCTCTGTCATGCCTGTATACCTCCACTTCAGATTTGAGACTAGTCTAATAAACGTCATGTACCAATTCTTAGGTTGAAACATGTTCTGCAATGCAGTGTTATTCTGTGGGAGCCACAGAAGTGGGGCCATTCCACCTTAAACAGAGGTCAGAGAGTTCCAGCATATTCCTGCCCCTTCAAAGAATGTGAATGTGACAGGAGGTTTGACTCGGGGAATGGCTTTCTACAGAACACTTGTCCTAAGTTGCGGTAGCTCCATGTCCTGCCTAAACAACAGAATATTTAGCTCAGGGAATAGCTGCTTGATGCTTCAGATATTGAAGAGTCAATTGTCTTGTTTATTCTTTGTATATTGTTAAAGCAATCTTTTGCCTACTCCCCTTTTAGGATTGGGGTATATAAGCATATGGAAAATAAACTAAGGTGAATTCAGTATTCACCAGATTGCCCTTCCAGTCCTATTCCGTGTCTCTGTATCTCTGTTATGTCTTCTGACATTTCTAATCCACACGCCCCTAACCTGGAACTTCGAAACCCATCAAGGCTGGACCTTGACAATATTCAACACAAGACCATTGGGAAAGGAGTGAGTTTCTAAAGGGTCTGTCCTCTGGTTAGTGTACTTTCAAGAGACCTGTGGGAATCTCTGTCCCTCTTCCACTATGTGAGGCATCACTTTGAATACCAAGCTTTTAGAGAATACCAAACCTTCACCACCACGCTACTAGAATTTACTGTCATAAGAACTGTGATCATCAAGTTTCTGTTATAAATAATTTAGCATTTTTTACAGCAGCTTCACTTGGACTTAGACATACAGTTGATTAAGTCTGTGTAAATATATGTATATTATACACACATACACACTATTAGTTTGTTTCTTATTAGAACTATTACTAATACAGTGTGGGGGATTGTTTTCAAATGGAAATATCATCAGATTTCCAACTTGATAAAATAAAAAGAGGATTTCCAGTATCCTGTCAGCATCCAGAGGCACATTTTAACTGCCATGAATGACAGCTGTTTGCTTACCTGTATCCAAAGGTCAAATTTCAGCTAGTTCAATAACTCGAATGCAATGCTTCCAGGTTGCAATATTTTTTTGACAAGCTCTGGGCAAAAAGTAATACACAGTGGTCTATTATTATGTTTCAATAAAGGCATTATTGAAGGAGACCGTGTGAATAATATCTTTATAAAGCTTCTGGTTACAACCATTTTCTGGTTGTTTCTCTCTCTCTCTCTGTCTCTCTCTCATTCTCTCTGTCTCTGTCTCTCTCTCACACACAGACAGAGACAGAGAAACAGACAGATAACACACACACACACTCAGCTATGAGAAAAACATCATCATGAGGTTTCAAAATATTATTTTGTACTGCAGAAGTAATAATAAACAAAATAAGATATTTATTGTAAATACTAATGGTTTGGGTTTCATAAGAACCTGCATTCTTACCTGTGTGATATATTAGCCTCAGATTCCTCAAATGCAGATACAGATATATATGACTATCAATGTAAGTTGTCATGGTTTTTTTGCAATGAGTCTTCAAGATTAATTCTCATACTCTAGGCAGTGGTTCCCAACCTCGGCAGTGTGGATACTTTCAGCTAGACTATTTCAGAGGGAGGAATACCCTATGCAGTGAACATTTAGCAGAACCCCTGGTATTTACTCACCAGATGACAACAGCATCATTTCCCAAATTTTAATATTTAAAAAATGTTTCTAGATTTTTCTAAACACCTTCTAGTGGAAAAACTTCCATTACTATACAGGTGGAATTATTTTGAGTAGTATTTGCTTTTTGTTGTTCTAAAAATTGAAAATATAACATGTGTACAGAAAACCAAAGCTCCAGAACTGGTCTAATATATTTTCCTTAGAAATACCATGTTGTCAGCTCTATAACAAAAAACAGAGCTGTATCATCACCCCCTCCCCATGTGAAAATCTCTGATAGTTCCTTCTCTCAGTCACAAGTGACATTTTCAGAAAAAAATTATACATATTTTAAAAATAACAAGAAATCAGAATATGGGTTTGGAAACTAGATTTCCATGTGACTTAATTGAGGTAACAGAACCCTGCAAGAATAATAGCATAACCAAAATAAGAGAGCAAAAGCAAGTGAGCAAACGAGAGAGAGAGAGAGAGAGAGAGAGAGAGAGAGAAACAACCATGGAAATTCAGTCCAGTATTAAGCAGAAGATTAACCCAACTATATACTCTAGAGAAGGGTCTCTAGAAAGTGGTTAAAAAAGACTAGTGTTTAGGTTAAATCCTCATGACTGATATCTGGCAGCATTGTAAAAAGGGGAGCTATCACACTGCCCTAGAGAAACAAAAGTGTCCTGATGATGAGACACAAGCAAAGAAAGCCATGTTTATAGCCTATGTATTGTTATTTTGACATATCCATCCACAAATATAATTATCTATAATTTTTAAAATGTAGTCTGACTCATATATTTTGTTATAGTAATGAACCCTGCTAGTAGAGATCGTACAGGCTGCCTGCACTACAGATGCATTTTAGTTTCCTTTCTTCTATGATAAAAGAGTCTAATAGAAATCAACTTAGGGCATTAAATGGTTTATTTCAGCTTTGATATTGCATTTGTCCATTGGAAGAAGTCAGGGATACAGACTCAAACAGAAACTTAAAGCAGAGCCTATAGGGGAATGCTGTTTGCTGACTTACCACATTCTCATACTTGGTTAAATTTCTTATACAGCCTAGGAACACCTGCCCAGGAAATGATGCCATCCACAGTAGGTATCCAATTTTAAGATACCCCAAGATCTGATATAAGAAATACCTCAATTGAGACTCCATTGCCAGGTGATTTTAACCTGTGTCAAGTTGTCAGTTAAAGATAACTAGTGTATGGGATTTAAAAGAAAAAAAAAGACAGTTGTTTCCCCATATTCTTGAACAACAGCTTAACTGCTCAACTTAGAGTAGTATAGAGATTACTCCTATACACTAACTAGGAAAGGTTATCCATGAGGATTGGTAGAGTGATGACAGGAAGGACCAGCACTGCCCATATGGCATCTCAGAGACTACAACTAGTAGAGAGCTTAATAATAAACAGCCTGCAGCTACTGCCGCCATATCCCTCTCCCTTTTGTCCTTAAGTCCCTTGAGTACTGGGACATAAAAGACCAACACAAAGAAGGCTTCAGGTGTCTCTGTAAATTAAGCCTAGTAGATATCTACAAAAAGAGTAACAGGAAAACCCAGAAAACAAAACCAAAGAAAATAAAACAAGTGCTGGATCATATGGCAAGAAAGATACCCCTCTTGCATCTTATGGTTGTGTAGTATGGCCATTGCCAATATCTCTTCATGTGTCTGTGTTAAGAAAAGTCAGAGGTTTAGCATCTCTATGGCATTTCCTGTTGGGTCTGGAATATGCTAATTATTTATCCCATGAACATTTGTTGAGACAAGAAGAGGTTGTAGCTCACAAGGACTTAAACCACTTAGTGCAGCTGTGCATAGGGAATCAAACTGCAGTTCTAGCACTTATGACTGGATGGCATTGAGAGACTCTAGTCTATAAAAGAAAGCCCAAACTGCTAAAGTCATATGCTTGACTCTGCCAGGATTTGCTGTGAGACTAGAGGTTAATAGCATGGATTCCTCTAAACAGTCCCTTCTAAATCAATATAAAAATGAAAGATAAAAAATAAAATGGCCCTCAAAGTCACTTTTAGATCTTTGATATATTAGTATTCAATATATTGGACATTAATGCAAAAATATCTTCTGACCACCTATTTTCTCAGTGACTTATCCATGTGCATATTTATCATTCTTTCAATCAACCAAGAACGCATTTCATCCATTTTCTAAAATTGATGTTATGGATTGTGAGTATGTATGCTAATTCAGAATTTATAGCATCCAAAGTATGGAGGTTTGACACTCACAAAGCTGTATTATAATGAATTCTACAGGGTAGTGAAGATGCAAGGAACATGTGGAGAAGACAAAAATTAATTAATATGTCCACTCATCTATCTACACACCTAACAACATAAGAGCATCTCTGTGGTTAGTGAGATTTGTTTTCTGTCCAAACCCCACTGTTCAGTGTAAGACTGAACACACAACTGAAGCTGGGACCTTTACAACACACAGAAAATATTCTCAAAAATGGAATTCAATAAAGCAATCTCACGTCTTTGGAGTTTATTGAAAGAGACACATGGACAGTTTTTGCTTGCTTTGATCATCTATGAGCACAAAAGGTTTGTTGTAAGATGTTCAGTAACCATTGTGTCAATTTTTGTCACACAGGGAAGACCTCCCATGAGCAATAGTGCTTGGACTCAATATTTGACAGGAAGCAGAAGCCAGAAGACGTCTATGTGTGCAAATGATGGAGATGTACAAAGACAGAGGTTTGGGAAGATAGAGCTCAAAATAATTTAAGCTTCAATCCTGTATCCACTCCTCCCTGAGGCTGGACCAAGTTTTAAATATTCAATTATAAGCCTAAATATACATCTTCTTTATGTGTCTTAGCTCGTTTGATCTGCAGGCTCTCATCTGCCAGTAAGTGCTAACGTGCTTCCCACTCCTGAGACATTTGGGAAGTAGAGTCTAAACTCCAAATCCGGCTGCCTCATCTCCAGGAAAAACAGAATTGATATACTGTGCCTCCATGACAGGAATCTATGTCTCAGTTATAGAACCAAAATGAATAAATAGTAGTTATTTACATGGTCAGCGTACTACAGCTTCCCTAACTACTATTGGCAGTTCAGCTGTTCCATGGCAATGCTCTTTTCATGAGACTCTGATTTCTTAAACAAACTTGGCACTATTGGGAGTAATTTCATCTTCTTCCTTCCTAGCTAGCTATGAAATTGGCAAACTGAGATTCATTTCAGTCAAAATCACATAAAAATATATAAACTATAGCATATTATAATAAATGTCTAAGAACATGTTATTAATTTATTAATATCCTATGCTAGCTGAGTTGCTATGTTCATGTTAGCACTGTTGACACCAGGATGTCATTTTCTTCCTCTTTTTTCTTGAATGGTTGTAGTGGTTTAGAAACGATGTTTAACAGAAAAACACAAAATTTCAGCATAGATTCAAGTTCTGCATCTTACTCACTTATAATAATAAACATGATAGAGAAGCTTATTTAAGGTGCCTGAGGTGGGAGTATAGAGATAAAGAAGATGTATATTTAGGCTTATAACTGAATATGGGTGGGAGTATAGAGATGCTTTGACTGTGAAATAAGATATCATGACAAGGTGTTCAACAAAGCACCTCTTTCACCAATAGTGTTGTTCTTTGAACAACAAAGTGTCCTGCGCACACTTGCACAGTTTTCACCAAATACATGCAGCAATAGAGCATTTAAAATGTGTGTACACCAAACTGAGATGAGTTATAAATTCCAAGAACACACCCTATGTTTAAGCTGCAGTAAGAAATAATCATGTTCTTAACACTGTTATAAGTTGTGGTATGATATTTTATCAATGCCATAGATATATATACAAATTAAGATGACTATTCATGAAGATATAAACTTATGTGCAAATTAACATATGTACATATCTGTAAATTAATTATATATGTGTGTACAAACTAACACCACTCTTTACCCTTTTTTTTCACTGTTAACTCATCCTTTATTAAAGAATTCCAATGTTTTACTCAATCTTACAGCCTTATTGTCCATCATAATTATATGATTCTCATGAACAATCTTTTCCCTGAGGAGCTCAGGTGAGTCTGGAACTCAGATAAAACACATGAAGATGAAATTCACCAACAAAAGGATGCCACCTCTCCATAGAAACTGCAACAGTCCCCAACCAGGACCCTGAATACCCCAGGGGGAAGCCTTGCTGGAGATCACTCCTGACCAGTCTCTGCAAGATCACCCTTAAGTTGGTATATTATAAAAAATTTGAGGAGGTTATCCAGGACAAACATGAAAACCCTCAATTTTTGAACTCCTTAACAAAGTCCTTCTTAAAATATACCAATCTGAATCCCAATACCCCAAATGGAAAAAAACTCCTTATGACCAACTTCTTATCTCATGTTTTCCTGATATTACGGCCACACTTACACATCTAGAGAAGGTACCCCTGACTACACAGACAAAAGTCTTAACAATGGCCTTCAAGGTGTGCAGTAGGAGAGATGACCATAGCAAATGTCCAGACACTCTGGCCTCCAAAAGCCTGGGAACCCTGTTTCAAAGGTGGACAGTGGGGTCACTAGGCCTGAATCTGACAGAGACCACTTAAACTATCTCGACCATGTCCAAGATGCCATTAATTAAAAGATACATTAGGGTATTGACTGCACTAATGTCACTTACAGCACTGGAATATCAGGACCAGATCCCCTTCCAGCCAACCTCCTAGGTCTGTCCATGGTCTACTGATGGTGGCTAAGCTCCCTTGGCCTGACCATCACTGTCCCCAACAAGGAGCTTCAGGTAGACATCACAGTACCAGGGCAACACAACTTCCTTCCAGACATTAGGGCCATTTTTTCAGTCCTGATGAAGTTTTAGAGAACTAACTGTCCTTCTCATTCCTCTTTTGTCAGAGTAGGGGGAAAGCCTTACCAACCTCGCCAAACCCCACCTCTTAGCTGTGTCTTTAGGAGTGGTCTCATCCCCTCTTTCCTAGTGGTACCAATTGTCCCATCCCCTGGCTTGGAAGGGGCCTCCTAGTCAAATGGGAACCTATATTTCCTTTGATGTGGCTGGTCTGTGAAGACCTTCTCTCCTTGTCTTATTCCTTGATTCTTTTTCTCTCGTTTTCTCCTATATATTCTCTCTTCCTGCCAGCCTCACCTATGCTTTCTCCTGACTTGTTGTTGGATGTTCATCTCTTTTTATTATTATTATTACTTTATTAAAAATTTCCACTTCCTCCCCTCCTCCCATTTTCCTCACCCTCCTCCCTCCCCTTCCCTCTCCAGTCCTAAGAGCAGTCAGGGTTCCCTGCCCTGTGNATTCATCAGTGTGGCTATAGGATAGGGCCAGTTCAGGTGCCCTCTCCTCAGTTGCCCAAGGAGCAAGCTAGCGATATCTACTTGGACACCTGGGATCCCCTCTAGAGTTAAGTCTCTTGCCAACCCTAAAATGGCTCCCTTAATTAAGATATCTGCTTCCCTGCTCCCATATCCACCCTTCCTCCATCCCAACTATTCCATTCCCCCAAGCTCTCCCCAACCTCCCCTTCTCCCTTCTCTCTCCCATGGCCCCTTTCTCCCTCCACACCCCCAACCCCCCCGTGCTCCCAACTTTTGTTAACATATGTACATATCTGTAAATTAATCATATATGTATGTACAAATTAGCACCACTCTTTACCTTTTTTAAAAAAATCTGGTTGCTAGAAAAACTTAAATTATGTGATTTCCATTGTTGTCTTGCATTATAGTTCTGTCGGAAGCACTGGGTTGAAGATTTCTCCTGAAATTTCAATTACAATCACATAAAAGCTCAAAAACAAAGGAACTGGTAGAGAAAATTGAGTTCTTCACATCCTCACCATTATGCAAATGCGCTTCATGTGGAGAAGGAAACATTATAGATGTCAACATCTTTCTAATGTCAAGGGTCAAAGGGTCACAAGTGACAAGAAGCTTCTCCTAAATCTAAGTGACAGTGTGATGTGGAAGGAGCAGCAACTTAGTGGACGTCAGTGGAGCTCAAGGCAAGGAGCAAACGTGCTGCCACCCTGGAACTCAGTACCAATCCTATAGAGCCACTCCAACCACGCATCTATTGTCACTCCACTTCTCCATCGGACGGAAATGTTATATAGTTACACAGTACTGCAACTAGCATTTATCAAGTACTGTTTGAATCTGAAATGCTTCCAAAAAGTCATGTATTGAAGACTTGATCCCCAGTGCATCATTGTTCTGAGAAGGGATTTGGGGGAACTCAGTGAATTATGAGGGCTTTGATCTTATCATTAGCTGAATCCACTGACTGTTTCTTAATTAGATGGGCTATAGGCAAGCAAGGTGCTTACAGGTTGGGATCTAGCTGCAGGAAGTGAATCCTGGCTGTCTATACCTGATCCTTCAACCCTCTTCTGCACTCTCTATGCCTCCCAGCCTCAATTAGATGAGCAATGCTGCTCATCACGTTCTCCTTGACCTTTCTGTAGCACCACCAATGGAGTAACAATATGACTACAAACTAAAACCTTCAAAACCATTAGCCCAAAAAACCTCTTTCATGTGTATTTGTCAAATATTTTATTATAACCACAGAAAATCAATGCAAGTATTCACTGCACACTTGACCCTTGGTAGTTGCTACCGTCTACTTGTATAGATGAGAGAGCTCTGTTAAACAGCTGCAACCCGAACTGTGCTCAGACTGCCATACCATAGATAAAGATTGGAGTAATGAAACTGACTATAATTCATCAAAATCCCCTTTGTCACTTGAACCTTTGATCATTGCCATAAATGTAGATGAGACTCTCACATTCTAAAAAACTGAATGAGATGATGGAGCGTAAAGCCAAGATCAAAGAAGGATGTGTGTTCTATCGCTATTGTTGTCCCCAAAGGGATACGGACTTTAAATTATTCTGATCCAGAAGCCCAAACAAAAAGCCCCCAAATATGAGAAGGGACAAAAATCAACTTTGTAAACTCTGATGTGTTAATAGTGATCTTGATAGGGATCAATATGTTAGAGATGAGATATTACCAATTAACCTATAAAGAACCATCAGCTGTGGCTACTGGTCCCGGTTCTTGCATGTTCACTATAACAAGTGTATTGGGTCTTCCCAGGTCTCCCTTCCGAAACACTTTAGATTTCTAGATTTACCTTTATAGTACCAGAATCCAACACAAGATTTTTGTATGTAGAAAAGCATACATGCCCTAAGAATTCTGAGATTTTTGTAAAGGTTGTTGTGTTTTGTTTTGTGTTCTCTTCTAAAGAGAATTGCAGTCACTGGGGATTAAACAGAGAGAGAACTAGATGCAAAGGGATATTTAAGGAAATCTCTGAGCTGCAATACGCCTGCAGTCAGAAATACTCCCTAAGAGTGTCATAGAGGGTGTAATGGGAATCAGCAGCCTAGAAGACCTCCATCTGTACACCCTACAACTCAAGGGCCCCTCACAGGGCAACAGTCAAATATCCATAGCAATCCAACCTGGCACCTCTGAATACATAATTATTTTGACAAATTAGTTTCTATTCAGTTTGATGCAGAAATTAAAGACAGGTTAGCATATTTTCTCAAGTTTGAGGTCATATGAATGGCATCCTCACTGTTCCTTGGTAGTAATAGCAGCTGAGCCTTGAAAGGAAGAGCCTCTACAGTTCCCAAAACTACTTTGTTCTAAATTTGAATCAGCCCTATGCAAGAAAGTATGCACCATGGGGAGCAATCCTCAGAAGGAAACCATCTTCTGAAAAAAATAATATGGTTTAAATGGTTTCCTGTGCAAGTGTAAAATCCAGGAAGACCAATACCTACAAAGTATGGACAGTCTCAGCAACAAGCAAATACAAGCATTTCTACAGGACTAATACCATTTCCATGTTTTTAATCTGCTCACATTCTTACTCATAAATCTTGTATTTTCTTTATTTCAAACACTATTCACTTAAGTGAGTTTGGCAACACATTTTGGAGGCTCCATGCAGGGCTGAGAATTAAATTCTTGAGTGTCCAATGACCTGCCATTCACTTAGCTTTTTTGTCCAAATAAAAATATGATGCCCACAAGCTAGATTAGGAACAGAGCCTCTGGTCAAGCAAGTCATAAATCCTTCTGTCTGTCTATACATTTTCATTAGAGTTGGGCTATTTTCATGTTTTTCCTCAGTCTTTCCAATCTAGTCTTTTTATAAAAGAAATGTGGATTCAGGCAAGGTAAGAAACTTCTTGTACACAGTGAGTTATCTGAAAATGAAGAGCTTGCTAAAAAGATACAACCAGTGGTATATAAACAGAAAAGACCCAAGAACATAAGATTATGGTAGATCAAAGCACAAATCATAGACACCTGAGGAACTTTGTTTACGATGCAGATCGCTGCCGTGTGTTGGCAGTTACATTTGTTTTGAAATGATTTATTGAAATGTCAGTTTTGGTACTTTGTGCTGTACTCCAGAAATCCAACTTAGATTATTTACTTAAATCCATTGTGAGTTTTGTCTGTGGTAAAATGTACCACAACCCCTGGAGTGTGAATTTCTTCTCCATCCTTCACATGCATCCTATCTCAAGAAGTAGAGAGCAGCTACTGATGGTGCATATGTCTTCCTTCAACAGCTCATAAATGCACTTTGTAAACGCTGAGTATGAAATGCATACTGTGATGTGACACTCTTGGTGGCATCCTCCCTTCATTACGAAAAGGCTGGACAGCAGCCCAACTACAGGAGAGAGTATGAATCTTGGAAACACACTTCTTACTGTCTAACACTTCTTTTTAAAATATTTAGGTTGTGTGAACACATCTCAGAAAACATAACACTCTGTGTCATCTTTAAATCACCCTGGGTGGAGATTGAGCCAAGAATCTATCAATCCTAGACACAGTAGGCATATCACAGGAAAAGTTTCCCAGATAATTTCTGTCCTGAATTCAAATCCTCGGAGACTGTCTGCGTGCCATCACAGGCTTTTGTTGTAGTGCTAACAAGACAAAATGAGATTAATCACAGGAGGCCCAGTTTCAGGTACTCAGTCAAGACCTTCATATCTATCCTTGAACAATTAGTAGTTCATCTCATGAATCAACTATTGGAAGTATCTTAAATCTGCTGGCTAAAACAGAACAACACAAAACACAGGAACGCTGTTCTCAAAGTTGTGTCTCTCCACTTTTCAACGACATAACGCTGAGAAAAGTGATCTGGCCATCCCTAATCTTATTTTCTACCTTTTACAAATGGAGGTAATTAGAGTTTCCACCTCATTGATGTTGCGCTAAAGATGGATGGAGATAATTCGTGCAAAGTGCTGAGCACAGTGTGTTCATTTTAGCTGTTACAATAAGGCCTTCAGTCAAGGTGCAGCATCTGCAGCACTCTCCTCCTCATGCAGATTTCACCCCCTAGGGTTTTGATTCTTCCTATTCGTTTTTGTCCATTCTGGTCCAGAAATCATATAAGAAAAACACTGGACACTCTTCTGCCTTACAACCTATGAAACTTTCCCAGGACTTGGGGAATAATGCCCCAAGCCTTGAAGCTGGTATTGAATGACAGCTTGCACAAAGGGTACCAAGCTTGGGCACCATGACTTCCTGAGGACATCTACTCTGCTTGGACCACCACACCTGAGTATTTACATTCTGCTATTCTCCTCTGCATGTCTCCTCCTCTAGAACCCTAAGATGTGAGAATCAGCAAGCACGATGGTCAAGTGATTTCTGGACAAAGACTTGAGATCCAGGTTATTTTACAGCTGAAAAGTCCCCAAAATGCCACTTTATGGATGAAAAAGCTGAGGTCAATTGGCTTTCCATGGTCACACAGCTATTTATCAGCAAATCCTTTGCTGTTTGCCCGGAGGGACTGAGCCTGAGAGCAGCCTATTAGGAAAAATATTTGTCAGCAATTGACCACAAACTTGCTGACAGGTAATGTTTGTCCATTTGTGAGACATGGGACAGAGAGTGTGCATCTAGTAAGAAAAGAACATGAGGCTTGCTTTTCCATGAGCGTAAATTACATCCCAGGCTTGCAATGCAGGTATGGAAGGAAGCGAGGTGATTGGGAGAGGGCTTCAGAAATGATTCCTTGTGATATGATCCATCATTTGTTTCAAACACATGGTCTCTCTGACAGGATGTAGTCCTGACTGACACTCCCAAGAATCACCAGTGCATTACTTTGAAGGAAAAAGTGCCTGGTGCTAAGAGCAAAACTGTTATTTTTCTCTAAGACAATTCTGAAACTGATGCTTGATTTATAGAGTGCCGTTCAGAACTCTAAAAACTAATAGTGAAAATAAAACCTATGTCTTATACCACAGCTGTGTCTATTTACAAAGTATATATAGTAAAGTGATGTAAGACAAATCTGTTTACTATTCATGTATTTTAGGGAAAAACATTGTGAGTTAAAATTCTTCCCATAAATGGACCTTAATTTGTTTTTATTTTGTTTTATTTTTGGCGTTGAAGCCTAAAACTAGCTCTGACACGATAGTCAAAGATGCCTCATTTTAAAACCTTGAACTATCTAAGCTTCGATTATTTTTATCCCATATGAGTGTTTTGCCTTCTATATGTATATACACAATAACCAAAAGAGGATATTGGATACTGTGGACCTGGAGTAACAGATAGCTGGGAGCTATTGTGTGGGGTCCGGGAACTAATCTTAATCCTTTGCAAAAGCATCACATACTCTGGAAGGTTTATCCATCTCTTCAGTCCCAAACTATGCTTTTTTAAAAAATATCCACAGGCCATGAAAAACTAGTAACTGCTGACATTGTCTGGCTTCCCATGTAGCCTCACTTAGATTTGCCTAGGCCTCCTTAGTCCGTGGTCCAGATCTGTGTTCCACGTGACCAGAGAGAAATAGCGCACCGGAAATGAAATGTATGGCTCCAGGAGTCTGAGCCTAGGAAGTTTAGTTTCAGACAAAGAATGCTCTTACTTTTCAAA
>LOEQ01001922.1:37388-47488 GCA_001685075.1 Bramus lutescens
AAAAAAAAAACCTCATATGGTTCAGTATTTCAATATTTAACTCATTAGATACACTATAGAGGCTTCAGTTCTTAAAAAAGATGACTGAGTTCCAAATAGTGTGCAGTACATTCCAGAGCTGTGTCCTGCCTCTCACACTCATCCAGTTTCATGCACTAAAAACTGTCAGCATTTTAGGGCCAAACTAGAGGCTGTCCTGCTACCAAGAGGTATGCAGACTGCTCGGCCCAAGAGCTGAGATGTATTAGAGTAACTTGTCCATTCAGATGATGGGCTACTTTCGTATACTCACAAATACCACAGAATCCCTATCTATTCTAACTTTGAGGATTTTTGCAAAGGCTTACAGGCTCAAATCTGTATATGATCCATCATTTTTTTCCCTCATAATTTCCTCATCCTATACAGGAAAACATTTGACATACAAAGGGTGGTGTGTTACACTGCCTCCTGTGGGGATCCCTGGAAATAAAACCTTTTCTACTGAACTTTATCACGTGGCTCTGTGGAAGTCCTAATATTTTATCCTGCCTACCATACCGACACTCGACCTAAATGAAACTTATGTTTAACAAAGCTTCTTTGTGTTCTAATCTGTACCCTAACATTCTATCCAGCCTTTCTGCTGAATACAAACTCCAAACATCCACCTAGGTATTGCAGTGGACTCATTCCTCACAAAAGTCTTCCAAGAAATGTGGGGAAATAAAACCTTTCAGAATGCTCAGTTGAAAGCAATAAATACAAACTCACAACTTGTAGGTAGCACAGTTCCTACAGGAAGGCTAGAGAGACAGGTTCAGGAAGTCACCGGGTACCTCAGGAATAGTGGAGAATTAGAAGTATGGCCAGATCTTGCTGTAGAATCAGATGGGTGGAGACACCATGGCTGTCTTCTCCATAAATGGAAGGCCATCACTGCAGAGGCACGACCTCGCCTATATATATCACTAATGTTATGAGTAAAATGATCCCTCACCGTCCATATCAATGGCTGTCCTCTCCTCTCTTACCCTCCCTTCCTTACCCTCCCTCTCCTCCATCTCCTCTTCTTCTCTCTACCTCTCTTTCTCTGTATTTCTACACATACAATATATGGAACACAAATTTAAAACACTGAGAATCTGGGGCTGAGTTATTCCTCAGGCTTCCACAGAAACTAGTAAAAGCACTTTCTGGTCCTTTAAGACTCTAACTAGAAGGAAATTTCTTTTTATAGAACCTTTACAGGAGTCTATTTTCCAAACACAGAGGAGTGATTCTGTGACCGCATAGAAGATCATGGAAACAAAGAGGTAAATGTGCATACGAGGAATGAATTACAGATAGGAGGTGTTCTTTGGGGATGCTGGATCACTCAAACTGAAACTGTGAAGGATTGAACCTGACTCTAACCCTGTTTGCATCTGGGTATCACTATTTTTGTCCCTTTAGTCTGTTTTTGCCAAGAGATGTTGGTAAACCAACCCAGAGAATGAGATTAACAGGGATGACAGATATTCTGTATAACAGAATAATGATTTAAATTTAAAAATATTTGGTGCAACACTTCAGTGGAAAATATGTAACAATACGGAATACAAAAAGACTGTAATATACTCTTGCTCCACAAACTGCATAAAGATTTTTCATATTAATATAATTTCATGTCAGAGCCACCTGATAGTGAATATCACTACGTGTTAGAGAATCTGAGATGAAAAAGAAAGAGAGAAAGAAAGAAAGAAAGAAAGAAAGAAAGAAAGAAAGAAAGACAGTCGGAGGAAGAAAGGAAAGAGAATAAGACACTTGCCCAGCTGGTAGGTCACAGGGCCAGGATTTGAAGCAGGACAGCTTGGTTTTAGTACCTATAATATGAAGAAGGTGCCTTATCATGTCTTATGTGCACAGGGACAGGTGGGGAAATGTGACATACCAGCAACACATAAGGAAAAACAAATAAACAAATAAACTGTGTAGCATAAGTCCTCTGGGTGATGTGACTGGCAATAAAAGCTAATGTAATGTAGCCTCGGGCTGCAATAAAAAAGTCTATAGAAGGGAGTTGATAATCTACAATCTAGCTGCCTGAATTTCAGTCTACAGTCCTTCTCTGTGAAGAAGTTTGGAGGGAAAAATGAATGGGGTGTGTAATCTGGACATGTGGCGGGTGGCAGAAGCCATCCTGGAAGATAAAAAAGAAATAGTCACAGTGGGGAGAGAGAATTACTTTTATTCTATGACACCAAAATTCAAATAACATAACCTTCGAGGAGTGAGTTGGGCTCAACCCAAGTATTTCTAATAGTTGTGTATGTCAATGTGCCAATGGTATTCTTAAAGGAACAAAGAGCTGTACATCAGCAGGAGCAACACGTCATCACTGTGGTGTGATACCAGAAACAGGACCACCTACTGGCACAGTTCTTTAGTCTAGATGGCCTCTGAGGTCCCTATCTACCATGTAGGAGTTGAATTCCATCCTACCTTCTGAAAGCCATCTTTGCTTACTGAGGTGGAAGTGCCTTGTCCTTTCTTCAGCCCACTGTGCTAGTGTCTCCCCGTCTTTTGCATCACTGACTGCTGCAAGCTCAAGTTTTATAGGAGACTGAGTATTCTCTGTGGTATAGATAATGTCAACCCACTAAGGAAATTCCTTTTGTGACTTTACCACAACTGTATGTTCAACTCACAACCTTTGATGACAGAATAATTCTTCTCAAGGCAACTCCTTACAAAGGGCATTGCAAGGTTTGGGGTAGGTAAATTAAGAGCACTGTCACAGTTTGGATCTTGAATTTACCCTCAATGCACAAGTGTTAAAGACTTTCCCTAGTATGGGTGCTACTGGGAGATAAAGGAAACTTAAACTTGGGGTGGTGGGGCCTAATGGGAGGTTTTACTATCACTGGGGCTGTATGTTTGAAGGGACTGCCTGACCCAAATCTCTTTTTTTTTTCATTATTTTGGCTTCCTGATAATAAAGTAAGAGATTTCACAGACACACACACACACACAAATACACAGACACACACAACATCATGATTCACTCCCATCATCCTAGGCTGTCTTGCCAACAGACAAACCAAAATAACTAATCCATCATGGATTAAAATTGTGTTCACAGTTTCTCTTTACAAACAAATCACCCTTGATACAATGTATTAGTTCTACAAAGCTGGGTGCCTCAAGCAACATTCTCAATTTGCCTTCAGTAGAAACATGGAAAGAATACATCCTGGGAAAATCACTACACAGCAGGAAAGAGCTAAAGGCCAAAACCAAGTACAAAAGATTATCAAATAGCATACCAAACTGACTATAAACTCCCACATAAGAGTCATAAAAAGTCTCACATCTTAACTGTCCAAGGATGTGACAGGCTGTATCTTTACAGAGCCTTGAATTAAATAATGTTTTAAAGCAACGGATCACAAGTACCTGTACTAAACTTATTTTTAAATTAAACACACACACATGCATTAACTGTGAGTGTATGTGCACACGTACGTGTGCCCATGCATGTGGTTTTGTCTAAATGAACTTGACATTTGCTAGTAGATAATGAAAAGAGATTATTTTAAGAGCAAAGGCAGCTCAGTTCAATGTCAGTAGGGGTACTACTATGTTCTCAGGGGTAACTATGTGATTTTGGATTCTTCTACTGACACTAGAACCTCATGTCTACAGGAAGGCTCACTGGAATAGTGTGTTATTACTGTGCTGATTTCATACATCTGATTTTTAAGAGTTGTAGTTAATAAAACCCAATCTTCAGCCGTCATTACAATAAATAATCCACCCACTCAGCCACAGTGATCAGGATGCAGTTTGATACATCCCTTTTGTCAAATTCTACGGTGGTGGAAGAAGATGAGAAATGAGCGTGGTGGAACCTATTTTCATAAGTTTGGTTAGACACTGGATACTAGGAAAATTCCAACATGATAGCCAAGCTTTGGTGCCTGGTGTCTGGATCTGCATCCCAGCTTTGATTGTTATCTGCTGTGGAACACCCGACAAGAATGTACTCACTCTTTGTGAGATGCTGACCATCATTTCCAGTGTGTTTATGAGTAGAAAGTCCGACAGTACTTGGAATCCTTTCAGCATAATGCCATAATGTCCTAGTGTTCAATAAATTCTGGACATCAAAAGTTATGAAAAGTCGGTTTCTGATATCTATAGGGCTGTCAAGAAAGATGAAAAATACCCTCGGACACAAAGTGTAAATCTTTGGAGGCAGTTACATAAGGAAGCACTTTAGTTCGCCCTGCATTAGACAGATCATTTTAATGAACAAAGCTAACGAATCACCTGCTGCTTCCCAGGTTCCCTGAGAGGTGGTTAACAGGCTGCCAGCCATTGAGATATGTAAGGTGTTTGTGAGATCACTGACAAAAAGAAACCCTGCTGAGAAGAGTTTAAGCAGTAGCTCTCAGGAGCTCCTCTTGGAATAAGATTTGGGACGGTGCAGGGCACTAGAGTCACATGATTAGCTCATATTTTCCATCATAACACTCTGCCCCTAATTGCTAGGAAGGCCCAGGCATATGACACACATCCCACATAGTAGGAAACTGCTGAGCATTGACTCAGAGTAGGTTTGCAAACTCACCCTCAAGCGTCTTGAGTTTCCCTGAGAGCAATCTATCTATCTCGTTGTTTGGTAGCGTCCCTGCTCCTCCAGAGACTGTATAGAAGGATAGACGGAGAAGGTCAGCACATGGCACGTAGTAGGATCTCAGAAAGTTGGCTTTTTCTGCTATCCATGCTACCAGGGGAATACAGCAGATATTCTTGTTCTTTGGCAGGAAAAAAAAAAAAGCAAGAGAGAATACTTGGGGCAAGAACAGGTGCCTCAAGTAGGCTGCAGATGGAAAACGTAGGGCCCAGGATCTTGCGATGCCGAGGCTGGCTGTGATAAAGGGTGGAAAAACAGGTGGGAAACCAATAAGGCTTGTGAGGAGAGTGGGGTGCCTGGGATTTTTTTTTCACTGTTTTTGTCTAGGACCATAAGAAACAGGAACTACTGATTGGGGCACAGACTTCTTCAGCCGCTGTCTCTTCAGGAGTTAAAATTGTCACAGCTCAAACCCCTTGAAATCCCAAACTACATTTACCTGAAAAACAAACAGGAACAGTCTTGAAATTGAGACAATTTATCAAGAGACTAATTATCTTTTAAGCTTGTCTGGAATAGTAATGAGCCGTTTTCTACACGAAAGCAGACTCTTGATGGATATCTCCCCATCACAAGCTCAGGCGGCTTTCCCAGGAAGACGTTACTTCGGGGTAACTTCCCACAGCCACCCATATGTGAGATGAACAGCGGGAACAAAATTCACAAATGTACCAAAGAGGCGGGTGCTTCCCGGAAACGCTAACCATCTCAAAAATCTCCACTGCCTCCTGAAAATTCTAAATGGATGACGGCTGGATCAGCTAAGCACATGAAATTATTCAAAGAGAGGAAGGCACTAATGAACACTCCATCACTTACAGAGTGATGCTCCAGTCTAGAACAAAGATTTGCTTTATTTAAGGGAGGAGCTGCTGGCTGACATAGTTAGTCTGTAAGACTCAATGCATAGGGGTGTGCATGAGCATGCATTTGCTCATGCCTGTGAAGGCCACAGAAAACTTTAGATACTTTTCCTCAGCTGTCATCGATCTTGGTTTTTGAGATGAGTTTTCTTCTTGAACCTGGAGCTCACTAAATAAGCTTGCCTGGCTGACCAGTGAGCCCCAAAGATTGGCCTGTTTCTACCTCCCTAGCACTGGGACTGAAGGTGCATGCCTCTGGCTTTTAAAATGTGTTCCAGGGATTGAACTCAGGTCCTTCTCTCTATTCAGCAAGCACTTCTTAACTGGCTGAAGTGTCTCCAGAGTCCCCAGGTCTATTTTTTTGCACTCAGTAGCTTTAGAGTTTATTGGTGAGTCACTAGGCATCGGACTCAGCTTGATTTTACCTTTATAGCAATCCCAGGACACAGGTATTATTACGAGGTCTGTTTTTACAGAAGAGGCAGCTGAACCTTAGCATAATTTTTGGTTACTCTTCTCCAGTTTTCCATATACAAAGTAGCTTTAAATACAGAGTACTGGAAGTGCTGACCACAGTGGGTGAGACCAGCATCAGGTAATGTACTCTCCATGAAGGACGTACATGGTGATGAAAAAAGCCCCGATTAATCAAAAGAAACAACTTTTGATGCTGTATTTTAAAGTCAAAGTTATTGGAAAAGGTCCGGAGAGATAGTTAAGTGGTTAACAACAATCGCTTCTTTGCAGAGAACCAGGGCTCAGTTTCCAGAATCTCCACAGCAGCTCACAACTATCTGCAACTCCAAGTCCAGATAACCCCCTGCCTTCTTCTGCCCTCCATGAGTGCCAGGCACGCATATGGTATACATGCACGCACGCAGGGGAAAGACTAATACGCTTAAAATACACAAATAAATCTGTTTTAAGAGATGACTGGAAAGCTCCATGGTGAATAAAAGACAGAATCTTCAATAAGGTCAGGTTTAACCTTGCACATGCATGCCTAAGTTCATATCCTTTGTCCTCCCCTTTAGCCGTGCTGCAGAGCAAGGCTACCACCAGGTTTAAATAAGTGATCCGAGCCTCAGTGACAATAAACTGATTCACAACCATGTCCACGGGTAAAATGTTCCCCAAGTCCACAGCAGTTTGAGCATCAGCTCTGATCACACCAAACTTACTCATATAGAGAAGGAGAATCCAGTGTTGATAACCGGACCTCTATTCAGCGTCTTGCTTCACTGATGGAACCTAATGAGACTTGGGAAAAGATCCCTATGTGTCTAAGATTAAGACTAGGGAGGAGCCTCCAGCCACTCAGTCTACTCTAGCAATTAGGTCATCATTACACTCAGGTTATCACTGGGCCTAAAGCCATTCCATATAAAAGAACTGAGCAGGGAGAGGTGAATTTAATATCACCTCTCATTAAAAAAAAGAATCATTCCAGTGGAATGGACCAGGTGAGGAAGTAAAGGCTTCCTACCATCTGCTGCAGCATGGACAATCTAATAAGAAAGCAGTTTTCATTCACAAATATTGTTTAAGAAGTGCAGAGTTACAGAAGCCAGAGTAAGTCTCCATTTGCTGCTCACTGCTGCCAGTAGAGCCATTCGCAGCAACTTCCATGCTCAGCGCTCAGGATGCCCAACCTGAGGACCTTGGGTGACTGACAGCCCTATAGAGACCTGTGCCTGGCCTGTTTGAGAAGTGGCACCATGTCTCTCTCTCATACTTTTTAAGTTTTCTTCCCCTTCTCTTCTCTCTCAGATTCCTTTCTCGTTTAACATCGCAAGATAGCAGATTCTCTGCCTGAGCTGAAACCGAGAACTGAGGGGACCAACACTTGCTCCATGAATGTATCCCGGATCTCCACAAATGTCCCCTAACCAAACTAAAAAGTTTCCTCTACAGTTCTAATGTGCATTGTTCCCAAGGCCTTTGAGTGTCAGAGTGCCTTTTAAGAAAAGTTAAATCCACACTCTGGTCGTGAGTGAACACCAGTTTACAAAACACTTCATCATACTTTCCACTGAGTGACTTAATCGTCCCTCCCATAATCCATTAGCATTGATTCCTGCTTCATCAAATGTCCACAGATTTCAGCCCAGCTCAGAGCTGCACGGAACTCTACTGCTGAGCCACCAGGGAGGCAGCTCTATTCAGTTTTAAAAAAATTAGACAAGTACCCACTTAAGACAGTACTTACTTTTAATAGAGCTTTCCTCTTAATTATAGCATAGCATTTGTTCTTTCAATTCTTCTGAATTTTCTTAATGACATCATCAAACAGTAACAAACATAAATTTATGCTGTCTGAAATATGCCATTTAATCATAAAATCATAAACCACAATTTCCATATCACTGAGGAAAGGCAAAAAAAAAAAACCCTTAATCTCAATAAGTAAATTCCAGTGACTGAGGACCAAACTTGAATTAAATTTTACTCCATGCTGAAGTTAGGTTTTATACAGTAATATCAGAAATGACTTAAAGGTAGGAGTAAAGTATTGCTGCTATCTTAAAACTCAACACTCCAATGTGTTTACTGAAAATTAAACTGCAGTTCTTTATAATTTTTTTTTGCAAATTGCAAATGCCTTGCAAATATCGTTCAGACCCTTGAAAGAGAGGAAAAGTTATTGCAGAGGTCTCAGGATATTTCCCTCCTTCCCCTCCCCCACCTCCAATTCATTCCACCAAATCAAACTATCACAGAATAAAACAAACAAACATCATCGATCACCTATCATTCCACCCATCTATCTGGCAGATAGCTGCCTCACTAAGAGTTAACCTTTTTTAATCCTCTCCCCAACCCCCACTCGGGTTTGACTTAGACAATCTCAAATCACAGAATTTCCCAACTTTCTAACATGGTGTAAAGTGAGAAGGAGAGACTGCCGGAGCCAGATTCTCCACCTCGGAAGATGCTCCTGCGCAGCTCAGGAGCCTGGGCCACAGAAACGGGAATCTGGGTTCTCTGCAGAGGTGCAGACAAGGCTAGCAACAAAACTGCTTTTCATGGTGCCCCTCAAAAGCAGAGGCCCGAAGCAAGAAGCTGGAGAAGGTCACCATTGCCCTCTAGTGGCCAAAAGTGCAATCTTCCGCAAAAGAGTCCATTTTCAGAGATGTAGAAGGCTCATACTGTCAGTGTAAAATTATAGCAGAAAGATGTTTAATTATCCTCCTCCACTGTTTTTTTTTAGTATTTCTGGGTCATAGAGGAAACTTTAGATGACCATCACAGGAACCCTGATAGACCAGCAAATTCATACGGGGAAACCACACCGTTTCCAACTTCCTCCTGTTTTTCTTCCCCTTCTTTTCCCCCAAAAAACCTGTGGATCTTTTTCCCATTAAAATTTAACTTCCAATATTATAAAAGCTAGATAACTTGATGTATTTCTGAAGCATCCACTTTGAAATAGGAATGTTGACCACTTCAAATTCTAAATAAAGAATGAAGTTCTTGACAACTTAACCAACTTCTGACGCAATAACGACTGGTTTGGTAGAAGAGAAACTCTTTGCAAATGTATTTTAATGCATTAAAATAAGTGAATAGTGAACACAGAAAGGGAACGTATATTTCTAAGGGAATACTTGAAAATTTGTAGCAGTTCTGCAGACTTAATTGTGAAACAGAAATGTTCACTGCCTTCTCTCGACTACATGGAGTGTATTTTGTTATTAGCCAATAAATAGGTAGTCCTATAATCA
Organism: Bramus lutescens; assembly: GCA_001685075.1. Lineage (NCBI taxonomy): Eukaryota > Metazoa > Chordata > Mammalia > Rodentia > Cricetidae > Bramus > Bramus lutescens. The sequence continues at coordinate 46,640 of LOEQ01001922.1, forward strand.
AAGTAAAAATAAAAGTCAATGTTGAAAATAAGCTCATATAAACTTAGCATGCATTTTGAACTTCCAACACAAAGGATTGGGGATGCAGATTAAAATGAGATTTGTGGACCTTATTTTGGATGAGTCAGAAGAAAAAACAGATTTACATACAACAGATCAAAGTTTACGTGAACCGAGTGCTTTTCCTCAGGTATTGGCATTCATAGATAAGGTTTCACGGAAGTACAGTTTTTGGCATTGTAAATCAAGCCATGACGTCAATGTCATGGTGATTCCCATATGAGGGTCGCCAAACCTGAATCCTGACAAAGCAGCCATGTAATTCTACTCAAAGTGAAAGAAAAGCCACGAATTATGAAGGGTTGTGCATTAAAGGGGTATGAAATTGACCTATATTCCCCCAAATGATGACACAGCTCTCCAACTCTGCGCCCTCCTCCCACAAATAAACATTCTGAGGCCACCAAAGTAAACGGCGAAATGTGAGTTCTGCGTCATAAAAATAAAATAGAGCTGTAACTTAATTTTTTTCAAATTAACAAAAGATTGCATCTTAATTGAAAATAGAATTTAAGTTTCAAGTAATTTGCTGTAGTGCACTGATAAGCGTTCTGAACATAATGGAAGTCCGGAGTGTTATCAAGATGGTCCAATGCTTCCACAAGAACTATTTCTCAAAAGCTTTCTTTCTTTCTTCTTTTTTTCCTAGCATGGAACAAGCCCACCTTGAACAAATCTGCAAGTCCAGCCTCACCAGATTATCCCATTTCCATCCTCCCTAAACATTTATTTGTTCATCCCCTACTGGCAGGGGTGGAGAATGTTCTCTCTCTCTCTCTCTCTCTCTCT
>LOEQ01001922.1:73887-93887 GCA_001685075.1 Bramus lutescens
CTATAATTTTGTTGAATATATTTTCTGGGCCTTTGAGCTGTAATTCCTCTCCTTTTACCCCTATTATTCTTAGGTTTGGTCTTTTTACTGTGTCCCAGATTTCCTGGATGTTTTGTGATGAGAATTTGTTGGATTTGCTGTTTTCTTTGATCAGTGCATTTCTCTATGGTGTCTTCAGGATCTGAGCTTCTTTCTTCTATCGCTATTATTCTGCTGGTTAATGCTTGTCTCTGTATTCTCCATTCATTTACCTAGATTTTCCATATTCAGCTGGCCCTTGGTTTGTGTTTTCTTCTTTGCCACCATTTCAGTTTTCAAGTCTTGAACTGTTTCCATTATCTTTGTTGATATGATTTTTTTTTCTTGTCTTCCTAGGGTATATTTTGCAAATTTATTTCTTCAAACTTTTTGGTATTCTTCTCATCCATTTCTTTAAGGGGGTTTTTCACATCCTGTTTAAGGGACTCTATCTCTTCCATAATGTCTATTTTTTTTCTACTTCTTCTGAATTAGGTTGTTCAAAACTTCCTATTGTAACATTAGCTGGATTCTGGTGTTATCATGTTTTTTTTTTCAGATTGTTGGAGGAATTCTTGTATTTGTGCCTGCCCATCTCTTCCTTCAAATGCTCTCCAATTGATCTTCTGGTACAAGATCAGGGCTCCTTGCTGTCCAGTGACCTTACAGACAAAAGGGCTAGCTTGCTCCAGGCTTAGTGGAACAAAGGAACTCCCACTGGTTGGACTCACCACCCCATCCCAGCCCCAAAACAGGCTGAACTGGGGGAACTTTTGGCCCTGAAAAAGCAAAGGGGAGCCTGAGTGCAAGCTGGGATGGGATAGGAAGAGAGAGGTAGTAGCCAGAGAGATAAGCCCCTGCAGAATGACCAGAGAGAGAGAGTTTAGAGGGTTGAGGAATGTTTGTGCTCCCTTTCTGTGGCTTCTGCCACCCGCTCAGGAACACACTCACCCCTCTGATGGATCTTCTGGTAAAGGATCAGGGCCCCTTGCTGGCCAGGGACCTCGGAGACCTCAGTTGCCTCTTTGGACTCTCTTGAAACCCTGATCAAGCCAAGTGGTGTAAAACTACAACTTCTCTCCATGACCTGCTCATTCCTGGCATTTCTACAGCAACTGAGGCTGCAATGTTACTAAATGGCCTCTCCTGCCCTCTTTTTAGTGGCTCTAGGCTTGCCACATTTTATCAAGCCTCAGCTACTCTCTGTGACTTCAGGCCTTGAAATCCAGAAGTTCCTGGGGAATTCTCATATGTTATGAAGTTCTTTTGCCAGATTGGAAGGAAACCTTGACTGCCTCTTGTACATAGCTTCTGGGGACTGACAGAGGAAACACTTGCCAAGAAGACTTTTGCTCAATCTTGCCAGTCTCATTTTAATCATTGCTGATTCTTCAGTCCCATTTGACCAGTACTGATTGTCCCAGCAAAGGAAAGACTTCACTTTAGAGATTCTGGTCTTTTGTTAATCACAGATATTTCTTCAATTTTATGTGCTAAAAACCACAAATTCATCTTTTTCTCAGAACCACAAACTCTTAATTAAGGCTATTTAGCTTCCCCAACAAGTATTCAAGGAACTATCTACACTTTTCTTTGAACCATCAAAAACTCGACCTTTATTGTCTATATTTTTCTCAATAGTCTTTACTTTCCATGTTTGGAAGGTACAGCCCACTGGGCTCTAAGCCCTCAATGACTTTTGTGACCCAAATTTTAATGATATCATCATCTTCCCCAAAACCCAGAGTCAGGTTTGTCACAGAAATATCCCATGCACTTGAAACCAATTCCTGTCTTTTTAAGTTTTTTTTTTTATTGCTAAGATAAAACACCAAAACCAAAAGCAACTTGTGGATGAATAGATCTATTTAGATCTATCAAGCAGACTCCTTCAACAGATTGGCACACCAATGTGGCCAACTAAATCTACTTAAAACGTGAGAGAGTTTGAAAAGAAATACTAGATACTAAAAAAAATGCTTAGGTGCAAATTTTTTGGATGAGCTCTGCTTGCCGGCCATAGCTCCTTTAAGAGACGTCTTCCTGACTCATCAACAGCAGAAAAAAAAGGCACATGGTTTTGAAATGGTGGCTTTTTGGGCCATGATGCCAGCACAAACTTTGGCTCTTTCTGGAGGCTGAGCTTTTAAATTGGGTTTGTGGGCAGTGTGCTACAAGTACTTGTTGGCAGCATGGGCCAACTGGTTACCAGAGTTGAGGTGGTGAGGATGGCTCCCATCTAGAAGTCTCAGAGGTAGTGAAAAAACTACCATGTCAGACTGGGTGGAGCAAGCAGGAAGGGTTGTATTAGCCCTAGTAATGCCACTGCTTAAGTTTTGTAGAAGTGCTTAGCATTTTATGAAGCTGTCTTGCTCAGAAAAGGATTACAGATACACAATAAGAACAAATCCAGACATAAAGGACCTCTAAATAAGAAACACTGTGTTTTAAAAATGTACATAGGCTTGGGAGAGAGAAGAAAAAGAGTATAGAAAGTTATAAAAGAGGGTAAATTGTTTAGAAAAAATAAAACAAAGTCTTTAAAGAGACAGATTATAGACAGTCATAGATTAAAGAAGTAAAGATATAAAATAAATATTAAAAAGTATTAGAAAAATAAGCCTAGTAAAGATTAAAATACAAAGAGAGGCTGAATTATGTATATTATTGTGTTTTCTTTAATTTTTTTCACTGTGAAGAAGCTAAGTAACCAACATATATACTTTAAAGGTATTTTGTAGTGACAATTTTAGTCCAAGGATTTGTTGCTTTGGAAAGGAGGCTCTTATTTTGTTTCCACAGAGGATGACAACCTCTGGATTAATGTGGTTTGATGGACCAAGAGCCTCTGAAAGGTCACCATGAAATCCTCCAAAAATATTTCTCCCAATAAATAGCAGAAAGCAGTTTGGAGAGAACTAGGCCCAAATTTCCTAAATTATTGTTTACAAAGGTTTGTTTACATTTAAAGTGGGGTATGCTATAGAGATGAATAATATTGCATTGGTATGGATTTGGTTTATTGATACAAATTTAAGGTCAATTTTGTTATATGTGTATTTCTTCTCTTGATTAAGGTATTATGTTTGTGAAGTTCATTTAAAAATATAATTTTTAATTAAGAAACATAGGTTAATAGAGACTCATCTATAATAGTCAAGCTTAGTGTTATGACAGTTACATTTTCTAGATATGTAGAAATATATTTCAATTATTTGGGTATTCTACAAATCTTTCAGAGATCTTCAGAATATGATATTTAAAATGTGTAAGAACCTAGAACTTTTTATAACAATGAAACACATCTGCTCCTGGCAGCACCAATCTACTTCAATGGGAAGATGGGTATCAAAGAGGCTCTTTCTCCAGTTTACTAGCCATTCGGACAAGAAACTGCTCTTGCCTGGATTGCTTGATGTTATGCTGTATGAACTGGACATACAGGACCCACAGAAAAATGACTGCTGAACTTGCCTAAAGGTGTGATGGGCCTTCAGGTTTCCTGCCACATGAAAGAGTCTGCTAGACATTCTGCAGGACACAGAAGAATGTGACCCCAGGCAGAACTGTCTTTGAAATTTCTTGGTTTATAGAAAAGTCTGCCAGGTACTACGGGCCAGTAGGCTAAAGATGGGTGCCTGCAGCATCACAGGACAAATTTGTGTGACTGTCCAGGCAGCAAGATGTCTCTGTCAATTCTAAGGATTTAGAAGTTGCTTACAAAGCATTTTCTCTTTACTTAGGTAGTATATTCTTCTGGAGCCTTTGATGCAGTTAACAAATAGATAGTTATAGTTTTCCTTAGTTATGATAAAAGAAAAAGTAGATATAAATATTATAACTGTAATTCTTGTTTGATACTTGTTTTATGTGTAATATTTCTGTGTTAAGCTTAAAACCCTTCCTTTTTATTTAAACAGAAAAGTAGAGGTATTGTAGGATTCCCTTCTTATGCTATATGAATATAATTGTTTAATAAAGAAATTGCCTTGGCCTATGATAGGGCAAAAGAGTAGAGATAGGTGGGAAAAACTAGATTGAATGCTGGGAGAAAGAAGGCAGAGTCAGTGAGAATCCATGTAGTCCCACCAGTGACAGACACCAGGCATAACTTTACCTGGTAAGCCACAGCCATATGGCAATACACAGATTAATAGAAATGTGTTAAATTAAGATGTAAGGGTTAGACAATGAGAAGAAGTGCTAATGAGCCAAGCAGTGATTTAATTAATATAGTTTCTGTGTGGTTATTTCAGGGCTGAGCAACCAGGAACAAACAAGTAGCCTCCCTACAACAGTAGTCCATCATTCGGAGAAGACATGGCAAGAAGTTAAGGCAGGTGCCTGAAGGCTGGAACAGCAGCAAAGGCCATGTTTTTGCTCTAGTGGATTGTTCAGCCTCCTTTCTTAAATATTGAAGAAACTTGAACAACAGTGACATTTTCCACTGTGGGCTGGGCCTCCCCACATCAATCAGTAAATAAGAACATACTTTATGGTTAAGGTTAGGCCAATTTTATGGAGACATTTTCTTAATTCAGACTCCATCTTCTGGATATGTTTAATTTGTGTCAAGTGGACAACCACACCAGCACAAGGGATAAGATTCTTGCCATTGCTCTATAGAAAGTTTATAGCCCTAGCATCCTTCTTCACATCCTCTTTCTGATCTTGTTGCTTTTCAAGTTCAGTTAACCACATGTAGCAGGCAGGAACTGTCCCCTGTGTACTCTTGTTTAGCATTTCAGAATTCCCTTCCTCTGCTCTCCATAGTCCTTACCCATCTCCCTGTAATGTGATCATGTATTGCTGCCTAGTCATGAACAACCATCAGAATGAGAACTCACCATTGAACAGCTACATTGTTTTATCCTCTTTCTTCATCACAGACTAATGCAATGCATAAGGCTTGGGAAATCAAGACTTCTTTGCATCTGTGGTGGGATGCAAACCCCTGTGCAGGCACATGAGAGCATGCACGTGCACACACACACACACACACACATACATACAAACACACACACTCATGCACATAAACACACATGTGCACCTACAGAAGCATTCACACACACACATATATATATGCACATATGCATGCATACATACCCTCAAACACACACATACACACCTTCTCTCTCTCTCTCTCTCTCTCTCTCTCTCTCTCTCTCTCTCTCTCTCCTCACCCTCTTCCTTTTTGAAGAAAGAGTCAAGAGTTCAGAAGGAATGAAAATGTTTGTGGTAAGTTTTCAGAAAATCTCTATTTCCTTTCTAAGAGCAATGTCATCCCTGACTCAGTTTACATTTTAGGCTAGAGCACTTTGTTTTTTCCATTTTCTTGGCGTTAACGGTCCTTCTTGGATGAATGACACAAAGTATGAGTGAAGGATGACTGTGCAGAAGAGCCCCTGAAATTTAAAGTACATCTTAAATGGCAGGGCTATGATGGATTCAATTCTGCTTGTCCTTGAGAAAAGGCAGGGACAGCATGTTGGGTAATAATTACTCTGCCTTGCTAGAAGGCAGCGCACTTGGCTTATAGGGCATTGATTCATTTCAAACTTGTGTCTCTTCCAGCCCCAGGGCATGCCCCACTATTGGAATTGACACAGAACAGGAAAAGATGAATGTGTAAAAGCTGAGGAGCCCCGAGGCTGATATTGATGAGGCAATGTCCTTGGTAAGTTTATTTTCTGTATCTTTTCTCCATCACAGAAGGCATCATAGGACCATAGCAAGTACCAAAACTGTTTCCACAATCAACATATTGGAATCTACCTCTATGTTACTTCAAAGGGGAGAAGAAACAATACAGAGTTCCAGAATTAAGAGTCAGGGCCCGGGGCAATGTTGGCAATGATACCACATGCAGAAGCCTTTGTTTAAGCATCTCTTTTGCAAGTAGAGATTCAGCCCATATAGCTACTTGCTTTGTAATTTTAATTTCTAGCCAAGGACACACACTGAAGTTCAGTGACAGCTATAGCCAAAGGATTATTTCCTGTCTCTGAATACCGCATATTTATTTTCTGTCCCTATGAGCCAAGTAAATATTTTTGACTCTCTTTACCAAACAGATAAACTGTACTAATAGTCTCTTCCTATCCCCATATATAAAACAGATAGTTCCATTCCCTGTTTATGATTATTAAGGAATAAAGAGTTTTCATTATTTCTATGAAAAATTTTAATTTGTTTATTTACCATGATAAGGTTAAAGGTGATTACAGCATCTATCAACAACTATCTAGAGAATGTGGCTGAGCCTCCACCAAAAGTTTGTACACAAAAACCAGGAGCTTACCTATGGGCACTCATTACAGCACTAGCTCTGTTTCTACCACCCATCCGAAACCTGAACACCTCTATCGAGACCCAACTAGAGAGTGGCTTTAAGATGGGCCAAGTCCTTGCCAGGTGATGATAATACACACCTTTAATTCCAGCATTTGGGAAGCAGATGCAGAAGAAACTCTGTGAGTTCAAAGCCAGTCTAGTCTACAAAATGAGTTCCAGGACAGCTAGGGCTACACAGAGAAACTCTTCCTCAAAATACCTGAAGAATAAATTATTGATTGATTGATAGATACATAGATGGATAGATCAACAATCAGACAGAAAGACAATCAGGGAGACAGATAAACAGGCAGACAGACATAAAGACAGACAGATAAATAGGTAAATAGGTAGATAAGATGGGGCAAGTTCAAATTCAGAAAATACTCTCTTAAACCCCCAACATTGCTCTTCAGTGATTTAAATATTAAATATTCTTATATACTGAGTCATTGGAATACTCAGTTGATATGTTTGGTGATACTGTTTTGAGCGGTTTAAGAAGTGAATGAAGTATGTCAATGGAGTCTGATTTTTGAGTTAATAGGACTTGTCCTACTTCCAATTTGTTGTCTCTGCTTTGCACCTTCAATTTAGAATGTGAAATCACAGGGTCCTGCTCTGCCATCATGCCTGCAATTGGGTGTCATGCCTCCTTTCCATTATGTACCATTATCTTTCTGGAACCATAATCCAAAATAGAGTTGCTTTTGGTCATGGTGTTCAATCACAGAGACAGTAAGGTAGCTAATACTGGCCCTGAGGCAATGGTGATACATGTTCTTCTGACTTCTGTCTTTGAGACACTGTCAAGGTTTTGGTAAAGCAGTTTTGTCTCGAGTGTTTAGTCTACTCAATTATAGGATTTGAAAAGCCAATATTCTCAATGAGAGAATTCTCCCTAGCTACAAGACGAAAGCTTCTGTTTTCTTTTGTTTTGTTTTAGCATTGCTCATTAACTTCTCTTAATTCCCAAGACAGTGGAGAGCCCCATAGTCCTCTATTCCTGTACTTACAACTATAAATGCTCCCACACCTTTCCAAATGTTTCCTTTTAATCATTCTTTTCAATTCTTTCTTCAGACCTGTTCATGCCAACTTACTAACAATGAATATTTATATTTTGTTATAGTTAAAGTCTTTGCATATCTCGCTCAATGGTGAAATTCATCAAATACACACACACATACACATATAAATGACATGTTATCTGACATGTGCTTATAATAGTAGTGCTGAGAAGGCAGGTCTCAAAATTTATCGGAAAATACACCACACACACATGCACATTTATACATACATTATATATAACACATGTCTATATATACACATGTATGTATATACTCATTCACACACTGTATATATGTACACATAAACATATACGATATATGTGTATTTGTATGTATATACACATACATGCATATACATGTAATTTTCATATCCATATACAGTGTATGTGTCTTAGTTAGGTTTTCATTGCTGTGAAGAAGCACCAGGCAAGACCATGGCAACACTTATAAAGGAAAACATCGTAAGCCAGTTGGGGCTGGCTTACAGTTCAGAAGTTTAGCCTATTATCATCATGGCAGGAAACATAGTATCATGCATGCAGACATGGTGCTGGAGAAGTAGCTAAGAGTTCTACTTCTGGATCTGTGGGCTGCATGAAGGGAGAATAATACTAAACCTCCCTTGAGCTTCTGTAACCTCAAAATCTGCCCTGGGTGACAATTTTCCACCAACTGCATCACACTAACTCCAAGAAGGCCACTCCCCCAGTAGTGTCACTCCCTATGAGACTTGGGCCATTTTTATCTAAACCACTGCAGTGCACACGTATAGTGTTTCTCTTCATGCTCCGTGACTCACTGCACCTCCACCTGTATAACTTGTTGGAAAGAAAAGCTTTGGGGAAAGCCATGTCTTGTTCAATGCTGTTCTCATCAGGTAGATGGCCACTTCTGCTATCATATGATGAGAACATGGTAGTTAAGATTATATGTTAAAGGGCAGAATTATTATCATATTTCACCACATAATTGATTTATACTCTTGTGTTACATATTTATACAGGGAGTTTTAGAAGTTACAACCATGTTCAAACAGTGAGTGCAGGGAGGAGTTACAGATGTAATTTGCACATTTCGGGGAGGTGTGGTCCTGTAGGGCTTATGTTGATAGTGGTGAGTATTAAGGATTCAAAAGCCTGCTCCAGTTTCTTTCTTCTGGCCTTGAATTTCTGAATCAGGATGTTGTTAATATGAACTTACTATTCAAGCCCCATGCCTCCATATCTGCTGCCATGTCCCCTGCCATGATATTCATAGATTCATCCTCTTAAACTGTAAGCAGGTTCCCAATTATAGACTGTCTTTTAGAAGTAGCCTTGCTCATGGCTTCTCCTCAGAAAAAAAAAATGTGACTAAAGAGGAAGTGAATTCAAAATCTGTATATGTGATGTGTGTGTGTGCACGTGTGTGTGTGTGTGTAGGTATATGTACATGAAAATCAGAGGTCCAACTTGGTTGTTGCTCCTCTAGGGCCACATACACATTTTAAAAAACAAATCTTCTCCCTGGCCTAGATCTTTCCAGATAAGCTAACCTGTCTTATCACAGATGCTCAAGAACCTGCTTGTCTTTTCTTCCACAGTACTGATGTACAGGCACTCATTGCTGCTCCTGGGCTTTTAAATGTTAGTTCAAACTCAAATTGTCATGCTTGCAAGGCAAAAGCGCTGTCTCCGCAACCCTTCAATCCCCTAGATGGCCCTTCATATCTAGAAGTCTCTTACTGTTACTGCCTATAACTTTAATGAATTCGTAAGAAGCAGACGAGTGTCTCATTGTCTGTCTGGCTTGACCTGCTAATGCCAGTTCCCTCTAGAAATCCACAACTTCAAGGTGGAAGAGACCAGTGGCACTCAGGTGTCTTAAGCCCTGAAGTCAAAACTAAAGGTTTTATGCTGCTTCTAGCTAGTTTTATGTCAACTGGACACAAGCGAGTATCTGAAAAGAGGGACCTCTATTTAGAAAATGTTTTCACAAGATCAGGCTAGAGGGCATTTTTTAATTAGTGTTTGATGAGGGAGGGCTTAACCTACTGTGGGTGGTGCTATCACTGGGCTGGTTTTCCTGGGTTCTGCAAGAGTCCAGGTTGAGCAAACTATAAAAATCAAGCTGGTAAACACCATACCTCCATGGCCTCTGCAACAGTTTCTGTCTTCAGGTTTCTGTCCTGTTTGAATTCCTGTCCAGACTTTCCTCATTGAAGGATTGTTACCTCGTCGTATGAGTTAAAATAAACCCTTTATTCCCCAAGTTGTTTTGGTCTGGTGTTTCATCAAATAAATAGTAACCCTTTTAAGACACAGCTAGACCATGCTACAGAGGTAGGACAGACATGAATGGTCACACAATTCTGTCAGCTATGAAATATTCTGCAATATCTCACAAATGGTGTGTTTCCTCACTTTCCTATTGTTGTGACAAACTAATCTGAGATAAACAGCTTATGAATGGGAAAGACTTATTTAGACTCAGAAGTTTCAGTTCACAGGTATCTGGCTCCATCCTGAGAGGGCCTGTAATACGGCAGGCCATCATGGCAGATAGTTGATGGATGAGCTGCACTGGGTTCTACTTCCTAAAAGCACAACTATCCCAGTAGCATCACAGACGATATAGGAATATTAATATGTGTAGGGCACATCTCTGTTTCTACTGTAGAGCTGGTATACTACCTGTGGTGGTGTGCTGAACGTGTTTACTTAGTGGTAGCAAGTCCCCAGGACTATTTTTGTTCTAATTCTAATGAACACAGGAAGAAGCTTATGTGTCTTTCATGTGTGTCGTCATTCAAGACTAACTACTTAATAAAAGTTCTCTATTACATATATATGCATATGTATTTGTATCTATCTGTATGTATGTATATACATACATATGTGCGTGTGTGTATTAGCTCTTATCCCTTGTGACTTTTCCCTATCACTAACAATAGGATGGTTACATTTTGTACTTATTGGAGCCATCTTTTGCATATCAATGAGAAAGACAGTTATTCATTAATAATTTATCAAAGCAAGCTTCATTCTGACATAATAAATGAATTATTAAGTGATGATTTTAATGGAAGATAGTTCTGAACAGAACTTGCTTTCTTCCATCTTCCCTGCTTGACTTTTTGGTTAGCACATTATTTGTGGATGAAACAGATGCCCCCAAGTGGAATTATGTGAACCAGTGGAGGAGCTGGTTTTTAAGGCCTCTCACACTAAACCCAAAGATATTAAAATTAGCACATTCTAACAAACTGCTTTAAAATGTGTGCCTAAACTGAGACAAAGAAATATTAGCTCTTATTTTGTAGGAGAACCAATGCTAAATTATTTTTGCAGATGATGTATTTTGTCAGTCTTCAAATTTAGGACTGCTTCATGACTGATTTCATGTGCAGCTTCCATTAAGAGCAGGGGTCAATTCCATTTCCGAGTTTCCAGAATCTTTCACACTTAGCACAGTCGATGATGCACAGATGAACGTCCTCAATTTACTTTAGTATTCATTTTACTTTTTAAGATTTGTGTGCATGTATATGAGTGTGTAGGTTGTGCCGCACCAGCGAAGCCTGAAGTCCAAGAATCGGCGAAGGGTGTCCAGGTTAAATGAATATACAGAGCACGACGTTGAGGTGGAACAGCTTCTTCATTGTTCTGCTGGGGCTGGTTTTATACCATTGCACCAAAAGAGGAGGGGTCTGCGAAGGGACTGTAACTTGACCCTGGCAGGGGTCAAAGAACGATCACCACGCACTCAAAAGTGAGCAGGTTGTGTATATGCATATGAGTATGCAGGTTGTGTATGTGTGTATGATATGAGTGTGCAGGTTGTGTATATGTATATGAGTATGCAGATTGTGTATGTGTATATATATGAATGTGTAGGTTGTGTAACTGTATATGTATATGAGTGTGCAGGTTGTGTATGTGTGTATGTATATGAGTGTATAGGTTGTGTATGTGTCTATGTATATGAGTGTGCAGGTTGTGTATGTGTGTATGTATATGAGCGTGCAGGTTGTGTATGTGTGTATGTATATGAGAGTTCAGATTGTATATGTGTGTATGTATATGAGTGTGCAGGTTGTGGAACTGCATATGTATATGAGTGTTCAGGTTGTGTATGTGTGTATGTATATGAGTGTAAAGGTTGTGTATCTGTGTATTGATGAACCTTGTAGATGTCAGAAAACAGTCCCTGCTGTGTCAATCCTCACCCTCTACTTTGAGACAGGTCTCAAATTGTTCCTTACTGGTCAGACTGTGCCAGGACTGTGAGTTTTCTAGTCTTATCTTGTCTCTGCCTCTCTTTTTCCTGTAGGAATAATGAGATTACAGATATCAGATGCCAGTTTTTATGTAGATTCTGTGGAGATGAACTAGGGTCCTCCTACTTCACCAAGTGATTTACCCTGAGCCAAATACTCTTTTCAGATTTTCTTAAACATAATAATAAATCGTGATATGATAGCTGCCTTTTGTGAACCAATGTTTTTGGATGGGAAGAGACATTTATACATGCATTTTAAATACTTTGCAAGGATGACTGACTGAGTGAAACTTCTTTGATTATAGAGAGCTAAAAGGTTATCTGTTGGGAATCAAATTATCTCGAGCAGCCTTTGTACTCAAAACAGCCCTTTGTTGTCCATCTCTGTGTTTGACATAACATGTTTGAGAACATGAGAAAAAACCCTTTATTGAGAGTTCAAAGTAATCCCTCTGCTTTCATAAAGCTAAAGCAATGACTTACTCAGATATCATGTGAGGTCTATAGCAGAACCTTCGTGTTGTTATAAGCCACCCATAAAGTGTTTCAAAAATTGCTTTGAGTTCTATAGAAACTTTATGAAATGGTTAGCATGTTGAACATGGTGTTTAGAATATTCTGCATCTATTCTCATTCCATTGATACTCATACATGGCTTCAGAAGAGGCCACGTCCACATTCTCTGAGGTGAGAATTGTATACTTGCATCAATGATTTCATTAAGGTCAAGTTGAAGAGAGAAAATCCACAGTTTTGAGATCTTGCAAAGCAACCTCACACTACATTAAATGACACATGGCAAGAAGAGAATTTACATCCATGTGTTATTAAAGAAAAGAGGTGAATCCAGGCAGGTATTCACTTTTTACAAGTGTTTCAGATTAAGTTAGACTTGGCCCTCACTCCTGAGAAACTGCTAGAAAAAGAATTAACCCTTGGAACCATAGCCCCCAGAGAAAGACGACATGGTGAGTGTTGTTTAAAGGTTTCCAATTGAATCACATAATTATCTCACTGAAACACTTCTCTTTCCATGGCCTACAGAAGAAAAGCTAAGCATCTCAATAGAAGAACATTTGCTCAGCCTGTGCTGATCCATATCTTAGCCCAATATTAGAGTTCCATCCTTATCTTATGCTTAACAGCACCAGTGTTTACTCTGTGGGTTTAAATACACACTTTTCTGTGTGAAAATCCTACTTCCTACACTAAACTTCCCCCTCTGTCACTTATCAAGTTCTAGCTCTTAGCTCCAATTGGCCTTTCATATTCTGCTGAGATGTGACCCTCTCCATCTGCTTTACTTTACAAAAGGAGAGCATTTGACTGCAAAAGGATAAATGATTAACAGAAACAGCCTTGCTACTGAAGGTGTTAGTTAAATGCATGTACTAGAGACAGTAGGTCTGAGTGAGATTGGAGGTGGTGAATATGCAAAGACCAAATGCAAGGAGAGAAACCAAGTGGAAATGAAGGGACTGGCCAGAGAGTTTGCCTTAAGAGTGAAAGGCTAAAGGAATATGGACAGTTACTATTAATGAGACTTTGAAAGAGTCTGTCACTAGTTCAGTTGCTATTCATAAGAAAAATAGGAAATATGGAAAACACAGGGTATGAGACTTCCCTGAATCCATAAGGTACAAAATCACTTCTAAAATGTTCGAAGTGTGAGCATCTAGTTTGGGGGAAGCAGCAGCGGAAATGATGCTGCAAGGTTTTGGTTTATTGTATAACGTCATATGCAGTTTTCCATCTTTCACCTCAATCTTATCAGTTCTCCAAGATCAGGGCATTGTTTATAGACTCCGTGTCTATAACCCAAGCAGCAGCAATGTGTCAGAACAGCTTAGCAAGAATCACTTAACACTGGTAAGAAAGCACTACCTCTCAAAAGAATTTTGATATATGTAATTTTCATAATGTAGAGTAGATGATATTTTTGATACATTCTTTGGATGTGCTTTCTGCCTTAAAGAAACTACAGTCTTAGATGAAATAAGCAAAGTCAACAGCCAGCAATGGACATCAGAGTAGAAAACTATAGAAAGAGACTGTTAAGTTCAAAACAGCCCCCAAAATGGCAATGCTCATGACAATATCCTTAACCTTTGGCCAGGAAAACAGAAAGATTTTTATTAAATAAACAGAGGGTCTAGAGGTGGTTTTATGGTTACCAAGAGCCTCCCATAAGCCATAAGGACCACCCCTTAATCCATGTCAAATGTCAACTACCTGGAGCAAGGACTTCTAGTTCATGATCACTCTAAATACCCTGCATCAGCTCAATGGTTCCCACCCTATTGACTGTCACATAAAATCGGCTTGCTCTTCCATCATTTTGCTCTTTTTTTTTTCTCTGCTCACTCATGATAGCCATAGCCATGGCAGTTTGATCCTCCATAAAACTTTCTACCCTTGGAATGGTCCAGTTTTGTGTAGTGGCATTTCAATGGTTATTTTAAGAAATAAAGTTTGACTGAAGAACTGAGAGTAAAACAGCCCCCACTGGTCAGCTTTACAGACCAGGTGATGGTAGCAGACACCTTTAATGCCAGTAGCCACACTAGTATGCCATAGAAACCGGACAGTGTATGCCTTTAATCCCCACCCTAAAGAGGATTATAAAATAAGAGGAGACAGCTCTCAAACACAGTTTCTTTCTGAGATTCTTAGATGTAGGATCGCCATTTCAGGCTGAGCTTGTGCTAAGAGCCAGCAGCTGAGTGTTTTGCTGTTTGGATCTTCAGGTTGAACCCCAAATTCTCTCTCTACATTTTTGCTAGTCGTGTTTCAGTTTGGAATTTTCACTACACCCTCCCATGTGTGGGTGTCTGTGTGTCTATGTGAGAGAACATAGGTATGGAGGGCAAAGAAAATAAATATTCCTGGACATCCTTGTTCAGTCACCACCCAGCTATCCAGCCTGTTTATTAAAACAGGCATTTTTATGTCTTTGAAACTCCCAGAGAGGCTGGGATGGGGTACCGTGAACCCTGGAATATTCCTTTCTGTATTTTTAGCAGTTGAAAAATGAGCAGAGACCCAGAGCCAGCTTTATTCACACATGCTTTCCAGGTAGAATTCAAGCTTCATGAAAGTTCCTTACTGGTCACTCCAGTCCTCTGATACAGTTTCTGAAAGGAAAAACTAAACAGAAAAGGCTCCTCAGAATAGACTCAAAAGATTCAAAAGTGTGTGTGCAATTCACTCAGATTAAAAACCTTTGTTTTCATGATTTGAAATTGTCTCTTCTCTCTTTTTTTCTGGACATTAATTCTATAGTCCTTCTTAGTATGGAAAGAAGGGAATTTAGTTGAGAAATAGAATCTGGCTGGGCTCTACCGCTGTATTCACCAGTCAACACTTTTTCTCATCCTGAGATCCTCCAGAGATCATTCCTGTGCTCTATCTGTGGTGATTTAAAGAAGAATTGTACCCATAGGCTCATAGATTTGAGTGCTTGGTCACCAGGAAGTGGCCATGTTTGAGAGGCCTAGGCGTGGCCTTAGAGGAGACGGTGTGAACTTGTTGGAGAAAGTGTGTCACTGGGGGGTCAGCTTTGAATTTTCAGAAAGCCCATCCCAAGCCCAAAGTTTGTAACTTCCTAATGCAAGTAGATCTGGATATAGAGCTCTCAGCTATTTCTCTAGAACCATGTCTGCCTGAGCTCTACCAGACTCCCTGCCATGATGATAATGGGCTAAACCTCTGTAACTGTAAAGCCCCAGATAAATGCTTCTTTCCATAAGAGTTTTCATGGTCATGTTGTATCTTTACAGCAACGGAACACTGATTAAAACGCCATCACAGCTGGGTGCCTCTTGATCACAGTTCTTACTCTGTGCTATGATTCTTCTTCAATGGGTTTTCTGTGTACCTTTAGCCATTTGTTTATTGGGAGCTCCTTTCTCTTTTTTCTTATTTTTTTGTTTCTCTTAATGGTCATCACTACAGTTTCTTATGAAACTGACTAAGGGAAATGGTAAAAGTTGCAGAGACACAAGCACACATACACAAAAAGAATTATTGCTGGGGAGTTTAGTGACTTTGTATAAAACATTTGTGCATTTAAATCACCATACACTTGGTTAGATTATTTCGATAAATACAATTTAAATTTTCAAATGATAAGAATTGAAAAATCACAACTACATTAAAATTAATAACCTTTGTTATTTAGAGTTAATGAGCATACACGCTCAATTGGAACAGCATCCAGGGCCCTACTCAATATCCGTGGTTCTTCTCAGGCCATAAGCCATGCTACAAGTCCTCAGAGTCATTCCCTTCACACTTCTCAGTGAGATGCTGTGGCAGCCCATATATTGTAGCAAAATGAGGACCGCTATTGGCTTCTTTGGAGAAGAGACCTTGTAATTTTGCAGGAAGCTCAGTTTTTAGACTCAGAACTATTGTCTTCCTCCTTTCTCATAGAAGAGTTATATACACGGGACAGATGATCTGAATGGTCTCTGCCTATGTTTCTCTCTGTCTTTGCTGGTATCTGTCCATCTGTCTCTGTCTGTTTGTCTCCATCTCTGTCTCTATTATCTCTGTCACTCTGTTTTTGTCTCCCTGTCTCTGTCTCTCTCCGTGGGTACACACTCACACACACACACACCAAATGGATGCTGATACTACTTAGGACAGAAGAGGACATCAGATTTCTGAGCCTGGAGTTGTAAGTGGTTGTGAACCATTTGCCTGAGGTGTTCAGAACCAATGTTAGTCTTTAGGAGAAGCAGCAAGTGCTCTTAAGCACTGAGCCATCTCTCTACTCCTAGATTACATAATTCATTGAAGAATAAACTGGATGTCATTTCCTTAGTCTATTTAACATGAGTTAAATATAATGCAAATTGATTAAAAATGTTACTGGACTGCTCTTCTGTTTCCAGTGATTGAGTGAAGACAGTCTTGGTCAGGTAAAGTTAAGTTCTTTGAGCCACAAACTCACATCCTCTGAGGGTACACATGGGATTTGGAAAGTTTTAAGTGAAATTTTAGTGTATTCCTGGTTTATTCATTCTCAGAAAATAGACGGAGATGCAGGCAGGATTTTCTTCAAGTAATGACAGACATAGGAGGGGTCACTATCGCCAGGAGACTCTTGAACAGAGGCAGGCATGTAGCTAGTTCCTCCCTCTATTCTAGTGCATTCAGCTCTTTTGGTTCAATTTTCTCAGTCAGCTTTTTGTCTCTTTCCTTTCTAAATGTTCTAATGAACATGTCAATAACACATGCATGATTCTAAGGCTCAGAGACTAATATGAACATAAAGATTATGGTATCCAGAGAATCAGGGAGTTTTCTGTGAGATTGTGTCTCCTAGTAGTGTCAGAAGCTACACCTGTAAAGCTTCACCAGCAAGACCACCCATGTCTGAGCTGAACAAGAATGGCAAAATGAACATACCAAAGTGAACAGGGAAACATCATTAGCTCTCAACCCTATACAAAGAACTGTAAGAAACTATGGAAAGCAGGGACTAGAAAAAGTATTTTTCCTAAGGAAGAGCAAAATATATGGTTTTTCAGTGCTAAACAAACAGTCCTGAAAATATGCTTACAGTAGCACTATACCACTGAACAGGTTGTATTTAGTTATATATATATGAATAACAATTAGTATAAGTAAAAGAGGTTATGAATCTGAAGGTGATAAGGGAGGAGTATGTGGAGGAAGTAAAGAGAATGGACAAATACTGTAATTTTATTATAACTTCAAATGGAAAAGAGAAAAATGAAAGGAAGTCTAACACAAAAGAAAACTAAAACAAAAACAAACCTAAAATAAACAAAGTTGTGATCATTTACTTCCAACCTTTTTTGGAGTCTAAAATGGAAGATCCAATATCAGTACCAATACAAAATGTAGTGTAGAAACCTTTTAAATTAAATTGTTCTCCCAAAGATGATTCATGTAAAAAAAATCTTTGTTTGATTATTAAACATCTGAGATTTGAGTATCTAATTTGTGAACAGAAACCAAAGAGGCAACCCTGGAATATTCTATGATGCAGAAGCAGATAACCCTATCATCACTGGTGCAGTGTTTGTGGAGGGATGAGGAATTACAAGGAAGAACCCAGTTAAATGCAGGCTAGAGGCCAGTGCTAGGAGCTTCTTTGTGATTTACTGTAAAAGGCTGCTTATTTATTCCTGGCTTCCCAGACCTGAAATAATCACACAGAAACTGGATTAATTAAATCACTGTTTGGCCTACTAGCTCTAGATTCTTATTGCTTAGCTCTAATATCTTTATTTAACCCATTTCCATTAATCTGTGTATTGCCATGTGGCTGTGGCTTACAGGCAAGGTTCTGTCTGGCACCTCTCTCTGATGGGGCTACATGGTTTCTCCTGACTCTGCCTTCTTTCTCCCAGCATTTAGTTTAGTTCCCCCCACCCCCTAGCTCTACTCTACCCTATCACAGGCAAAGACAGATTCTTTATTCATTAACCAATAAAAGCAACACATATACAGAAGGACTTCCCATACCACAGATTGTGTTCTCAGAACTACTTTTGTGTAAGGTCCTCCTTTGTTTCCCTTGAAAATTTTAAGAAGTCATCAGTGCTGTGTGTGTTTGTGTGTGTGTGTTTTCTGAAATTCACTGTGTTCAAATAAATGATAGAACTAATTCTCACCTGTGTAATGCAGCTTCAGTTATTATAAGGGTCTTTCCTTAGATATTCTGGCTGTTCAATGCATGTTCTGTATGCCACATAAATGGTTTTCTATTCATGTATTTTCACTTTTTAAAGTCTGCCTTCCTGGTGTTATAATGCAAGAAAGCCAGGGGCTGAAAGCTGATCCATGTCTTAAAAGGCTCTGGTGCCACACTTGTAATTTCTCCTGCCACCATTCTTTCTGGTAGAACTGGAGAACAACTTTTTATCTTATTGTCCTTATACAGCCAACTCAAGGAGCTCTTTCCTATGAAAACTCTAACTTGCAGAAATACTGGTAATTTCTACCCAAGAAAGAATGGCACTGATTGCCTCAAAATTGTGAGGTGAGGGAGGAATATGCACTTAGCAACAAGGAGGAGCAGAGATCAAGCCATTTTCTATTATGGTGCTTTATCCTAGTCCCTTTAATCTTCTTATTGCTGGTTTACAACTTCATTTATTGATAAATTTTTTAAAGCTTTGAAATAATTTGTCTAATGTACAAATTACGGAAATGTCTCAGATAAGCATGCTAAGAATACTGTGAACAAGAGGCAGTTTGTAAATAAAAATATCTACTAGCCCAAGGTACCATAGAAAGCGTCACCAATAAAGAGTCACAAAGAAAACTACACAGAGACTAGCACGCTAGGAGAGAGAGCTCACTTGTAAAGTGCTTGCTTGCCCCTTGGGAATGAGGATCTGAGCTGATGTTTGTAATTCACTTGCAAGCCTCAGCCTGCTGTGTGCCTTTGCCATTGGAGCACTGGAGAGCAGAGAAAGGCAGATCCCCCAGGTTCCCTGGGCAACCAGACAAGCACAATCAGTATCAGTGAGTTTTAGAGCACTAAGAGACTCTGTTCTCAAATAGACAAACAACAAAAACAAAAACAAATAGAGGAATGACAGTTGACCGCGGCCACCTTCCACATGCAAGAGCAACCCACTCGTGTTTCCATCTACACTTGATCACACACACACACACACACACACGCACACACACACTTAAAAAATTCTTATTTAAAAAACAGTAGACAAAGAGACTAGATCTCATCTGGAAAATCTGCCATGGAAACAGCAACATTTGAGAAGTTAAGAGGATGTAGGAAAAGTGTCCTCAGGTTACACTGCTAAAATGTCAACGAACTGAAAGATCTGTGAGAACAAAGGATCAAACAACAATCTGTTAGCACATGAGAGACAGTCAGCTGTTAGTTCTGCGATGCCTGTTTTCCTGGAAGTACCTTAGAATGGGAAAGACCACAGAACAAAATGAAATGAAAGAAGACAAGATTGGGAAGAGGGACCTTGACCTTTTGTGCACTCACAGTATGATGCTTGTTAATTTTAGGTAGAAGCGTCACTTCAGAGTATCAGTACCTGCTCTAGGAAACTGTACAGTAATGTCTCCATTCCACCAGAACAAAGCAAATGGTGTTCTTTTCTGGGTCACTGATGTTGAATCATAGAGAAGTTGGTCTGGGGACAGATGGCATCATCAAGTGAGGTTAAGAGCTATTATGCTCTCCATGATTTGGAATGGATGAAGTGTTTGGAAAATCCAAAGAAATTTTTGAATAAGAAGCTTCTAGAATACACTACAGAACAATGGGGATAGTTAGATATGGTTTGTATGACATGACTG
>LOEQ01001922.1:100591-123820 GCA_001685075.1 Bramus lutescens
CCTGCCTCTGCCTCCTGAGTGCTGGGATTAAAGGCGTGCGCCACCACCACCCGGTATCATTAGGATTCTTATACTTAGCAATGGAATTATAAGTTTTGAATTACTTAGTATAATGGGCACATTGTAAGATGTCAGGTAGCAGCAGGCACAAAGAGCTTTACAAAGGAATCACAGAGTCTGTGATATTTACTGGTTTACTATGACTATGGTGTTGTATGAAGGAGGAAACATTTAAAGTTACCTGGATCCAGTGGCAGGAAAATCATTTACTAATGCCATTTCTTAAGATTCAGAATAGAGGAAGTATTCAAATTTTGGATAAAATTAAGATAACAATTACATATTGTGACACGGACTTTGAAATATGGAGAACAAGTAGAAATATCTATAAAAACAATCGAGGTTAGAATCTGATGCTAATTATGTCTCACATATATAGGTTAAAATATTGTAGACAAGAGTTGAAAACCAATGGTAGAGGAGATGGCAACTTACAGGATGAATTTGCAATGGCTCTCTGTGTTGGTACATATCTTAATAAACCAGAAACTCTTTTTACATTTTGAGCACATAAGAATATATTTAAATTTCTTGTCTAATATTTCTCATTTCCCTTTGGAAACTCATTAAATGATTCATGGGGTTGTCTATACTATAAAAACAACTCAAGGAAAACATTTACTGGAGGAACCAGAAAACAGAAGCCAACTTCTCCTGGATTGTGAGATTCTTCAGTGTTTAGTCTCTGAGAAGAGCAGAAACTCCAAAAATGAACTATATCATTATCATATCTTCAATGGTATAAAGGGACTCTGGATAATAAAAAAAGCTCAGACAGGAACAGCCTTGGCTGGAAAGACTGCGGAAACAAATACTACTTTAGGGGCAATATTCACCATGCCCTTGTAGTGTGGATATATAACTGTAATTGTAAACACAAGGATGATTTTTGAATCTAAGTCTAAGAGGGCCTTTACCCCTGGGTGCATTAAAGTTTAGAAAGTCATCTCAACTTTAAGGACTGATGACTAAGACTTAAAAGATTAATAATACATCTCTGTGGATACCATCATAGTTTTAGCTAAACTATTCTAAGCTGAATTAAATCTTAGAATAAAGGAGAAGAAATCTGAAATTGCCTTAGACTGTGTAGGAGAATCATCTGTAAGTAGTAAGGGAAATATTACTATGGTGAAATATATAATCATTTAATTACATTTAGTTACATATGCTAATATTATGAATTAATATTAAGGTAAAGGGAAATTCACATTTAGATTGGTGGATCCAGAAGCAGTAAGGATAGAAGACAAAGACACTTGTAGGTGGGTATGAGACAACCACATACACCTGATGAGACATGTCTCTAAACAGCAGGACCAGTGATTGTGGGCTGTCTGGCAAACTTCTGCAGTATCTTACCCCTTTGAGAAACAGGTGCTGACCACTACTGCTTATTTCATAGCTGTTTTAATACTTTGCTTCTAATGCAACTAATTATACTATACAAAACTGTAAATAAGGATGGCTTCTGATGAGTCTTTTAATATTTTAGGAAGGAACAACAGTAGTTCCCAAAGACAGATAGCTAAGAACCTAGCAGCTGCTTCTTTGTTGCTATGAGAACAAAAGGACTTCAGTATAGCTAATTCTTCATGGCTACAGTTATCAAGATACCTGAGGAGTCTAAACATAGTAATTTATTTTTCAATAAACTTGCATTCAGCATATAGCAAAGGTCAGCAACCAACAGCCAGGATATAGTCAAGGTCAGTGCCAACAGCTAGAATATAGTCAAGGTCAGTGCCACTGTTTGACTCAGACTAGACTAAGACAACCCAGGGAATTCACCAATGTGAATCGAAACTAATAGCCTTTTTCAAATTCCTGTAACAGCCCTAAAAAACACTGAACAAAGGAAATTTGATGCCCTATCCCACTTGTGAATCTTCATTATTTTTTCTTTACTTTCTCACGTTTCCTCAAATTCTAACTGTTCTGTAATAATTCCTAAAAATAAAAGCCTCTTTTGTCTTTGCATATTCCATGTGACTCTACATTATTTGTCTTTATTGGTTCAAGTCAGCAAATACTGAGGCCTGTTCCTGGTCAATATTTGATATCTGTGAGTAATGCACAGAATTACCCACCACTCTCAAAACCCCTGCATCATTATCACTCTGCCAGCATGGAAAAAGGATCAACATTGATCTTTTTTCAATTCTCTGGAAAACATGCAAGCAGTATTGATTTTCACAGTCATTTTAATGATGCTGTATTTGCTCAGAATCTAAAGAAATGGACTAAGATGCCTTTATATTCTTAATTCACAACACTCTCCATGCATTGCTAACATGCAGAGTCATCAACAGAGAAAGGGAATATTTGTGTTGGTGAAATTAAGAACACAACATTAAATAGACTGAACATGGCTCAGAAATAAGAGGAGACTCCTAACAAATCATTGTCTGGGGAAGCAAATTCAAGCTGAAAATGAGGAAGAGGTGATGTTAAGGTGCCTAGAAGTGAATGGTATATGATAAGACACAGAGAAAATGAAAAGTAGGAAAATTACAGAGGAAATGAGGACTTGAGGAGGATGAGAAAAGGATGTATTATTAAAAAATTTTAAGAATGGTTCCTTGGAGCTGAAGGGATACTCAGCAGGTAAGAGAACACATTACTCTTATAGAGGACCTAAATTCCATTCCTAGCACACATATTTGGGGTCTGAATAATCCCTGTTACTTTATCTCCAAGGACATCACAGCTCTTGGTTTTTGTCAGAGACCTACATTTTCATGCACATCTTTACTCCTGAGACATGTAAGTACATATGTAACTAAAAATAAAAAATACTCTGCTTATTAATGGAAATATTCTTCACTTCTAAAATCTTATTTTTTGAATAATATAGACTTATGCTCTGGTTTTGGTCTTGTGGATAAGATTCAATGCATAAAACTTGGAGTCCCAGAACTTGTATCCCAGCCAAGACAACCAGGAGCCCTGCGTCAGGATTTCAGAACTTCTCTTTGAAGTTCACTTTGGCAATTGATCTTGCTTAACTCACATTGACCTCTCAACTCTTAGGGAAAAGATTCACCCAAGCCTGAAGGCCATGCATGTGGGGAAGGGTAAACCCTGCAGAATGAATGACCATTGGCATGCCAGGATGCATCAGGACAGGATGCCAAGCTGAGTTTTATCTCTGAAACCCACATATTGGAAGTAAAGAACCACACCTATGAGTTGTCCTCTGACATGTCCATGTGGATATGGTATGTGTTAGCATGTGCATACACTCATACATAGACACACAGGATAAATAATGTTTTTAAAGAAGCTGCAGCTGATCAATGCCTACCAGGAGAAAGCAGAGTCTGAGCTGAGATGCAGCAGCACTGTCGGGGAACTGTAGGACCAGTATCTAAAAGTGCAACTATTATAAAGAATGAGGTATTCTATGAATGTCTGAAAATGAAGAGAGGTTATTTCCAAGACATTGTTGAAGCTGCTTGATATGACAACTGAAATAAAAACAGGATTATCCCTAAGAAATTTACTGAGAGGCATTTGGTATAAGCAAGAAAGTGATACAATATACACATCTGTCTTAGTTACAGTTTCAATTGATGAGAAGAGACACAATGACAATAGAAGCTCCTATGAAGGAAAACATTTAATTGCAGTGACTTACAGTGTCAAAGTTTTAGTCAATTATCATCATGGTGAAACAGGACAGCATGCAGGCAGACATGGTGCTAGAGAAGGAGTTGAGAGTCCTATATCTTGATCTGTAGGCAAGAGAAAGTGAACTGTGTACCACACTGAGAACAGCTTGAGCAAAGTAGACCTCAAAGTACAATGTCACACCACTAATAGTGCCATTTTAATTCAAACCGACACAGCATCCAAACCACGTGGGGCTGACTTTTAACCTCTCTGTACTTTGCTACAAAATTATTAATCCAGTCCTTGCCTATGGACTAGCTGAATGTCCTTTGATGAGGATGTTTTAGAATGTGATACAAGGAACAAAGTTTCAAAAAAGACAGGGCCATTAGGATGCAGTTGATTAAAGACAACTTAGGGATGGCAGTGCATGAAGAGAAAGGGGTAAGGAAAACATGTAGGGTGTCATGCTTGCCTTTGAGAAGATCTCCTTATGTTAACATTTCTTATTCCATTTGAGTCTCCAATAGAAAAGAAACTTTTCCACACATGGAGTCAGAGCTCATGGCCCCGGGAAACTCCATGGGTTTTGTTGTCACAACTTTCCTGGTATGTGGTTATTGCTCTAGAAAGTAATAATACCATTTGCATTTAATTAATTAATTTATTTATTTAGTCTACTAACCACAGTTTCTCTGCCCTCCTCCTATTCCCTTGCCTTATCTCCCTTTTGCCCCCCTTCCACTCTTCCATCTCTTTTCAGATGGGGTAAGGCCTCCCATGGGAATCAACAAAGCATGGCATATCAAGTTAAGGCAGGACCTAGCTCTTCTCCCTTGCATCAAAGCTGAGCAAATCATCCCACCATGAGGAATAGATTCCAAAGAGCCAGCTTATGTGTCAGGGACATGTCCTGGCCTCACTACTAGGGACCTCACAAAAGAACAAGTTACACAACTGTTATCCACGTGCAGAGGGATGTGGGGTCCACTGGTCCCATGCAAACTCTCTAGCTGTTGGTTCAGAATCTGTGAGCTCCCACAAGATCATGTCAGTTGTCTCCGTGGGTTTCCTTCTCTCACTCATATAATCTCTCCTCCTCCCTCTGCTCAACTGGACTCCCAGTGCTTGGCCCAAGCTTGGCTGTGGATTTCTGCATCTGTTTCCATAAGTTAAAGTAACAGTATCCTTGTTTATCAACATATTGGTCATGTTGAGCAACTTCCAGATATCTGTGCAAAAGAATGAACCATATTTGTGGTTTAGGCATCTCAACTAGTTTTACAGATAATGGTTTTGTATCACTGTGCAGTTATAAAAATGCATTTTATCACATTTAAAATGTTCCACATAGCTTCTTAATTTCTACCTGCCCTCTCTGACTTTTCTCTAGGTGTTTCCTGCCGGAAGCAAATTTTCCCTGCTCTCATTTTGAATAGGAATCCAAAAGTACTAGATAGAATAGGAAAGCACCTGCAGTGTCTGGATGGGATCACAGATTTCACTACTTCCGTGTCTCATAAAGTCAATGACATTGAGTCATGTCTATTTATGACAACAGAGATATCCTTACTCATTCTTCATTTGCTGTTTAAGTTAACAGCTTTCTTTCACAACAAAAATTCTCACACCTCCTACCAAACTAGAATTTGTTGAGAAATGAAGCCATAGATGAGGTAAAAAATGCATTCTTAGCATTTGGTCATATAATGCCTGTCCTGTTGCAGGAATGATTTAAGGGATTTTGTATAAATATATTTAATTGTACTTAAAAATCTGTTCATAGATACCATTCCCATGATATTCTTAAGGGGAAACACATACACTGTAAGCTTCTAACTCATGCTACAATACTGGGATTGGTTTGAGATTAGATCTCAAGATGCCTCAATGTGAAGTTGATGTTGTGCTCACCAATCTGTCATTCCTAAACTGGGTATCAATTCGTCACTTCATATCCGATTAATGTAAGTGACCAATACCTACTAATGTAAATGACTATTAGGAGATATTTACTTTTAAGTGGGATACAGTGATTGATACAGGGTTTTTTTTATGCCAGAACATGGTAACTGATAACTTGTGTACTGAGAATGTACATATTTTCTACTTTACTTCATTCCTGCTAGTTTGAATCTGTGTTCTCAGTGATTACTCTGATAATTAATAATAACAATAAATGTCATATGAAAGTCACCGTGAACAGAATATAAGACTTGGCATTAAGTAGGACTCCAAGGTTTGAGGAGTAGTGAGGTGACTGGAAGTCATTCCTACCCTACTATTATTAAGTAATTGTGGTTTTAAAAACAAAACAACAATTTAAAGTCAGTAAATTGTTCTTCTGGAAGATAACATGTTGGTAAATAATGGATATCTATCAAGATTTGTTTATCTTAATGACACAGTAAATAGTACCATTAGAATTATCTTGGAAGGACAATTAATTAAAATGTTTACTTACAAGGCCAATGAGAGAGCTCAGTGCCTTAAGGCATTTTTTGCAGGTCTAGAGACATGACTTCAATCCCCAGAAGCTGCATGGTGGAAAAGTGAAGTGATTCTTGCAGATTGCCCTGTGACCTTCACATGTACTATGGCATGGGAATATGAATGAACATACACAAACATCACACACATTAAACAAATATAATGCACTTTGGATTATTTAATTTAAAAGAGTCTATTAATTCTATGAAGAAAGAAAGCTTAGAGACATCTCTATTAGGCTATGAAAGGGGATGAGGAGCTAATTCCCAGGAAAACTCAGCCCAGAACATAGAAGATACACCTTTTTATTGGGCAAAAGTAAATGGGCACAAAGAAAGAACACTGACTTCCCAAATAAACGAAAAAAGGTGAACTTTGTGCTTGGCGATCTTTCAAGATGTGAGTATTCAGTTTGCTGCATTTTTGTCCTGGACTTTAAGTGAAAGGGGGAAAAAAAGAAGAAATAAAAGGGAAAGAAATGAACATGCTTGTTCCTAGGTGTGGTTCAGGAGAAAGTTTTTTTGTAGATATGTGAGAGAGCATAGCCAGAGGCAGGGACATCTGAGAGAGTCCAGAGAAGATGTGACCAGACTGGGCTTTCCCATGTGGGGAGAGGCAGCAGGGAGGAGGGCGAGATCGGAACCAAACAGAGCAGACAGGAGACCAACGGTACAAAGAGAACAGGTAACCAAAATGTCTGGATTATATAGGAAAGAGCAGCCAAGGCTCCTGGGTTGAAAAGTTTAGGGTAGGGGTTGGTTTTTGCCAGATAGGAGGGCCTTGTAACAGGTAGGGAATAAGGGACTCAAGGGAGAACCTGGCAGTCAGTTCTACTTTGATGTGTCCAATAGGCACCTCAGCCATTTGTTCTGACTTTGAGACCTAACAGGCTTGAACTGGTTTACTCAGATGAAACACTCTTAAGGCGTGAAGGCAGAAAGAATCTCTCCTGGGACTGGGGAGATGGCTCAGAAGTGAAGACCACTTCCTGCTCTTCCACAGGACTGGAGTTTAATTTCCAAAACTCAATTCAGGTATCTCATAGCCACCTGTAACTTGTCGAAAACTAGCTTTGATGAAAGTCGTAAGTTTCAGGGTACGAGCTTGAGGATCAGAGTTATTAAGCAAAAGGAACAGAGATAGGGAGAAGTAAGAGCAGAAACATAGACAGCATCCAGAGGAACATTCAATGAATACTGAATCCACCTCATTTATTCTTTCACATGCTTATATCCTTCACTCCAAAAGGGGAGAAGGGAGGCAACATACTTTATTATTGTGACACAAGAAATGGACTTCAATTCTCTGAGCTTTGGTCCAGGTGGAGGGGATCTACTTCAACACTCAAAATGCTAATTAATCATATCCTAGGCCAGGCCAGACTCTCTCCTTTTTAGCCACACTTATTGTTAAAAACTTTGAGAGAACAATGAGCTCAAACTTACTGACCTTCAGTCAAAGTGGAAAAGGCTCACATCTGTGTGGGCCTTGACAGTAACTCCAGCTTCTGGTGATCTCTTGCCTTCATCTGACTTCCACAGGCACTGTGCTCCCATGCCGCAACCCAAGCTCAGACGAACTTATGCTAATAATTTAAAAAACAAATGAATGTCTACCTTGATAGTCAAGTAGGTGCATAAATGCCAGATGTTCAACACACTCTTTTATTACTAGTACTTTGTTATCACTCTCTATTACTAGAATAAACACAAACGCTGTAAACTTTAGAAAATCACATAAAAGGAAGCAAATTAAGCATGTGCTATATGTTTGTCACATGCATCACACAGGAACATTTTCAACTCTGTATGAGTTACATGTTTTTGCAACAAGTACACACATGCATATCTTGATCTGCTCAAATCAGTAGGTGGAAGGTGCATTCTGCCTTTACCAAAGAGGTAAATTTAACATATGGGCTGAGGAGTGCTAGGTAAGTATGTGGTGTAAAAATTGTTTTTGCCATTGGCCATGCCGAAGGAGCAGCAAGTTTTAACTGAAGTCCCAGGTGTCAGCCTACCAGAAGGGAATTTTCTCATTTACGCAAGGCCATGGGACTGCAAACCCTGGAATGTCTTCTGCTTCTTCTGTGCCTTTCCATGTTTGCTGCAGCTGTCTTCCTCTGATATCTACCATGGTGTGAGTGGACTTGGGGAGATCTCTACTGCCTGTAATATAGTGTGTTTATCTCTTGGAAATACCCCAATCTACTGGGCATTTTTACCTGTGGATTGTCAAGAAGATGGCCCCTCCCTAACCTGTACTATATAATTTAACAATACTAATGGGAACTTATACGGGGTTTTGATGAATAAAAATAAATACAAGGATGTGTTTCCAAACCAGGGTCTGTGAGTCTCTCCTAAGGAGCTGCATGTATTGTAGCTAAGTTATTGACTAACTATTGAGTCCCAGTAGCTCAGTTTGTTTAAATTCTTTTAACCTTAATGTTGGGAGATGTTCACAGGTCTCAGAGTCCATCACAGCTTACAAAGCTTTGAAAATAACAAAGTTAGACTAAGGTACTTTTGTTAAATATCTTTGTGGTGAAAAATCCAAGAAGGCAATCTGAAGTTATAGAATGGCGCACAGTTGAATGTGGCAGTCTTCAAGGTCAGGGAACAAGAACAGAACAGCTCAGGTATTACTGGTTGATGTACTGTCCTTGTTTAGTTTGGCTGATGACCAAAAATGATGATTAATTGCTTATACCCATTTTAACCCTCAATCTCGTAATATTTAAAAAAACTATTAATAAATGCATATGCACCCTAAAGATTTAAGGTAGATCTGACTGATTCTTTTTCATGTTTAAAATTTCAGGTTTGTAATTTCTCTAAGACTCCTTACAAGATTACCTTTCAAGATAAGAAATAAAGTAATTGTCCCTTTCTTTAAACTGCAGTCTGCCAGTAAAAGACCTGACAGGAATATCTTGCTTGCCACATGGTTAATCT
Source organism: Bramus lutescens (assembly GCA_001685075.1). NCBI lineage: Eukaryota > Metazoa > Chordata > Mammalia > Rodentia > Cricetidae > Bramus > Bramus lutescens. The sequence continues at coordinate 109,714 of LOEQ01001922.1, forward strand.
ATAACAAGTATGAATGTATGTGGGTTTTGGGATAATTTATTTTTCATCTGTAAAACCTAAATTATTTAATCATGTTAGGGAGATGAAAAGCATGTTTTTACCTGTAATCATCCACTTGAGAGATAGAATGCAACTGTTTGGACTCTTGTATTTCTGAGATGTTCTCTTGAGATATAAATGCTTGAAAAAAAACAAGAGAGGAGGAGAGAGCATAAAGGAAGAGAAAGAATAAAGAAGGAAACCATCAAGGGAGCTTGTGAGTGCCTTTTTCCCTAAACTCCCTCAGATAGAAAAGTCTAACTTTGTTCACTCTGTGGATTCCTATCAAAGCCCTGCACTGCTGGAGACTGCCCACCCCCAACAGCGGCATGTTTTATTTCGACAGATCTGTCAAGAGACCCTTTGACACTCTCTTTGCTCAACACCTTAACCTCCCCAGACTGTTGGTACCCTGACAAGGTGTGGACATCTTCTGCTAGTTGGTCTATTTTGAGGACTTAGAAATTCCAGTGATAATTAGATGCAGAAACCAAAAATAGTTGTTTAAGTCAAAAGTTACCCAGCATCAGGAGGGATTATGGAAGGATGTGGAAAATAAAAATGTTCAAGAGCTACTCAGTTCCACCCTAATTAAAAACTTATTTGTATTTGTATGTTTATGCTCATGTATATAAGTGTGTGTTACTATGCTATCAAGTATGTTTATATTTATATATATAAACATATATATAGATATATGATTATGTTGAGTGTGTGTCTATGTGTTAGAGAGAGAGATCAGGTATATATACATACATATAGATAGATATTATTTTTGTGGGTGTGTGAGTGTCTGTGTGTGTATGTGTGTTAAAGAGAGAGATTGGGTATATATTTGTGTGTGATTGTGTGTGAATGTGTGATATGTATCTTTGCATGTGAATGTAGGTGTGTGTACATGATTAAAATGAAATGTTCTTAAATCTCTATGTCCTAAACTCTGGGCCTGTAACATGTGAAGCAAAACTTAGAACTGGGACTAGAACTCAGTTGCACAAGTCCATAATAAGAATAAAGGCAAACCCAAGTTCCATTCTCAGAATCCACATCACAAAGTCATACTGGTGCACATCTGTAATGCCAGTACTGTGGTGATGGAGTCCAGTAATTGCACTGGTGAATTCCTAGGACAGAAATTGCCTCAAAATCAAAGTGGACAGATCCTTAAGAATGGCATTCAAGTTTTACCTGTTGTCCTGATATGTGCAATATGTGTGTGCACTCTTCATGAAGCAACTCTGTGCACATGACCACCATGAGACAGAAATGAAATAAAACATTTTTCCACCTCTAGGAACTTTCCGTGAGCCTCTTTTCTCTAAGACAAAAACTGTTTGGTCATCTGGCACCTAGTTCAAATGACAGAATGGGGCAGTCATGCCTGACATAGGGAACACAGACTTTTCTCTGTGTTTGCCTTTCCTGACCACTCCAGCTTTTTCTTTATTTTTAAATTGNATATATCTTTTCTGCTCCCCTCCTACCCTCTCCCAGGGGCCCCATGCTCCCAATTTACTCAGGAGATCTTGTCTTGTCATTTTATACTTCCCATGTAGATTAGATCCATGTAAGTCTCTCTTAGGGTCATCTTTGTTGTCTAGGTTCTCTGGGATTGTGAATTGTAGACTGTTATTTTTTGCTTTATGTTTAAAAGCCACTTATGAGTAAGTACATATGATATTTGTCTTTCTGGGTCTGGGTTAACTCAGTCAATATGATGTTTTCTAGACCTATCTATTTGCCTGATGTAATTTTGATGTAATTTGTCTCAAGGCGTAATTTTTTCTGCTGTGTAGTACTCCATTGTGTAAATGTACCACATTTTCCTTATCCATACTTTGGTCAAGGGCCATTTAGGTTGTTTCCTGGTTCAGGCTAGGGCAAACAATGCTGCTATGAACAGAGTTGAGCACATATCCTTGTGGTTTGATTGATCATCCTTTGGGTATATACCCAAAAGTGGTATTGTTGGGTCTTGAGAAAGGTTGTTTACTAATTTTCTGAAAAATGACCATACTGAAATCCAAAATGGCTGTGCCAGTTTGCATTCTCACCTGCAATGGGGAAGTGTTCCCTTTGTCCCACATCCTCTCCAGCATAAGTTGTCATCAGTGTTTTTGATTCTGGCCCTTCTTAGAGGACTCCAGCCTTTTCTTAAGAATGTACTCTGGGATCCAGAAGCAGGACAGCTCACACTCCTCTAACCAGGAAAGAGAAGGTTGGAGCCATCTATTTCCTTTTCTGACTGAACAGAGACTGCATCACACCAGTTTGCCCTTGTGGTCCCATAACAGAACCAGGCATCCAAATAGCTTTCTCTAGACAATGATGCTATTTTTCCTTTATCTTCCGTATGAGGAGAAGTCATCAAATCCCCATTTATTAATAGAGGACGGCTTCATTCATTGCCCAGGGCTTTAGTGGAAGTGTTTGCTTACATTTCAAAGTAATAGAGCCATTTATTTCCTTTATAGCTTTCCAACAATTTTAGGCAACATTTTTATAGCCCTCTTTTGTGAAGATGCTAGAGCTTCCATTCAGCACACAACAGGACTCTGGAAAGCAGACAGCCTCTCTCACGGTGACCATGAGGGAAATCTTTGATTTTGATGTATTCAAACTTTTTTTCATTTTCATTTTTCTCTATTTTGCTAAAATAAAACTAAGTCTTAAGGCTGGCATGATGGCTTCTTGGTTAAGAGCACTTGCTGCTATACTTGTAGCAGACACATATGTACTGTCTCAACTACTTAACTCTAGTTTTAGGAAATCTGACGCCCAGGGAATCTTTTCTGGTCTCCTCAGGCACCAGGCATGAATGCACATGCATATGATACAGTACATATATGGAATCAAAACACTCAAATACACAAAACTGAAATAAATGAATAGTTAAAAAAATCTAGATGGTATTAGAACTTTTGTTGGGAGTATGGCAACCACAGAGGAAAATGCTTGCAAGAAAATAGAGGGAATATTCCTGATTTGGTATAGTAAACACAGAAGATAGAAATTAGAATAGGAATTAATAAGCTTGTCCCCTTCTCTGCATTTTTTCTAAATGGTTTTCTCAGTGATGTGTGTGTGTGCACGTGCGTGCATGCGTGCATGCGTGCACATGTGTGCACATGAGCTGTATATTCACTTGGATATCTAGGTGTGTTCTCGCATACACATGTGCACAGGTAAGCAGTGAATATACACCACCCTACTCTACCACTTTCCATCCTCGTGATGATAACACAACCTAGAATCACCTGAGAAGAAAGTCTCAATGAGGAAACATTTAGGTCAAGTGAGCCCAGGGGCATCTCTGTGGGAAATTGCCTTTAACTGTCTTAATTCATTTGGGAAGACCCAGGATGAAAGTGGGCAGCACCACTCCCTGGATTGGAGCCCTGGGATGAACAAGTGTCAAGAAAGTCAATAAGTAGAAAGCATGCGTGAATACAGTTTACTAGCTCTTGACTGTAAGTGTGACCAGCTATACCTAGCCCCTGCCACTGTGACTTCCCTGAGTTATGGACTATCTGTAAGGGTGGGCTAAAATAAAGCCTCTTTACCCTATGTTGGTTTTGGGGGGGCAAGAATATTTTATTACGGCAGCTGAAATTAAATTAGGATATCCTTATTCTGTTCAAAAAAGATAGGTCATTAGATAGTGAGTTTAATCTCTAGTAAACCTCCTGTCTCTGAACTCTTATTCAATTCAGGGTCACATAAAGTTTTTTTCATAGGTACTGGGGATTTGAACTCAGGTTTTCATACTTGTGCAACACATGCACTTACCTGTGGAAACCGCTGTATAGCCTACTTTCAGTGAGAGTTCTAAAGCAAGCTCTCAGCTAACATTTTAATTACATGACTGGTTCTGTTTCTCAAAACAACAGCAAACACACTTGTTAGATGATGTCCATGATTCTAATCCTATGTTGTGCCATCTTCCCAGACATCATGTATGTCCTTGCTTTGAAACTTCAACCTCACTAGAGCATTTGTGCCTGATCCACTGTATTCATTCTTTGTGTAGTTTGAGGGATGGTGAGGTTCACCCAGTCTCTCTGCTTTTCCTTCTACCTGTCCAGGATTAGCAGTAGAGTTGAGAGGACTCCACAGATAGAGTTCACCACATAAGCATGAAAATTTGGTTACACATTATAAGAACCCACCTAGAAAATCCAGGGGCATAAGCATGCACTGATTTTCCAGATCTGAGGATTCGACTAGCAGATTCTTGAGTATAAGAAGCCAGTCTGTGGAACAGCATCAAGCAAACATAGTTGTATTGCCTAGAAACGACAGTATCCAGGTCTAAGAAGTCAGTGATTATGGTCTTGATTCTATGCACACTGCCCCAGAGATGAGGGCATGATGTTGCCTCCATGGTAGCACCTACCAGGCCTTAGTCAAACCGCTAAAGGTCTATTATAATTTATATATTTAATCTATATTTATTCCTTAATCTATATTTATTCTGCTCAACTGAAACATTCCCTTGGGTTTTAAGAGATTCAGCAGGTATCTGGACACCTAAAGAGATTGGGAAAGAGGTTTAAGAATTGGGCTTGGCCAATTTAAGTCAGAGTAGAGCTTAGGTGTAAGCAAAAAGCAATAACATAATTGCTGAAGTCACAGGGTGCTGGGATCAGCATCTCCAAACCACTTTTCCAATAATTTCTCCAGGCATTTAATAATGACTTACTGTAAGGTTTTTATTTACACATCTAATTTTTCCACTTGTGTGTTTCTTCATTTAACAAAAAGAGAATTATATTAAGAATGTCTGGTAATCATCTGCTTCAATTAAAAGGGGGAAGTCTAAATTTATTTTTACATTTTCTAATTAAGAAAGTATTATGTGTTTTAATTAATGTCTTAATTAGCTGCCATTATCTGCTCCTGGAGCAGGTGCATTAATTGAAACCTGGCCATGGCTACTGTTCTACATTCTAGGTGTCCTTTAGCTTTATTGGTATCATTTCTATTTTTCAGAAAAAAATAATAGCTGGTATTTTCTGTAGGCAAAGCTCTGCAGCTGGAGTGCTGCTTGCCAGTTACATTTTCAGGATTTTGATTTCCTCTGTCCCTTGGGCTATTTTCTTTTCTCCAAGTGTGATATATGAAACTTTTCTTGGGGATACATAAACAAATATGTATTCAAAACAAACTGGTCATCAAGGATAGAAACAAAGAAATCATTCCATCCAAGTGCAGCCTGCTGAGCTGGTAAGTGTAGTTAGCCTTGCTTACAGGAACACAGTAATATCAATAATCAGTTAATTACAGGAGCATGGGTAACATAAGGACAGTTAGACCACTGAAGAAAAAAGTACCTAATCTCTGTAACCAGCAATTGCCTATATCACCTTGGGGAGGGTTGTGGGTTCATGAGACCCTTCCTCTTAGCAAGCATTAACTCTGTATACATTCTTGGCTGGAAAAGGACCATGTGAGCTCTCCCACAGTAACTGCAAGCTGTTTATAAAGCTTCCGTGAATGGTGGGAACTCAAGATCCTTTTTCTCTTAGCAACTTCTAACTGTGTATGTAACCTGGGAAGAGGCAGGGCATCCTGCGATTTTCCCAGACCCCAGTGGAAAGTCCCTGGCTCCAACCTTGAGAAGGTCTCTTTCGGTAAGTCGGAGCTGCTTACTGCTGAAAAGAGTTAACGACTATGTCATACACTGAAGACTGTTCACAATTTCTCCCACTTGTTTGAATCTGGTCCTCTGTGTCCTACATTTCCTAGAACCTCATGCACTCAGAGCATAATCCCACTTTGTTGGATACTTAGTATTGCTGGGTACTCATGAGATCATGCCTGAAAATTAAGAATGCAGAAAGGGGAAAAGTAAAGGTTAACAATAAATGCTCACAGTGAACAAACCACTGAGGTTGAATACTCACTTGGTAGACTGCTTGCCTAGCATGCACAAAACCCAGAGTTCCATTTCTAGCATTGCATGAAGGGCATGTTGCTTGATATTTCTAATTCTAGTAATCAGTGGGTAAACACAGAAACATCAAGAGTTCAAAATCTTCCCAAGCTATGTAGCAAACTTGATATCAGCCTGGGATAGTTCAGACCCAATCAAGAAACCCTAAGCAGATTTCTAGAAGAGCAAATTTGCACTTTCCCATATGACACAAAAGCGAAAGTATTTTTAATTGAAGCATTCCTGTTCCAGGCAAAGTGGGCCTGAAATAGATGGACGCAGCTGCTGGGGTGATTTTCAGGAAGAAGCTTCTTATTGATTCCAGGTTTTGTAATGATGTTGTTTAGCTAAACAGAAAAGGAAGAACCAGGCTCTGCTGATAAAGTGCCTGCAATGCAGACATGAGGACCTGTATCAGATCCCCGACACCAGCGTCAAGTGCAGGAATAGAAATGCTTGTTTACAGCTCCAGTGCTGGGAAGGGCAAGAATGGAGACAAGCACATTTCTCCTACTCCCTGGCCAGTTAGTCTACCAACAGCTGAGCTGCAGGCTCAGTGAGAAGCTGCCTCAGGAACTGAGCAGCAGTGATGGGAGACACTAAATGTTAACCTATGGCCTCCACATACATGCGCTCACATTCCTACACAAGCATGACTGTAACAACATTACACATGCAAACACACAAACATACCTGTGCATAAACACTCACACATGTGTACACAAATTATAAAAAAGGAGGCTGAAGTGTGAAAACTGTCCTTTGCACGTGTTTACAGCTAGAATTTCAAGTTTGATGTAGAGTCAGTAGATCATACACACTTGTTCCCCTTATTGCTAATCACAACAAGTCTGGCTTAAACTCCTGCAGCCAATGCTCTCATTGGGGCAATTTTCCGAGTGTAGTGGTTTCCAGACTGTATAGCCTTTCTCATCCTTTGTACCCCAGGAGCAAGCTGGCTGCCCAGGTCAGGACATGCTTTTGAAAGGAATGCCTAGAAACTCAGTTTGGAGAGTAGTGTCAACTTGTCTAGCACTCTCTCAGAAATAACATTCCTAAATTTGAACCCTTTCTAAATTAAACTAGCTATAATCAAATCTGTTTTCTGAGTTGTGACAAGGACAGCTTCAAATCCATTCTAATTCTTGCATCTTCTTCTTCTTTCTATTATTTTGCAGTGTGTTGGTTTAATTGGCATAATCTCTGGTGGTATATTTTTCATAAGATTTGGACTATTGTTTCTATTTATTTTCTTGTGGAGAAGGATCATTCTAATATCAGACTAGTAGAGACGAAAACAGTAAACACAAAGGAACAGAATGTGTGTTGCCTGTGGCTGGTGAAAAGGTGTTCTGGCTTCAGGAACTGTGATAGGGTGTTTCTTTGCCCTGGTAAACTAACTCACTGATCTGTGTTTAACATCATTCACAGTGTTAAGAAGAGATACCATGATAAGTTTTCTTTTATTGTTTCTTTGATTTTTTGAATATTTCAAACACACATGTAGCATGAATAATGTAAGCCTTGATACTCAAAGTCTCACCTTGAGTCTCACCAATTCTATTTGCCCCAGTTCTGATTATTTGAAAGAATGCTTAGATCAAATCACCACAGGATGGAGAATCATATTGGCACATATTTCTGGAAGATAAGAATTAATTTTTTTCTCCTAAGTAGTTACATTATGACAGAAAGCTCATAAGTCAAGTCACAAAACATTTTACTATTATTAATGATTCAAATAGTATTGATGTTGACATATTAAGCATTGCGTACAAGTTTGCTCATTTCTGTTTTTCAAGCCAACATCCAATGCCAAAGGTCCCTTGTAAGTTCAGTTTGAATTACTGATTTTTCTTCTGTCACGTTTTATTTTTCTTTTGCAACAGCATGTTAAATAAAACACATTTGTCATGTAAAATTTCCAGCCATCCCCCTAGTCCCATCTAACATGCTATCTGCTCCTGTAAATTGGTGCTCACAGTTTATGAGCCTCACAGATACTTTGGCAAGAATTCTTCACATGTAGGTCATATATCTCCTTCACAAACACACATTGTTTGGATAGCTTAGAGGTCATGTGGGCATTCCTGAACATTGACGGTTACTGCTTAAGGCATTAATTCATTAGAGTGAAATAAATTAACTATGAAGATGAACTATGTCGATTTTCCCCATTTTATTTATTAATTTGAATACTCTACAGAAAAAAAAAAACCTCATTTATTGTTTGGGCATTTGAAGTGCAGTGAATAGAGGCAAAAAACAATGTCCTTTAAATTGCTTTATATGCCAATTTTTAAAACTATGATTCATGTTTCTAGCATCCTCTAAGAGAATTTATAGATGCAAAAATAATTAAGAAGCATTCAGTGTCTTGCATTTATCATATTTGATGCATAAATTGTCCAATCTCAGCCAGCAGCATTCTCTTAAAAATGATTATTGCATTGTATTAATGAGATGATGCTCATGTCTGAGAACTTCTTGTTACGGGATCAGTGCAAAGTTTCTGTGGTAATATTTTCTTGCTTTCCACTGGGCAGTACCCAAAGAGAAGACACTTCCTTCAGAGTCACATGACATTTAGAAGCAAGAATCACACTGCTGGAGCTTTTACAACCTTGTAGTTTCTCAATTTTCCAGAAAAATCTTAGAAAGCACATAATTTTTTTTGGAATAAAAATATATTACAAGTTCATTCTTCTACTTGCAATTTATGTTCAGAACAACTTGGTATTGGTCTTACCTCTCATTTCTTATCATACAACGCTGGCCCTCAAAATGAAAAGTCCTCATTGCTGCAGCCCATCACAGTCTTTCGGAAATAGTCACAGGGCAGACATTCCAACAGCATCCTCAGCAGTAAGTCTAAACAACTGCCACACTGTGCATTTGGTTTTGATTAACACCTCACTTTTTGTCATCTCATCTAGTAGAACAATAATGCTATTTTATGCACACTGAAATTTTTTATTTATGCCATCAGTTTCAATACTCATTTAGTTAGTTGCTTCAATTTCCTAATTTGGGGATGTCATTTTATTTCATTATTTTGAAAAATTCTCAGATGCCTACCAGTTGTAGAGCTACATTACATTTTCAGAGAAACCAAGAGTCTATTCCTATTTCTCCCATTCTTTCTCATCAAAGATTATCAAAAGATAATCTTTTGTTTAATTGCATATTCTCATATCATTGTACACATATTATGCACATGTACACACACATGAGCACATTGCATACATTCATAAGCACATATGAAGATGTTTAGCATATACCCATACTCAAGCACACAGTTATTTTCTTTTTACTTATTTGTTGAAAACTACATATTTCTTTCCACAATGATTTTCCCGTTTCTGTTATTATCAGAGATTAACACACATGATTAAGTAAAGAAATTCATTCCATCTTATAGTTTATCACAGGCTTTTGGGGGGATTTACTCAGTTATTCAATCAATTAACTATTAATGTACATTTATAGTATTTGCATTTTCACTATTACAAATAATTACTCTTCTGATGGGTGGATGTCTTGCCCATATTCTAAACAACAGGTACTTAAAATCTGAAATGTTTAATCAAATATTTAAATCAAGTGTTCCAGTAATCCTGAAAAGTATTACCACATTCTATTACACAGATATATAATTACAACACAACTTTTTCTTGTATTTATATTATATTTTATTTTGTGTGTGTGTGAGTGTAAGTATACAAGCTAAGTCATTCCTGTAGAAATCACGTGAGAGTTTCAAGTATTGGTCCTCACTTTCCACCTCATTTTATACAAGTTTTCTTGTTTATTACTATAAACAAGTAAATAGCCTGGGGGATCGGTCTGCCTCCTTTCTTACACTAGGAATCATAGGAATATAAACACACTCTACTGCATATGTTTGCTTGTGTTCTTGGGAACTAACTCAGGCCCTTATTCTCTCATTACAAGCATATTAGCCACTGACCCATCCTCCAAACCTTACCCATCATTGTATGCTTCTGTTTTGGTTTCTGTTCCAAATTTACTTAAGGTATTTTACATTTTCCTTGTATGTCACAGTCTAAGACTCTGAAGTAATGATTAGAGGCTCTTACTTTTCCTTAAAGATACATATTCTCATATCAACATGTTTTATATAACTACTGATTTTTAATATCTTCTTTTTTATATTTCAGTTGTTTATCAATCATATAAATGTTTATTAGTGTCAAAGTCATAAATCACATTAAGTATTGTTGCCCAGTCAAAGTCACCATAAACACTCCCACAGAGAAAGAAAGACATTTCATTTTACACCTTTAAAAAGGACTCATCTCAGGAGGCTGGAGAGATGGCTCAGAGGTTAAAAGCACTGGCTGTACTTCCAAAGGTCCTGAGTTTAATTCCCAGAAACCACATGGTGGCTCACAACCATCTGTAATGGCCTGCAGGGACATATGCAGGCAGACCACTGTATACTTAATAAATAAATAAATCTTTAAGAAAAGAAAAGGACTCATCTCCTCTTCGTCCTTCCTTCCTTTCCATTTCTTTCTCTCTCTTTTTTTTTTCAGGCTTTTTTTTTGAGACAGTTTCTCTGGGTAACAGCTGTGACTGTCATGGAATTCACTTTATAGAAAAGTCTGACCTCGAATTCAGAGATCCATCTGCCTCTGCCTTCTAAGTATTGGAATTAAAGGCACTACCCCAGGCCAATCCTCATCCCTTAGTAATTTATATGACATTTTTTTTCTAGAGAAGTCGAGACTCTTCCTATCCCATCCATGTTTTCTCTTGAAAACAAAGAGAATCTTTTACACAGTATATATTTTCATTGATTTTATATGTTTGAGCAAATTTTATGTATGTACATGAATTTATAAAGTTTGTATACTTGCATATACACCACTGAATTCTCATTTTCAATAAAAGAAGCTAAGCTCATGTTGGGAAACGAAGTAATTCAATAGTAAAACTTCATATTTAAAAATGTTTAAATTTATAAAATAAGACTATGAGACAGAACAGAAATCCCAAAGGTGCAAATGACATCAGTTTATACCTTATAGGGTATTGAGTAGTAGGAAACGAAAATGCACAGGTAGCATTCTTCTCTGTCCACTGAAGAGCATTAGCATCCAGAAGACGAGATGAAGGAGCCAATACCTGCAGGAACTTGGAATACAGAGATGTCTGTCAGTAAACAACTTGACACTCTTGCATGAGGACCTGAATTTATCCCAATTAGTCACCTCAGGAAAACTGGGCATAATGGGACAAACTTGTAGCACCAGCATTGAGAGACAGAGAGCTGAGGATTCCTGGAGGCTAACTGGCCAGACAATTCCAGTTTCACTGAGAAAACATTTCTCAAAAGGCAGATAGGATCAGAGAGATGACTCAGCAGTTAAGTGGTCTTGAAGAATGAACCAAATCAGCCTGCAGGCTGAAAAATTTGACACTCTCTTCCAGCAGTAATGGGAACCTGCACTCACAAACAGACACAGATATATACGTAAGTATCAATAAAGTGAATCTTATATTTACTAACTAGATGGATCCTGAGGAAAGCCTGCTTAAGTTGGTCTCTGGCCTCTGTATGTACATGTGTGTACACACACACAGACATGAGAGAGAGAGAGAGAGAGAGAGAGAGAGAGAGAGAGAGGCAGAGAAACAGAGTGAGAATAATTGAAGACTGAGAAGTGTTTTTCATCGTGTCAAATGCCAAGTTTAACAATGAGACCAAAAAACCAGAATGTCCAAGAAAAAAAAATTGTCTATACTCGAGTAGGTCATCATAAAGGATCCATACATATCCAGCCTTACCAGTACAGGCATGTTTCTTAAAACTCAGGTAAAAAAAAAATATCAAGGGAAAAGCTAGGAAGAAGAAATCCATGTGATTTTACATTTTTCTTCTGAATGGAACATTTGAACTTAACATTTGACAAAAAGTTTATTTCTAGTTTTATCCAAATTAGAGGTGAAATGTAAAAAAGATTCTGAGCCAGCGAGGAAGTGCACTAACTTGTTGTGTTAGCTGTGACAGTATTGCAGATTGAATCAATGTGCTATTTGGGACTGAAAATAGAAGCTCTTCCCAAAATGTACTGTGGTTTTTAATGGAAGCTTCTTCCTCTGTGATTGGTGGAATGCCAGCTCTTCTCCTGTTCCAGAGCACATCTCCCTAAATGTCCAGATGCCTCCTCTATACATATGTATAAATCGAAGTTGGTTTCTTGATTCTGAAGCCGACTCAGAAAGGAAAGATGGAGTCTTGCATTCTAACTTCCTCCTTTCATTCTGACCCCAGACTTGCTAATCTACAATCATATGTGACTGGACAGATCGCTCAGTGGGTATAGCACTTTCCATTCAAGTGTGAGGATCAGAGTTTGGTTACTTGGAGCATATCAGTGTTGGACATCTGTGGAACTCACCTCTGAGTCATCACTCAGAAGAATAAGACCAAGAATTCACACTGCAAGCATGCAGTTAGATCAGGTAAGTCTGTGAGCTCCAGTCCTGCAGGAGATTCTGCCTCAATAAACAAAACTTAAGAATAATCAAGGAAGATACTGGTCACCAACTTCAGTCCCATACATACATTTCTCACACATGCACATACAAAATGATAGATAAATAAGTATTAAATGAATAAGCCCATTGACTTGGTACAGTGCTGCTTTGTGAAAAGATAAAATTGAGCTCCCTTCTTGTCTTGTCTTGCATGTTTTCATCTCATTCCTGGTGCTTCCCCTGAGCCATGCTGACTATACTTAGAAAAAGGAAAGAAGACACCGTGAGGGGTCACATGGAACTTCATGGTCCTAATAGATGTCCGAGAGTATTAGTATGTTTAACATGGACTATTAATAATTTTGGATTAAACCCAAACTTAAGTAATATAAAACCCATATTTTGCATCTAGGCCATAAGAGTAAAGTATTTACATTTATTCCAAGCTGGATCTTAAAGTAAAAGCTAAGCCGGGTCAATTCTCTTTTCCACCCAACGTGGAAATTCATCATTATAAGTTTCTTGAGGTGACTCAGCGGGGAAAGGCATGTGCCAAGAAATCTCATTCTAAAGTTCAGTCCCTGAAATCCACAAGGTATAAAGGGAGAACTGGTTCCCATAGTTTCCTTCTAACAACCATGTGTGTGCCATGGTACAAGCATGCTTACATGTAAATGGATACCCTCACAAAGGTATTCATAATATATAAATATAAAATCAGGTAAGTTGAACATTTCATTTTTCTGTTTTTGATGCATTTATGGTGTATGGATTATTGGATGGGTCTGTGTGTGTGTATGTGTGTGTGTGTGTGTGTCTGTGTGTGTGTGTGTGTCTGTGTCTGTGTGTTCATGAGCATAGTCCAGAGGTTAAACTCAAGCATCATCCTCAGGAATGCCATCTGTCTGTCAAAATATATGGTCCATCATTAATCTGTAGCTCACCTATTACCCTAGCATGTTTGACTAACAAGCCCAGAGGAATATTTCTGTGTCTGCATCTCTAATATTTGATTAAAAGCATATGCCCCCATGCCTGGCTTTTTACACAGACTCTGGGAATCAAACTTAGGTTCCCAAGTGTTGTGCTATCATTTTACCAACTCAGTCACCTCTACAATTTCTTCTTTTAATCTTTAGTATCAAGGAGAGTTGAAGGAAGGAGAGTTATAAGATTAGTCATCCAAGTTATTGGAAAGGTCTATAATTGGACAATGTGATAGGAACTGTCATAATGTGAGCCCACAGAGGCTTCTCTCTCATCTGTCTTCATTAGTGGTTCTTAACACATCAAAATAAGTTTGAGAAATGGTACAGTTAACTTAAAAGACAAAGAGCTAAACACTGGCTTCTTAGTAGTGAAGGCTGCAAAACCATCCCTTCAACAGCCTCCTATTGCTGATATCAGTGAAGTGACAATGACCTGCAGGCTCCTTTCTCAGCACTGGATGTTCTCATATCCACACTCCATTGCCCCTTTGATGATGAATGGTGAAGGCTTGACTACAACTCCAAACAAAGCAGAGTGGACTCAGTGGTTCTCTGTGGGCCAGTATCTGAAATTCTGATTTGAAATGATGTCCCAGCATCAGTGCTAACAAACATGCATATGATACCTGTTTTAAGT
>LOEQ01001922.1:126504-137618 GCA_001685075.1 Bramus lutescens
GCGAGAGTGGGCAGCTCCATTACTATCAACACAGACTTTCTGTCTTGTTCTCTTTTCATTGCCACAGCTACTGTGGGCAAGGTCCAAGAAGGCACCCTGCTCTGCCCAAAGGGGAAATTGTCATACAACATGAACACATAAATACCTAGGCCCCAACACACTGAATAAAAAAAATCTGATAGAAATTCAATATAACAGAGATCAGATCAAAGGTGAAATGGGATTTTAATGAAACCAAAAAAGGCAAGGTGGGAAAAACAGGAAAGAACAAAAAGCTAGCAGTCTCAAATCCTTCCCTGTTGAAACTTTTGCTGAGGTGGGTATGAATACTGGATCATGCACAATAGGATGTGAGCCCAGGGCATGAAATTATGAACCTCCTTCCTTGTCCAAACAAGACAAGAAAAATAAGCTTTATTCTGTCACTGTTAATTCTAACTTCCTGGTCATTTAAAGTCTCCTTTTTGAGGCTCCAAACTCAGGGTGGGTATTTGAAATAAGAAATGACTAGCTGAATTTATTATTGTGGTGAATTTAGGGCTTTTTTTTTTTTGCTTTTGTGGACATTGGGCCAGAAGGAACAGCTATTCCCTGTCAGCAGTTAGTAGCTTTGTGACCAGTTTCAAATGCCAAGCTGTTCCTCAAATTAAGTTTTACCGAAACACTGACAATGCTACAATTCATTACGTTTTGTTTTATTTCCTTATTTTTTACTTTAAAGAGATGAAATTGGAGAATACTTTTTTGTTTCCTGGCCACCCAGACTCAAATAATCTCATAAAACTATATATATNTAATAAGACTGTCTGTCCAATGCCTCAGGCATAGTCCTAGCTAGCTTTTATACTTTAAATTAACCAATTTCTATTAATCTATGTATTGCCATGAGGCTGTGACTTACTGATAAAGTTTTGGGTGTCTTTTTCCTTTAGCAGCTATAAGGCATCTGCCTGACTCCACCTTCTTTCTCTATATGTACATACATGTACATATATGGAAAATATGTATATAATATGGAAATATTTATATAATATGTATATATAATCTATTAAGTATTCTAGGCGGTCTCTGCTCTACTAAGCCATTGACCAAAATAGCTTTATTCAACAACCAATAAAAGCAAGACATATACAGGACATCCCAGAACAAAGAATTTTTTTCATATATATGTGTGTATATATAATATTAAATATATAAGATATAGTATATTCCTTAAAATGTGTTTTTCATACAATATATTCTAATTATGTTTTCTCCTCTTTCAACTTACCCACCCACCCAAATCATACCCTTTTTTGCTTTCTTATTTTCTCTCTTCCTTATAATATGAATCATTTGTAGGTTAAAGCTGCCACTAACAACAGACCTCCCCTGCCTTGACTCTATAACTCTTTGCCATTGGGAGAGTTCCTTCTTCCCGGGGACTATTTCCCTTTTCTAGGTGGCAAATTGTTCTCAATCAGGATCAGTTCTCAGATCTCTCATGCTGGAGTTAAGGTTGAGTTCATCCTTCCCTAAAGGATGGCATCTCTGCCTCTTTCTTGGCAGTGTTTGAATCACTAATCATTGGGAGCACTCTACTTCTGCTTCTTTCCTGTTTGTCTCCCTGAACAGCATGAGAACTGCATGAAGAAAAATATTTGTTCATCAATATTCCTTAATCCTCAATATAGATAACTTGTGCCTGTGTAGCAGTCTGTTCAATGAACTCCAGGATGGAGAAATGAATGTGTACAGAACCTACTCCATCACTATAGCAGTGTTGGAAGCACTGCCTTACCAAGGAACATTACATGGTCTGATGCCACGGTATGTACATGATGTAGGAGGGTCATCTGTCTGTGTGTTACTTTCCTTGGTTAATAAAGAAACTGCCTTGGCTTTTTGATAGGGCAGGATTCAGATAGGTGGAATAGACTGAACAAAATGCTGGGAGAAAGAAGCAGAGTCAGGCAGATGCCATGATTCCCCTTTCCGAGATGGACGCTGGTTAAACTCATGCCGATAAGCCACAGTCAAGTGGTGTTACAGATTATTAAAAATGGGTTAATTAAGATATAAGAGTCAGCCAAAAAAGGCTAGATATAATGGGCCAGGCATTGTTTAAATGAATACAGTTTCCATATAATTATTTTGGGTAAAGCTAGCCTGCAGCTCTGAGCCAGGCTGCGGGAAGTGGCCCGCTGCTCCCTTTTTACTACAAGTACGCATCCCACCCAAAGCCAGAAACCCCTGTTATCAAATCACACCACAGAATATTGATGGATGTGCAGACTCTCAGAGTATCTATATTTATTTCAAGATAATTTTACCTAAGTTTTTTTTTTAGGAAAACCTGTAGCAGATAAGACATATTTTGATAACCTACAGAAGTGTTTTATAAGCTCATTTTTTTTCACAAGGATATAGGGCCAATTTCTTTACATGGTTATTTTAAGTGCCTTGATTAGGGTTTTTATTGCTGTGAAGAGAGACCATGATCACATCAACTTTTATAAAGGAAAATATTTCATTTGGGCTGGCTTACAGTTTAAGAGGTCTATTCAAATATCCATATGATGGGACATGAAGGCTGACATGGTGCTCAAGAAGGATCTGATTCATCAGTGACAAGAAGTGAACTGTGTTCCACATTAGGCATAGCTTGAGCACACAAGGCCTCGAATTCTGACCCAACAGCAACACACTTCCTCAAATAAATACATGTTAATAGTGCTACACTCTGTAGGCCAAACATTCACATACATGAGACTATGGGATCCATTCCTAACAACCATATTCTTTTCCTTGGCCCCCAGTCTTGCAGCCATACCATAAAGGCAAAATGCATTCAGTCCAACTTCAAAAAACCCCATTGTTTATAACAGTCTAAAACTTATTTAAAAGTCAAAAGTTCAAAGTCTATTCTAAGATTCATGCAATCTCTTTTGTAGCATAATTTTTATTGTATCTTTGGGTATTTTACATCATGAATACCAATCCCACTCATTTCCCAGTCTTTCCATATCTGCCTTTGACCCCTGTAATCTTGCTCACAGAAGCAAATAAAGAATAAATTAAAACATAATAAAAATTAGAAAAGGAATTAGAGAAAAATAAACAATAACAAAATAAACAAATGAACAAATAAGAAAAAGGAAATCTGTCAATCACTCCAGACAAGGACCTGTTCCTCCACCAGTTGCAGCATTCTGTGTAATGTGCCATTCTGCTTCTCATTTTCCCTCACCCCCATCACATATTTTTTCATCAGAGTGGCACCATAAGTTGCTATTTATCACACTACAATGCTTTCCACAGAGGTATATCTTGCCCCTAATCCCAGGCACTGTTTAAATATTTCTTTTGCAATGTGAGAAATGTCAGTACATAATCGCACCAAGTATGAAAGTATGATCAGCCCTTTTCAAAGAATTTTACAGGATAATTTTACATAATTGAAGGTGTAGTTCTGTTTATAGTAATGTAAGAAAACATTTTCTAAGTTATTTATTTTTACCATGCTTGCTATTATTACTAGATTTAAAATACATGTCATGAGTCTAGTGAGACAACTCAGTGGTAAAGGTGCTTGCTGCCAAACCTGGTAACCCACTGTCAATCTCTAAATCTTCATGGTGAAAGGAGAGAACAGACTTCTGCACATTGTACCCTTTTCTCCTCACACATCATGATATTTGCCTGCCTTCACCATCATAAATAAATACATATAACTTATTTTTTTTTAATTTGTGTTCACTTCTGGGACTTCCCATTTGCCATTTCCCATTTATGACTGCAATGAAATGAAATGATTGAAAGCTAAATCTGGATACTTAAGGTTACTGTAGTGTCTTTTATTGCACAAAATTGAAACATTATTTTTTAAATAAATGTTTCATCTTGGGTTTTCAGATTATTATGCATTTACAGTTAATCTTCTCAGATCAATTTTGAGAATTGTGTGACCAAAAATGTTTCCCACCTAAAAAGGAAGAAATAAAACAAAACAAAAACATCAAAATATTGCTGAAAGCTAAGCTTTCAATTTAGCTAAATGAGAGTCTACAGAGTATTTACTGAAAACAATCAATAAAACCCTGCTGGGCATAAATCAATAGATATCAAGTCAAAAGCACAGTGTTATGTACAAGTCAATAAATTTAACCAAACATATGGAGAATTTACATTGAAACTAGTCCTGGCACTCCCAATCCAGCATTCCCTTCCCCTTTAGTAATATAATGTATACTCAGGCAAAAATGTGTGTGTCTATCAAATAATTCAGTAGGAATTGTATTAAGGGAACTAAGAAGAAAATAATTTACATCATTTGGTTCAACAAAATCTCCTTGGATTAAGTTAGCTTGTCAACATCCGCAGAAGCACTTGTCTCTTCTTCTCTTGCCTTGCAAGCATCAGAGAAGATAGTGTCATATAAGCAAACTTTTAGCCACATATCTGGATTTCAACCACTGTGGGGTTGACTAGTTCTACTGTCCTGGGGAAATTACCTAGGCTCTTGAACTCAACTCTCTCTATGTCTCTTTCCTATCATTGATTTAGCTCAGCACTTAGTGAATAACAATTTCCAGATGGTATCAAATATATTAGAAGCAAAGCATAGAGAACTGAGTGGCAGCAGTTCATCTTACCTCATAAAGATGGCCTTTTCTGGAACCTGGGCATGACTTTGTGCACAGCTGTATCTAAACTCTTCCTAACAGGCCCCTGATTTCAGTTGTCTTGTCTTGCTATTAACTCAAAGTCTGCACCAGAAGATTATTATATAGATATAGGAAACAAGTTTTCTTGGAGACCACTGATAACATACTAATCTGGGACATGGAACCACCAAATTATTATCCATCACATTCCTATACTCCAGCTTCACTTTATAGAGTAAACGTTTTTCACATGCTATTTGAAAGTTGAGATGGAGACAAACCATACTCCTCAGGATAGGTGAAAATCTGTGTTGTCTCAGTGACATGACTTATTTCCAATAAGTCAAAAGCCTATGATCACCAGAATGAAGGACTTTTGCAATGTGACAGGAAAGAGACCAGGACACTTGAATCTACCCTGGTCCCTACAAAATAATGTGTGACAATGTATTGACAGAAGTTTCTGTCTCACCAGGTCCCACAGTTGTTCATTCCTAAAGAAACATACAGAGGCCAGCATTAATTATAAACTGATTGGCCTATTAGCTCAGGCTTCTTATTAACTTTTATAACTTATATCAGCCCATAATTATTATCCATGCTAGCAACACGGCTTGGTAACTTTTTCAGCGAGGCAGTTACATGTTGCTTGCTCTGGGGCTGGCTTCCTCTCTATCAGGGTCATGACTGCAGACTGAAGCTTCCTCCTTCTCAGACTTCTTGTTGCCGTACTGAAGAAGGACACTAAAAGAGGAATCCTACACTAGCTCCGAATTGAGTGTAATGAAAGGTTATTTATTTAGGTGAAGACTCACATATCACAAGCCTCTGCTCAAACAGGAAATAGCAACCAAATCCAGAAGCTGGTAAGAGGCGGGATGAATGCTTTACATTGGCATATATAATATAACAGGCAAGACCCAAGTGGGTGGGTAACTTAAAGGCTACTGGCAGTAGGAATTCCTAGAGCACCCTGCTTCTATTTCCTGCCTGGTCACACCACCTAAAACTCTTGCCTGGCTACTGACCAATCAGTGTTTACTTAAAATATGAATGACAGGTTACAGACCACTGTCTCACAACACTTCCTCCCTTTTTTTTAAACAAGAACTCTGAATCAAATCTTTTTGTTTAGCTTTTCTACTGACCATTATCCATAACAACTTGTAACCAACATTCTAAACAAAGGCAAACATCCATAATCCATCTTTTGGGAATGTGAACATAGTGTTCCTGGCTATTTCCTGCTGATTGGGAGTGCTGATAATCTTATGGGAACCTAAAGAAAATTTAGAATTATAATCAAGTCATGACTGGAGTATAAGGCTTGATTATCTCAGGCAGCAGTTGTTGAATTGTTCTGGATGTAGAACTAAGACATCTCTGGGCCATCTGCTCCTATCAGAGATTTCTCAGGGCATCTTCCTTGGTCAAACCTGATTTTTCTTAATGCAGAATGAATCCACAGTCCCTCATTTCCTGTGGAAACAAAAGCAAAATCTCTTCTCCAAAGTAACATATATTTTGACTTAAATTTTAAAGTCAAAGCATTTTCAATATATAAACATTTATAACATTTAAGTATTTCATGGCAGGACCTCTTAAAAGAGCTGCAAGGTTTTGTAGCTAAAGCTGAGACAGGAAGCCTCTCTTAAATGAGAGTGCTTGCCTCTAGCAAGCAGAGCCCACCCAAGAAAGTGCTGCTATCAAAAAGCAGTGCTTAACTCTATTCTTTTCTCTCTAGAATAACTTCCCAGTGAGTACATTGATCCTGTCAGCAGTGATGGGATTGGGAAACCAAGACTGAGAAAGCTCTTTTAGGGATAGGAACCATTTTTAAAAATGAGCATTTTGAATCTTGCCCTTGTCTAGAAACCTAAAGTGTCTTTGTTCTGTCCCACCTGGAGGTCATAAATGTTTGAATGTCCCTAATTTATGTACTAGTCTCTGTAATACAAGAAGCTCTGGTCACTCTTCAATAGAAGCAACTCTCCGCAATGAGGTTATTGACATGAGAGGATCTTGAGGAGGGAGCAAAATATTTAGAGACAGAAAACAATAAAATAGATGGAGAATCTGATAATATAGGGCCTGAAAGGGATGAAAAGGGTTTCCTCTTAGATATGTAAAGAGTGAAGAAGAGGAAAGGGAAGGACAGAGCTCTCCTATGAAAGGAATATTAGGAATAGGGGGGAGTCTCTTCAGGAGCAGCCTTCAGAGACCTTTTCCCACAAAACACCACTGAGGTATCTCCCCGAACCAAATCCCTAGAATAAAAGAAATGACTGATATTTTAATAACATTTAGTTATTGTGGGAAGATTCACATCACATAATCTAGTTAATCATGACATACATATATAATATCGAGCATGGAGGTGTCATGTACCATAGATTGAGAGATGTTGAGTCACAGGAGAGACTGTTTCTAATCTTCTGTTCTTGAGAGATCTGTAGGGAGGTATGACTTGGTTCAGGCCTTAGAATCATGCCTACAGGTGCAAGCCCATGATCTAAAAGCTTCTTGTTATCTTTCTTAGCACAGCTTAATGGAAGCTATATATCAGGGTGTAAACAAATTTCCCTTTCAGTCCTCTGCGAGCATGGACTCTATATACAGGCCTCTGTGTAGCATCCCACTGCCAGCCCATCTTTAGTACATGGTCTTGCTATAAAGGAGCTCTGCTTACTTCCTGTATCTTCAGTTCCCACCTATGAACTTTAAAACTGTTTTCTAAAAGCTCATCCTCCAGGCTGACCATGAAAGTCATTGTTCAAGTTTATGAAACCAAAACCTAGTAGCCACAGCCCAGGAGAGCTTGGTTGCTATTGATTTTTCAAAGTACTCTCCACTTCCCAGCTACTGCTTATTTGAAGTCAGAAACCTAGGCACTCTCAAGGACCTCCCCCTTCCTGGATGTCAGTTTAGACATTATATTACAGAAGCAAATTACTCAATAGTTGGTTAAACCTTGTGAAATTCAGGAATATTAAGTGATACTCATTTTTAAGGGACATAATGTAATATAATCTCATACAGCTTTGTTGTCTGACCATTTTTTCTCCAAGGCATAACATTTTTACTCTATTGCTCTCTGGGAGGAGTGAATGCTTTGCCATGTACCACTGCTAACTAATTAAACACAGAGGTAGCTGGGTATGTGGTAATAGTAATAAACTCTTCATATTCTCTAATAGAAAGAAAGAGGGTAGAGCAATTGGACTCTCAGCTGAATTTCCAGTCATTAAACCTCCCTGCCACCACTCTAGCTACAAATGATTTGGGGAGATTCTAGAATATATAGGAAATGGGAGGTAGCCTGAAAGGGCTTCCATGATACAGTTTTCTTGAGCTCATGGTTCAGGGTGGTACACTGTGGTGATGTAGCTGTTTGGGAGTATCCCATGGTATTGGAAGTAACTTTCTCACCGGTGTTATGTAAGAAAATCTGATAAATTTATTGGTTTATTGCCAGGGTAATTTTGGGTTGGGTTCACCTTTTGGCTTTTAGTCTTGTTCATAAAAATTATTTCAATATGAATTCCAAAGGGAGCTCAATGACAATTCTATCAATATTGGAGAGAAAATCAAGTTGTCGATCCCAATAGTTGATAGAGAAAGGAAGATAGGGGCAAAGTGATGCAAGTTAAGATGGACATGAAGTCAAAGAAAAAATGAGAATGCACAGGGCATAGAGAAAAATTGCTTGGGCTTTTCGCTGCTATTCAAACAGAAATAAAGAGGAGGTAAAATAAAAAAAAATAATGCTTAGGGTGTAAACATGGACCTAAGGCGAGAGGACATTAAATTCTAGGATCTTATATGCCAGATAAATATGTATAATTACACTATAAATACAGGTTAGAAATATAAATATATACTGTCTACAAAACAAGAGGAAACAAATCAGAGCCTAGCTGGCCAAGAAGCACCAGACAGAGGGAATTTACATACTTGCTTGTTTAACATCTGTTTACCAGTAGCTTTCCTGGATGTGTTCTGTCAATTAGATGAAGCCCTGGTGAATAAGAGCTTCAGTCTTCCTCTCAAACTGACTGGGGATGCTCTGCTTGGTGTTTAAGACTCTCAGGAAAAGGATTCCAGTTTTTGTCAATTGATTGTTTAACCTGTTAATCTTGATTATGCAGTTTCCCTGTTTCTCTGCTTCTGCCTCAGGTTGCCCAAACTGGACTTTCGGTGGATCATTACCATGATCTGCTCTTGGTGCCTGAACTGAGCTGAATTGAATTTTGCCTGTGTTTCACCAAGAAAAGCTAATGCAATACAGAGTACACATTCAAAATTCATGATCTCATACTTTATAATATGATTACCACTGGAATGCTGAGATAATTTTCTGGTCAAAATGTACATTTGCACAAGATTTTCTCTCATTGATATTTCCTTCCAACTTGCCTTTCTTGTTGAAAATTTATCAGTTTCCTTTGCTCTCTTACTTTGTGTCTTTGAAAACAATTTTCTATCCAGAAAATCAGAATTCCTAAGCTTTAGAAAATGTGTGAGTGATGCTTAAATGATTTTGTAATGCCTTGGACTTTCCCCCAATTTCTAGACTCCAGTGTTTTACAGAAGAATTACCTTCATTTATCCCCATAGCTTCCAAATCTGCCAATGAGGGAAATTAGTTCTTCTGTAATGTCCCTGCTTGCCAAGGCAAAGCACGGAGTTGTGCAAGCCTTTATTTTCTGACCTTAAAATCACAGAGTAATCACCTGACGATTTTCTTCACTCCCAAGCACAGTATGTGAACATCTTCCTGTTGTTCGTAGTGTCATTCCTGACCACAGTAATCACTGTCACCCCAGTTCCTTCCAGAGACACGGCTTCAGTGAGGGATTCTACATTCTCATCCACTTCTTTCTCATCTATGCTCAAAGCAAAACTGAGTGAGTCAGCCTGTGTGGATGATTGGGTCTATAATTATGTGTTCATTTCTAGAAATAGGATTGAAGGGAAGGGAAGTAGGCATAGTTTCCTGGTCTGCAAGCAGAATGGCTTACCATGTACATCCAGAACTACAGAGATTGTGTGTGTGTGTGTGTGTGTGTGTTTTTGTGCATGTGTGTGTTTGCATGTGTGTATGCATTTGTGTAAGTGTGTGTGGGGGTGGATGGATAGGCAAGCATATACACAGGTCTGTATCAGATGATACATCCATAGAGGTCAAAGGTCTCTTCCTCAAGTCCCTTGGCTCTCCTGTTTCCGCCTCGACAATCTTTAGACTATGGGCATTCTGACCACCATGCCCAGCTTTTCATATAGGTGCCATGGATCTAAACGCAAGTTCTTGTGCTAACACGATAAGCAGTGTTTTCATGGAAATATCTCCCAGTAACCTCTTGATACCAAAGCTGTTTGAGATTGATAAATTATAGTGATAATTTACTTAAAATGAAATACTTTTCTACATTCTCATGAAGTCTTTCTCATGATTTCACCTTACTACTCTTGAGGTTTGTGATCCTTAGAATTATAATTATTTGTACCTGGACTAAGAAGCCAGATAGACTGAGTTGTCCTTGTGTTGGCCTCACATGGAATTGCACAATGCTCACAGTCTTAGTCCATCCTTGGTTCAACAGTTTCATTGTTTCTTTGCTTTTGTTTTTTTCTCCATTTTTAGAATTTCCCTTTAACTTGTTTGCGGTACTTTTGTATGGATTTCTAATAATCAATTGTCTATCCCAAACTTATCCATACCACATCTTATGTAACTGTTTTAATAAATTATTTTATAAGCTAGAAAATTCAGTGAGCAAACACTGGAGAATTGCATCTAACAGGAAAAAAGTCAAATAAATTGAGTATTCTGCATAGTAATCGCTTTTTATACTTGCATGCACTATTCAGTTGGCATTCTCTCCCACCTTGATTGTGGAGATCACCACACACCTGACACCCACATCTCTCCTGCTCCTCTCCTGTTCTTTCTTTTCAGTGCTCAAAATCCTAGTATGACTCTTCAGAGACATTTGGGGAGTTTCTTTGTGTTGGCCAGATAGTATCAGAGGAATTGTGGTCCTTTCTTGTTACCTTTAGTCTCACTTATTAAAAATTTATGAATTAACTTAAGCAGAAACTTGAGGCCAATATTAATAGAGTTTAAAAGGAAAAATATCAGGGCAGGCAAGCTCTAAATCTCAACAGTTAGCCAGGGGAATAAGATGAAGAAGAGAAAGAGAAAAGCCATGCCACTTGAGTTAAGCCAGCATAAAGGTCACATGGATATAGAGAGCACTTTAGACAAAGAGTAAGGAAACCCAAAGTACCAGATAATGATATTTAGGCTCTAAACAATATCCAAAAGAGTAGATAAAAGAATAAGGGAGTTATAAATCAGGGGGGTATCCAGGCCACCTCATGGTTCTCATAGTACATCACAGGGACTGTAATAAGGTGTAGGAATTATTATTATTATTATTATTATTATTATTATTATTATTATTA
>LOEQ01001922.1:186959-228201 GCA_001685075.1 Bramus lutescens
GGAATTGGGAGGAGGGGAGGAGATGGAAATTTTTAATAACAATAATAATAATAAAATGTTTAAAAAATGTGCTGTTGTCTAAGACAATATGGAAAGATTGTGAATGTATTGAGCCATTATCGCCAGGGAACTCGGTAAACCAGTCAGTGTACTACTAAGTCTTATCTCCTGTAACATCTGTAAGTGAAGGATATAGAAAGGTGAACAGTAAGGACAAGATTTTCTTTGATGATTTTTGTGTAGTAGTTTTTACAACACATCAACTTAAAGTATATTACGTGCGCGCATGCACACACGCACTAAAAATGTAATTCAAAGAAAAGAAAACTATAGGGGCTGGGCCCCCACTAAAGTCCTTGCCTTCAGGTCATACAGAGCTGAGTTGAAGCCCACGGAACACACATTTGAAGAGTCATATTTTTTTTTTTGCAACTAGACACAATGTAGAGTCACCCTCAAAGAAAGAAAGAACATTGAGAAAATACTTCTTTCATATTGGCCTGGAATCACATCTGTGAGGTAATTTCTTGATGCATAGCTGATATGGGAGAACGCAGACCACAAGGGATGCTCCACCCCTGAATAGGTAGGTACGTACGTACATATGTCCGTAGTATAGTACCCAAGTATGGGTGACTCTCTGATTGACTCCAGTTCAGGGGATTTTTCTGCTCTGCTGATAGCCACCTTCAGCAGCTAGGCTCCAGTCTAGCGAACTTCCCATTCAGCTGACAGCCACCTTGGGACCTAGCACAAAATAGAGTTGGTTTTGTCCCTTCAATAGGTGGTCCTGGAATTCATATGAAAGCACATTGCACAAACCAGAAGGAGCAAAGAAGTAAGTACCATGTTTCTTCACAATCCTGTTTCAGTTTCTGCCCCATGTTTCTGTCTTGAGTTCCTGTTCTGGCTTCCCTCAAGGATGGACTGCAACGTATAATAGACAAATTAACTCTTTCCTCCCTGAAATTTTTGGTCAGGATGCTTCTCAGAGAAACAGAAAAAAAAAACTAGAAAATCTAGGAATGGTGGCATGGATTTGCAATCTCAGTTCTGGGAAGGAGGAGATGGGAGGATTCCTGGGTCTTACCAGCAAACCAGTCTACGTTAATAAGAATCCTCACCCTATGATAGGCCCTGTCTCAAAAATGAATAAATGAACAAACAAACAAATAAATTAAATTAGATTATGCCTGAAAAAGGATATCTGAGGTTAATCTGCACCCTGTACATGCACACACACACACACACACACACACACACTGAGAGAAAGAGAATAATATTGTTGTACATCAAACAAATATTAAAACGATTTTAGAAACAAGGTAATTTAATTGAAGTAACTTTAGAAAGGATTATTGTTTACATTCAGATGAAAGACAAAATGAATATTAAGTTTGACAAACAATATTTCCTTTTGGAAGATTTCATTTTCTAGGTATATGTGGTCGTGCTTCTAAAACTAGCTTTTATTGATGGTAATTATGCATTTTATGTATAAGCAAATTTAGAATGAGTGTGAGGGTCGTTATAATATGCAATAGAGATGATTTCATGTTGAGTAATCCTGAAAGTAAGGAAAAGGGAAGAAGTGAGTCCAATCACATGAGATGACATTGGGATTGAGTTGTTAGCACAAACAAGGGGCTGTACATGACTCTGGGTTAAGGAACAGAGATGCGCTTTTATGCATTTATACATCTATTAATATTTCCCAGTTACATGGATCCTAGAAACACAGCACACCAGAAGCATGAAGCACACCCAGGACATTTTCCTGGCAAGAAGAAGGATACATTTGTTACTTTTGTTACTGAAACAAAGCATCCAATGAAAGTATTTTAAAGAAGAAAAATTTATTTCAGCTCACACTGTAAGGAAGGTCCAGCATGGTGGCTGGTGCTTAAGGCAGTTGGTCTCATTGTACTATGCTCAGGGAGCATGACATCTCAATTGGGAAAGGATGCTATTCACATTTAAGGTGAATCTGCCCACTTCAATTAACTCATCCTGAAAATTCCCTTACAGATGTGCCCTGGAGTTTGATGCCTTTTATTATGACCATTTTAATTAATTTAATTACAACCCAGGGCTTCCTAGGAAAAAGAACAGCTTCAAATTCGGAAGGAATATCCAAGGGTTCAAAAGTCTCAAGGAGAAAGACCACCAACCCAAATCACCATTTCCAAATTAAATAAAGCAAGCAGTTAATTACAGCAACCTTTTCTATTTGTGTACGTGAGCAGCCGCCCATAAAGCTGTATTGAATTAGGAAATACATGATTTCTATAGTTCACTGATAAGGGGTTTGGCAGGCAAATTAGGCAGAGTTATAGGAGCAAGGCATAGACATAACAAGGTAGTCATAAAAATGCCTGTAAAAAAGATAATATTGCAAAGTCATTGTAACAAGATGGTAGGAAAAATGACCTTTCGAGACAAAACCATGGTTACTATTTCCTGGAACAATCAGTGCGCAACCATTTGTAGTTAAGATACAGGTGAGGCATAGCCCAATCCTTGAGAAATAGATCTAATCATAAACAGAAATCAATCTGGTTTGTCTTCACTGTTAGATGGCAGGATATGAATAATGAATATGAAGTGTATATAGCATACCATTATATAAATATTATCACTATGTATGTCTATGGGTTATATAAATAATGAGTATAATGGTAAATAATGAATAATAAAATGTTACCCCCACTCTAAGAGTAAAGAGAATACCTGGGCTGAGTGTCTACCCTGCAGCACTAGTGAGCCAGCAGAAGCCAGAAAACAAAAGAAAGCAGGGTTCATGACCTCTCTTTCTCAGGTCTTCCTTTTTCCCAGGAAGTGCTCTTACTGCTGTGCTGATTGTTCTCATTAATAACAAATCACATTTGAATGATGGCAGGCAGCACATGCTATTATCCGGTGTGCAGGAAGATTTTCTTCCTGAGACTAATTGGTCCTGACAGGAAGAAGTGATTCTTATCTGATGCCAGGCTTGTACTTCTAGCTTTCAGATCAGGCTGTTGAAGGACATATATTTGGTTCATTAAATTATTTGTGTACAGCTGCTTCCAGAAACTTCATCTTCCATAAAAGCCACAGAAACTTCAAATCTGATGATGCCCAGTGGACCTCATAAAAAACCACTGCTTTTCTCTTTTCAATGCCCTTGACTACAGTTCTCACAGAGCCAAGAGCGCTTGGGAAGGGCTCCTGTCTAGAGACTATGAACAGAGTGGCTGCTTTCCCAGAATACAGAGTCTGTGTTTCCTCTGATCTTATCAGTAACCAGAGAAAGACACAGTGTCAGTGTCAGTCTATTGCCTAATTAAGGAAATTTGTATTTTATCCTTATATCTATCTATAAGCAGAGCAGAAGGAAGCATCTGACTTGAATCTGTATGTCAGCATCATTTTAATCAAATTCCACCACTGCCACCTGCTTCTTTTTTCACTCTTCTCAGTTTTCTGGAATGTATTTGTCTTTTATTTTATTTATACACTTCTTTTTTCTCATAATCAGCACAAACATGTCCAATCAGGCAGTTTATTGCGGGGCTTTCTGCCTTGTCAAAGCACCTGCTTGCTTGTTTTCAGCTACCGGGACCTGCTCATTTCTGCTTTTCCACACATAGTTTTGGAAGCTAGCCGGGTCACAGGTGTAAGCATCAATGTACAGACAGTCAGTAATTTACTTGTTTAAATTGAATAAACAGAGAGAAACATGACACATCCTTATATCTTACCTCTAGACAGCAAAATGTTTTATAATTCAACAGGATCCAGTATCTCCATGTGTACAAATTATCCAGCACATGATAAAAGTTTGCTCTAAGGTCAGGTTACAGTAATTGCAGTAACACATGCCAGATATATGTCAAGTGAGGAATTGTGGTGTTTAAATTATATATGGACTTTGAGGACAAAGGGGTTCTTAAGGAACTGCTAAAACATTGTTGCTATGACCTCTGTGAGGAGCCTTCTGAGAGAGGTCAGTGGCTGAGTCTACACAGTGAGTAAAGATGGTAACCCTTACTCACTGAGCATCATCCAACTCACTGGCAATCTGTATACAATAAATATGCAGGGTTTAAGCCAGAAGTAACCTGAACAAAAAATATCGTTGCACATGATTGAGGGTTTGAGCTATAACATTCACAGAAAACTGTGGAACATGGCAGATGTTTGAGTTCTCAAAACTGAGGAAGCAGAAACAAGAGTATACCTAGAATTCCCTGTCCAGAGAACTTATCTGACAGCTCCAGGAGAAGAAGAAACTTAGTCTTAGAAAAAAAAAGAGAGAAGGATAAATGTGGATGGTACCAAGGCTACTCTCTAGTCTACACACATACACAAACATACACACATCTACAAAACAAAAAGACAGAAAAAGGGAAATTGTTTTTCCTCTACTTCAGCTAAGTCATCAATCTTCTTCTATCTATCCACATTAGTGCTTACACTGTGGATTACATGCCTTTGAGATTTGACTGGAATTTATGCTACTGAACTTTCGGCATATCAGGCCTTTGGTGTGAACTGGAGCGAAGTTCCCAGCCGCTTTACCTCCACCATACAGAATCAAAGTCATGCAGCATTTAGGCTCATAATACAGTGAATTGGTCCCTCATGATGATGATGAATCTATATGTGAACATATGTGTTGCCCTTTGTGCAAGTTAATATAGATTTAGAACTTCCCTGGACCTCTAGTAACTTGAGAGACAAATCTTTATATACGTCTTCGTGTGATTGTCTATACTGGGTTAATTTAGGAGAGAATACTATACAAAAATAAGTGTGTGAAGGGAATTTTTATGAACTGGAGAACTGAACTGAATGCATTCATCTCTGTCTATTGACTGTGGATGCAAAGTAAAGATAAAATTTGGGGATATCATACAACACATAACTGATATTAGTTGAAATTTAACCAATTCTATTATTTTATTCTTTCACACTGTATTATATAGGATTTGTCAGAAAAAAAGTGTAGACAAGGCAGAAAAAGAAAAAAATTCATGACAAAGAAGAAAAAAATTAGAGTTTCATCTTATATTACCTGCACATTTGTGAATTTGCTCTGTTTGCTTGTTCTTTCTTTTTTGAACAAGATATCCTTAAGTTGCTGGTGTGAAATTTTGGCTTCAATGATTCTCACATCTCTGTCCCCTGACTGCTGGAAAGAATAATAATTGTGAGACATTATGACTGGCATATCAACTCACTTGAGGCTTTGTCTCTCAAGTGATAACTGTTAAAAACAGCCAATGTTGGGCATTCATGCTATATGATTGGTTGAAAACATTGAGACTAGAAAAGTCTCCATCATGTTCTTTTATACATATTTAGAGTGAAGGATGTTCTACTTATTAACAAAAGGAATATTTAGTGCCAACAATTATACCTAGTAAATGTAAATTAATAAATGACAGCTATAATACTGTCAGTTAAGGTTACACTAAATTAGAGCAGGCTTGAGGAAAGTAATATGGATTAGTTGAGCACAGATGTGGAAATTATTGGGAAAATGAAACCATTGCTTAATTATTCATTACACATATTAAACTCTGTCAATCAAAACAGTTTCATATGTCATCATTCTAACTGAAGTATCAGTAAAGGAGATGTGTATCATTATCCCAATAACTTTAGCTCCTAATGTGTCCTCTGTCACACTCATACATAGCACATGTTCACTGCTTATCAGATAACAATATTTACAAAGGTGACCAGCTGCAGTTTGGAAAGCACTTTGTCTATAACTTCAGCTTGGAGGAATGTTACCCACATGGATTATACTCATTAACTATATGATGTAGGATTCCCCTCTGTATACCATTGGTTAATAAAGGAACTTCTTTTGGCCAGAATATAGCCAGGCTGAAAAAGATGTATACAAAGAGTAGGTGTAGTCAGAGAGAAGCCATGTAGCCACCGCAGGAGACAGACGGCTCCGCCAGAGTACACCGAAACTTTGCCAGTAGGCCATAACCTTGTGGTTATGCACAAATTAATGGAGATGGGTTAGTTTAGGATATCAGAACTAGCTAGAAATAGACTTATGCTATTGACCAAACAATATTGCAAATAATATAGTTTCTGTGTGATTATTTCAGGTCTGAGCAGCCAGGAACAATGAGCAGCCTCTGTCAAAACTATAATTAGCAGGGGAAGGAGGGTGTAGAAAAGGAAGAAAAGGTTAAAAGAGATCAAAGGGATTTCTGAGAGGCAGATATGAGGAACTAGAAAATTACACAGGGAGAAGAAAGGGAGGGGAGAGAGAAGTAAAGCACAGCAAAGGCCTCAAAGATAAAGGAGAGGCATAACAACAAGTGTTCCCATACTCTACTATAAAAATGAAAACTGTGTCTTTCACCATCATCCAAATACAACTTAAAAAAAATTAGTGAAGAGGATCTTAGGAGCACCAGTGTTCAGCTACTTAGTTGACTCTCTATTGCAGGAAAACCTTAGTGATGGATTTTCTTCTGAGTTCAGACTTCAGGCTATTTTAATTAAGTAAGGAAAGTTTGTTTAGTTAGTAATGTTAGCACTGGACATGAAATATCTAACTATACAAAGTTGCTTCTTCACTGGGAGAAAATAATGGTGGGGTTATAAGAAAGACTAGAGCGACATTTTTCTTAACCAAACTAAGACTTAAAAAATCTTAAAAGCACTAGAGCACATGAAGAACAAAGGGAAGTGATGGAGGTCATGTTTGCTTTGGCCTACCAACTGATTTAAAACGCCCTAAATATACTACCCTTTAAGAAATCTTCCCATCAACTACAGGAAATCAGTACCTATTATGGTGAAGGTAGAAACAAATACCTTTTAGGTAAGAGAAGCAAAAGTTGCTCATAGTCAACAATTAACATTTCAGCTCAGAGAACATTAAGGTCAGGTGAATGAAAAAAAAATAGATTTGGAGGGAAATGTAGAGATTAAAGAGAATTCGTATTTTTTTAATGTGGACACATCCATTAAGCACTCATGTCATTATAGTCCTTTAATATGGAGAAATGGAACAGCAAGAGATGTCCTAGACCTCATGACAATGGTGTCAGAGCCATGGTGATTCACGCTCAATATTCCCAGTCTTTACCCTTTCATCCAAATTGAAACATTCTACCCTAGAGAGAAGCTCATGAATAATTAGAGAGCTGAGTTGAAGTTATGGCTCAGTGGTTAAAAGCACTTTCTTTCCAGAGAGCCTGGATCTGGATGCCAGTTCCAGCAAGGTAGCCTACAACTGACTGTACCTATAGTTCCAAGGCATTTGATGCCTTCTTCTGACCTTCAAGAATGTGAAACACACACATGGTACACAGACATATATACAGATGAAGCACTCATATAGAAAAAATAAAAGTAAATGAATCTTTTAAAAACAATCAGGAATCTATAAAGAAAGGGTTGTTAAGATTCAGCAATAACTATGCACCAGTCTCAGGAAGTCCTGAAACTTAGCTGCGATGGAAGCCCCTCCCTTTCCCCAAAGATTTATAAGTATTAAGAAGAGGAGTGCTAGACTTGTCCAGGTAGCTGCAAATCATGCATAGAGCTCCAGAGTTCTAGGGTCCATGAATCATAACCCATGCTGAAATTGCTTTCAGTGATGCAGACCTCTAAATCATCTATGTTCCTTTAAGTAACACCAATAAACTCATTGGTTTATCAAATTAGATGTTGTTGATTTGTCTATCTTTCTCTGTCACTAATTCTTGTCTGAGGTGACTAGACATTTATGTTCTATTTTTTGTGGGAAAGTCTCACAGACTATAAACTAATGGGAAAAAACAACTTCTTTACAAGGATGGCCGGCTGACTTCCAGGAGGCACAAGACAGTTCTTGAAATAGAATTTTGTCTGTTTCATGGGGCTGCAGCAACTCAGCAGATCAGATTTCAAGGTGAATATTGCTCCTTCTGGTGAATAGTAACACCCATATCTAAAAAGAAATGTAGACACCAAGATAGGAAAGACCAGAAAGTCACAGACTTCCAAGGATTTATATCCAGTTAATTTCTTTAAATAGAAAACAAAATTAACAGCCCCTGAGCAGTAAGTACTACTGCAGAAGCGTTTGGCTCCTCACATCCTGTCAAGTAAATCCTAGCCCAAGGTATTGGAGCACCATCTCAGCATAAGAATTTTCAATATACAGTATTTATTTATTGAAAAGTTTAAAGAGACTAGAGAGTCAATTCAACAGTCTAGAGTACTTGGCGCTCATCCATAGGACCAGAGTTTGATTCCCAGCTCTCCTAGAGGGTTGCTCACAAATGCCTCTACCTCCAACTCTAAGGAATCCAACACTCACTTCTGGTATCTCCAAGAACTCACACATCTGTAAACACACACACATACATACACACACATACGCAAATAAAATTTAAAATATATCTTAATGATTGTACAATACAAAATTGTATATACTAGATTTATAATGCATGCCTTTTGAGAGACTAATGATTTGCAACACATATATGCTATATGACATATATAAGAAAACAGGTGTCAGAGCTGGCTCAGTATTGACAAGTACAGAGATGTAGCTTGTATAAAGGGGTCTTTTACTAATGTTGGCTTCCTTATTGAGGTCTTTATATTCCAACCAAAGTAAGAGTGTAGAACACAAATGAAATTCCTTTTATAAATTTTCCAAGGGTATGTGCTCTAAAAAATACATAGACTTCTGGAGATGGATTTCTTTCATTGGACTCCCTGGCAATGACACAGAGACTTGTTATTAATTATGAAAGCTTGGTCTTAGCTTAGGCTTACTCCACTACCTTTTAGAGCACATTTATTTTCACCTACATTCTGTTTTGCATAGATTACCTCATCTCTCCATACTGCCCATGTTGTTTCTTCCATATCTAGCTGGGGACTCCACTTTATTCTTCATGGAGATCTTTTTATTTAATTTTTAATTTGTTTTGCATACCAATCACAGGTTTCCCTACTATTCTCTCTTCCCATTCCTTCCCCCCACATTCTTTCCACCTCATCCAGTCCTCAGAAAGAGTAAGTCCTTCCATGAGGAGTCAACAAGACTTGCCATATCAAGTTGAGGCAGGACCAAGGTAATTTACCATTGCAACAACGCTGAACAAGACATCCCACCATAGGGAAGAGGTTTCAAAAACTCATCTCGTGCACCAGGGACAGGTCCTGATCCCACTACTAGGCACCCCACAAAAACACCATGTTACATAACTGTCACCCACATGCAGAGACCCTAAGTCTATCCCATGCAGGCTCCTAGCTGTCAGTCTAGAGTCAATAAGCTCCCACAACCTCAGCTGCCTGTGGTTCAAATGTCTCCGTGTGTTTCCCCATCAGATCACGACCCCTCCCATTTTTTTATATAATTCCTCCTCCCTTTCATCATCTGAGTTCCCAAAGCTTGGCCCAGTGCTTGGCTGTGGATCTCCTTATCTGCTTCCATCAGTTACTGGATGAAGGTTCTCTGATGACTATTAGGGTAGTCACTAATTTGATTACAGGAGAAGACCAGTTCAGGAACCGGCTTGACTATTGCTAGGAGTCTTATCTGGGTCAACCTTGTGGATTCCAAGGAATTTCTCTGGCACTAGGTTTATCCCTAATCCATAATGACCCCCTATTAAGACATCTTTTTATTTTCTTTCCCTCTCCATCCTTTCCCTAACTCGACCACCACATTCCCTCATGTTTCTAGCCTCCATTTCCTCCCCTCTCCTTCCTCTTTTCAGTTTATCCAGGGGATTTCATCTATTTCCCCTTCCCAGGGCAATCCATGCATCCATCTTTGGGTCCTTCTATAAGTTACCTAACTTCTTTGGAGCTATGGATTGTAGCACAGGTGTATTTTGCTTTATATCTAATATCCACTTAGGAGTGAGCACAAACCATGTTTGTCTTTGTGCTTCTGGGCTACCTCACTCAGGATGATTTTCTTCTAGTTTCATCCATTTGCCTGAAAATTTCATGATGCCATTGATTTTTTTTTAACCACTGAGCAGTACTCCATTGTGCAAATATACCACATTTTCTTTATCCATTCTTCAGTTAAAGGGCATCTAGGTTATTTCCAAGTTCTAGTTATTATGAATAATGCTGCTGTGAACATATTTGTGTAGGTGTCCTTGTGGTATAGTTAAGCATCCTTTGTGTATATGCTCAAAAGTGATATGGCTGGGTCTTGAGGTAGATTGATTCCCAATTTTCTGAGAAACTACCATACTGATTTCCAAAGTAGTTGTATAAGTTTGCACTCCCACCAGCAATGGAAGAGTGTTACCCTTATTCCATATTCTCTACAACATAAGCTGTCCTCAGTTCCTCAGTATTTTTGATCTTAACTATTGTGACAGGTATAAGACGGAATCACAGAGTCATTTTCATTTTCATTTCCCTGATGACTAAGGATGTTGAACAATCCCTTAAATGTCTCTTAGTCATTTGAAATTCTTCTGTTGAGAATTCTCTGTTTAGATCTATAACCCATTTTTAAATTGGATTATTTGTTATTTTGATGTCTAGTTTCTTGAGTTATTTATATTTTTGCTAATCAGTCCTTTGTGAGATATGGGGTTGGTGAAGATCTTTTCCCATTCCATAGGCAGCCATTTCTGTCTTATTCACAGTGTCCTTTGCCTTATAGAAGATTTAATTTCAGTAGGTCCAATTTATTAATTGTTGCTGTCAATGTCTGGCTACTGATGTTATATGCAGGAAGTTTTCTACTGAGCCAATGCATTCAAGGCTACTTCCTGCTTTCTCTTTTATCAGGTTCAGTGTACCTGGATGTTGATGCTGATGTCTTTGATCCACTGCATTAAATTCGTCAATGGCTTTTGGTAAGATTTCAATTTTTACTATGCTATTCCTACATATCCAAGAGCATGGGAGATTTTCCAGCATTCTTTCTCTGCCCTCAAGTCTTGTCTATATGTCCTGCCTAGTTACTGGCCATTCAGCTTTTTATTTCACCAATCATAGCAACACATTTTCTCACAGTATACAGATATCCCACAACAGACCTCATATTGAGGCTAAATGACTTACAGGCAGCATAGCACACAGGCAGTAAATATATTAGCTATACCACAACTGCCTTTTTACCATGACCATTGGCCCCCTCTTCTGCCATAGTTCTCACTAATTCCTCTGTGAGATTCTTGTTTCTCTAACATTCACCTCTTTGGGAATTAAACTGAGATCCTCAAGTTTCAGCATAAGTCTCATTATATTTTCTTCACCTGAACATTGAAATACCACATGTGCAGATTTAATCTCCACCTGCCTGAGCTAAACTGTAACCACCAGAAGCGCATACATTGAACTTCTAGGTCTCAGTACCTCCCAATGCAGCTTTATTCAGAATTTTAAGCTCTGGCAGAGTAATTTAGGAAAAATGAGGTCACACAGGTGAAGTTACTCTTAACCTGGTATCACAAATACCATTATAGAAAGATTGCTGTAAGATGTGAACTACACCAGAAGAAAGTTAATGAGGAGAGACACAGGGAGAAGATGGAGCTAATGTTAACGTGACAAAATTCAGGAGAAATCTGTCATTTCCCAAAGTAGATTTTAGAATTCTAACATCCTGAGACACATAGACACATTTTTATACAGTCCTAACAAAATAACACATCGCCATAATTACATGGGTGACTTTACAGTTATATTTCTAAACTAAATCATTACTAACTCTTTACCTAGTTGAACAGCTGCAAAATAAATCCTGTTTGGGTACATTCAAACCTCATTTCCAGAACCAGACTACAGATCTTTTGAATCTAAACAAAACAACTACAATATTCAAGTTCTTTATACATCTACAACATAACATTAGCCATTCAACTCAGCTCTGCTGGTACTAATACCTTGTCAAGATCCATCAATCCTTTTAAATCCTTATTGATCATAGCTATTCCTTTCCATTTTTTTGACAATTTCAGTGGTGGCATGGTTCCCTTCTGTACTATTAGCTTAAGTTATGAACAGGTGTCTTTGAATCTGTCATTTTTTCATACAGTAAATTTTCTTGCAAAAATAACAATTCTAAGCTTACTCCCTTCCCCTGTGCTTATCACAAGAATAACAGTCTATGACATACTCAATGGTTTTACACAAACTAGCTAGAAAATCATTTTGCAAAAAAGAATGTTGTTGATAATAACGATTCCTGTTCTAGTTTTTATATGTTGTTTTAATAAAGACTATGACCAAACACAACTCCTATAGAAAAAAATTCATTGGCTTTCACATGATGGCCACAGTCTATTTATCATTAATTAGAAGACATGGTAGGAACTCACGGAAGCAATCTGGAAGCAGGAACTTGGAAGCAGCGTCCATAGAGAAACACTTCTTACTGGTTTGTTCCCTGTCATCTGCTCAGTCTACTTTCTTATACAAACGGGATCACTTGCCAAAAGTGGAACAACTCCATGGGGCAGGCACTCCTATATCAGCCAACAATCAAGAAAATGTCTCATAAATAAAACCAGAGGTACTCTGATGGGGGTGTTTTTGAAATTAGGTTCTGTCTTCTCACATGACTCTACCTGTTAAAAAGTTAATCAATGACTAAAGAGCACAAATTTTAAAATTACTTTTTAGTGGTCTTTCATTCATGTTTTAATAAATAAAGCTTGGCTGAGGATCAGAAAAGTAAGATAGCCACACTGATCAGCGGTAGAGACCAGGCAGCAATATCACATACCTTTAATCCCAGTAACCACACAATTTTGTCATAGAAACCAGGTGGCAGTGGTGCATGTCCTTAATTCCAGAACTAGAGAGAATTATAAAATGGGAGGAGACAGCTCTTAG
The DNA here is from genome assembly GCA_001685075.1 of Bramus lutescens. NCBI lineage: Eukaryota > Metazoa > Chordata > Mammalia > Rodentia > Cricetidae > Bramus > Bramus lutescens. The sequence continues at coordinate 199,794 of LOEQ01001922.1, forward strand.
TCTCATTCTGAGGTTTTCTGGAGACAGGATCACCATTTTTAGGTTGAAGTTGATGTAAGAGCCAGTGGCTGGCTTCTTTGTTTTTCTGGTCTTCAGGTTGAACCCCAATATCTGCCTCTGAGATTTTTTTAATCATGCTTCATGATTTTCTGTTTTTGTTTAGTCTTGACTTTCCATTTGTCCATGAATTTGCCCTTACTCTCTTCTAAATTCTTATTTATAGTCATAATAAATACATATTGATGATTATATATATTATAGTCATAATATATATTATGGTCATAATAAATATATAATGATGATATATATTATAGTTGATCAGTAAGTTTATACAGAGAGAAAGGAGTAGCAAAAAGAAGGACAAAGAGCAAGAGGGAGCATTACAAGAAATTCCCAGGGATTTGTTCTGTAGGGAGGGACAGTACAATGATATACAATATTGGCACTGGGAATTAATTTTGAGGGATCTTTTTTCACCCTTCAAGACTCTGAAAAAATATGGGCAATATCTTTCTTTTCAAAGTCAGTACCTGTCAATTGCTGTTCTCCATTTTCATGAGTGTCATCTAAGCAAGTTCTAACTTAGCACATAGAGGTGTTGCATTTTGCAAGCCTCTCTCCTGGGTTCTGAACACTCAGACTATGGAATGCACCTCTTCAGATACTTAATGGCAAAGAATAGGTTCTGGGGGAACAAGAACAAAAGTAGAAGGGCTGTTGGGGTTAGACCCTGGAGAGAACCATTTTTAAAAAAGGAGAGAGAAGGATATAGTATAGTGTGGGCTGACTCCAGACTTTAATGTACACAAGTATATATGTTAATTGTCTTCTCATCACTTGACCAAATATTTGACAAAAGCAGTTTAAGGAATGAAGGGTTTATTTTGATTCCTGGCTCTACAATATGAGAACGTGGCTTGAAAGTCATGGTGGCAGGAGCGTGAGGCAGCTGCTCACATTGTATCCACAATCAGAAAGCAGAAAATGATGTGTGCAGATGCTCAGTTAGATTTGTGTACATTTGATTGGGTGGTTTTTGCCCTTTGTATTCATTTCAGGCCCCTGGCCCACTGTGTTTTCATCAAATCTTAGAATGAGCTTTCCCATCTTAACAAATTCACTCCCTCATTGACATACCCAAGGTTTGTTTCCATGGTGTTTCTATATCCCATCAAATTCACGATCAAGATTCACCAGGAGTAAGAGATGCAAATTATTCTTGAATCCTACTCGATAACATCTGTGTTCATGGAAACACATGGGGCATGAGAGTCATAACACTCAATGCCTTTCCACTGTTATTCCATTGAGTATTACTTTTATACTGTCTTTCATAGGGACAGTTTTAATGTAGCCCTCAGTCTTTTGATATCTTTCCACTTCAGTCACGCTGGATTATACACCAACTGAACTATATATTACACACACACATATACATACATACAAACGCATACCCCACACATAAACACACAGCGGTGATCATAAAAATTTTTAAATAAAAGTTTAAATCAAATAAAACTAAGGCCTTCATAAAGCAAAGCAAGCACTTATCATCAGAGATACCCAACCAAATAGAATATTATCTAGATGGTAATTTTCTTTATCCTTTGATATATATTAAGACTAGTAAAAGAAAGGGGAATTTTGATTTGATTTTATAAAAAAATGTAATGTATCAAAAATAGGTAAAAAAATATAAGAACTCTTCATAGCCTGCCTTCCTATCTTCTGTTAGATTAATTTTATTTATAAGGCTTTCCTCTGAGTTTTCTCATTGTGATACTGAGTTTTTAAATACTATCTTTAGTTCATTCCATCCAGTTATGGGTTTCATCTGTAAAACTTATAGGTAGATATATACTGCTTAAGCTAAGTTTTATTTGAAAAATTTTTAATCCATCTCTTTTTATTGCTAATTTTGCTGGAGATAGCAATCTGGACTGACATTTGTAATTTCTTAGGATTTGTTAAACTTCTGTCTAAGCTTTTCTGTCTTTAAGCATCTCCAATAAAAAGTCATGTTTACTCTAATAGATCTGATTTATATGTTACTTGGTCTCTTTCCTTGCTGCTTCTTATCTTTCTTTCTTTTTTGTGCATTTAGTATTTTGATTATTACATGTTATGTGGAATTTCTTTCTCGTCCTGTAATTTGGCTTTCTGTGTGCTTGTTGTGTTTCTATAGGTGCCTCCTTCTTTAGTTAAGGGAAACTTTCCTTTATTATTTTGTTGAAAATATTTTTGTGCCTTTTGGTTTGGGGTTTTTCTTTATTTATAGTATTTATAGATTTTGTCTTTTCATAGTATCCAGGACTTCTTGAACACTTTGTGTCTGGATTATTTTAGCTTTAACATTATCTTTGCCTGAATTAAACATTTCTTTTACCTTGTATTTAGTGAACGAGATTCTATCTTCCTTGTCTTGCATAGAGTTCATGAATCTTACCTGTGAGAATCTTATTCAATTTCTTAAATTTTTATTTCTAGTTTTAATTCTTTTTTTAAAGTGATTCTATGTCTCTGTTAAATTCTAATTTCATGGGCTGGAGAGATAGGCTCAGAGGTTGAGAGCACTGGCTGCTCTTCCAGAGGTCCAGAGTTCAATTTCCAGCAACCACATAGTGGCTCACAACCATCTGTAATGAGGTCTGCTGACCTCTTCTGGCATGGATATGTACCTGCACAAGGAATATTGTATACATAATAAATAATTTTTCAAAAAATCTAATTTCATATTGTGAATTGTTGTCGTTACTTCATTCTACTGTTTGTGTTTTCACAGTCTTCATTAATGGATTTATTAAAACCATACTGATGGTACTAGACCATATTAATAACTACTATTTTGACATATTTGTCTCACACTTCAGTTATATTACCTTTCTCTGCGTCTACTGCAGTAGTTTTCTGGGTTGTTCTAGAAGCAATTGTTTGGGCTGTCAATTGAACTTGTGTCTAGTTATGAAATTCTGGGATTAGTGAAATGATTCTAGAAAAATGAAGTCTACACTGAGCTTTGTAAGAGTTACCATGAAATAGATGTGGGGTGGAAGCAAAAAGACTTGTAGCAACAAAATCTTACAAAATCCCTGTGATAAAACCATTTAAAATAAGCAAGGTTGACACACTGCCCTAGGCACCATACCCCATCCCACACCTTCAGCTACTTTACTAGAGGCCAAGCAACGTACAGGGACCCAAGACCATGCTGCTGTGCACTGACCACTCAGGCACAGGACACACAACTGGCACCAGCTGAATGATCTGCCTGCCAGTGGAATCGCCCCTGTCCTATTCCCTGGGACCTATCTCCCTCCCACACTCTCCCATCCTGGTGTTGTGCCCTGTTGCCAATACCAGCAGATTTCTGCCACTTAGTGCAGACCACATCAGCCAAAATCAGCGAGGGATCCACGTTTTAGACATGGACGCTGTTTCCAGGGTCATTTTCCTTGACTATACTATCCCCACTCCTGTCAGCCTCTCTACTTAGCCCTGCCCCAAACCTCATCAGATTTTGGAACTACAGATGCAAGCAAACAGGAATACAGGTTCAAACATCATCAATAAATACAAGAGATTAAATAGTGAAACTCGGGCTTTAAAGATATAACAGAATCAATAGATTCATGTGTCAAGGAAAATGTTAATAATACAAGGCATCCAAGAAATCTGAAATACCATAGAAACAACAAATCTAAGAGTAATAGAAATAGAAGAAAGAGTAGAATCTTAGCACAGAAACCCTGAAAATATATTTCACAAATTATGAAAGAAAATTTTTCTATTCTAAAGGACATGCCTATGAAGGTACAAGAAGCTTACAGAACATCAAATAAACTGAATCAGAAAAGAAAGTACCCATGCCACATGGAGACTAAACATGGAGAACAAGGAAAAAACCCAAAAGGTGCAGCTCAACAATAAAAACAGACATTCTTCAGCGTAAAGTGTTTGAAAATGATTTTCCAATAAAATGGACATAAGAGGAAAGCTGGTCTAGTTATACTAACATATACAAAATAGATTTCAAACCAAAATTAATCAAAAAAGATTGAGAAGGACATTCATACTCATGACGGCAAAAATTCACCTGGATTGCTTCTGAATTCTTAACATATACTCCACAAATGCAAAGGCAGCCACATTTGCAAATGAAACATTACTTAAGGTTAAATTGCACATCAATCTTATGACACAGGTAGTGGCATGCTTCAAGACTCCATGCTTGTCAATGGATAGGCCATTCTAACATAAACTAAAAGAGAAATAAGGGAACTAACAAGTGCTGATTCAATTAGACATAATACTATCTGCAGAACATTTCACCTAAAAACAAGGTAATATGCCTTCTTCTCATGGAAACTTCTACAAAATTGGTTAAATACTCACTCACAAAGCAAGTCTCAACAGATACAAGAAGCTTAAAGTAGGCCTCTGTATCCTCTCAAACCACATCAATTAAATTTGAATTTCAATAATAAAAGCAACAAAAATTCTGCAAACTCATGAAACTATTTACTGAATTACCAGTGTGTCAAGGTAGAAAAAAAATTAAAGACATCCTAGAATTCAAGGAAAATTAATGTACAATATACTCGAACTTATGAAACACAATGAAACCAGTGCTAAGAGAAAAATTCATAGGCTAATTAAAGAAATTAGAGCACTTTCATACCAGAAATTCAAAAGTACACCTGAAAGCTTTAGAACAAAAAGAATTAGACACATTCAAGAGAACTAGATGGCAGAAATAATAAAACTCAGGACTGAAATCAATAACATAGAAGTAAGAGAACAATATAAAGAATCAATGAAATAAGGTGATGGTTCTTCGAGAAAACCAGCAGGACGCACAAACTTTACATATCTAACTAAATAGCAGAAAGTAAAAAAAAAATTAAAAATCTGTAATGAAAAGGGAGACATAAAAACAGGCACTGAGAATCCAAAGAACCATTAGATTATACTCAAAAAAATGTACTCCAAAAAATTGGAAAATCTAAAATAAATGTATAATTGTCCCAATAGATAACATGTATATAAATTTAACAACGATTAAATGAGAAATTTAAACTTGCCCATTATCCCCAAAGAAATAGAATCAGCCTGTAAAAATCTCCCAACCAAAAGAGGCATCAGCCCAAATGGTTTTAGGGCAGAATTCTACCAGATCTACCAATAAAAGCTATTACCAATACTCCTCAAATTATTCTAAAAAAGAGAAACAAAAGAAACATTACCATACTCACTTTGTAAGACTACAGTTACCCGATACCAAAACTACAGTAATACTCAACAAAGAAAGAGAATTACTATTTTCTCTCATGAACATACATGCAAAAGTACTCAATAAAAATTCCTACAGACAAACTCAAGAGCACATCAAAAACATCACCCACCATTATCAAATACTCTGCATCACAGAGATTCATAAATGGTTTAATATATGAAAATCTGTCACTGTAATTGATAATGTAAGTAAACTGGAGACCACATGAACATCTAATTAGATATTGAAAACATCTTTGGGCAAAACTCAGCACCCCTTCATAATTAAGGTATTAGGGAGATCAAAAATACAAAGAGCATAATTAAAAATAGCAAAGACATTAGACATCAAGCTTATAGCCAATACCAAATTAAATGGGGAGAAACTAAAGCAATTCAACTAAAATTACAGACAAAACAAAGCTGTCTACTATCTCTGTATCTATTTAATCTGGTATTTAAGCTCTACCAAGAGCAACAAGACAACTGAAGGAGAACAAGGGGATGCAAATTGGAAAGGTAAGAGACAAAGTATTGTTATTTGCAGATGATATGATAGTATACATAAGCAATGCCAAAAACTCTACCAGGAAATTTCTACGGCTGAAAAACACCTTCAGCAATGTGGTTAGATACAAAATTAACTTTAAAAAATCAGCAGGATCCCCCTCCCCACATATAAATGATAAGTGGGCTGAAAAATAAATCAGGGAAAAATACCCTTAATAATAACCACAAATAATATAAGATTTTTTCAGGTAGCTCTAACCATGGAAGAGAAAGTCTGGTATGGCGAGAACTTCAATTCTTTAAACATAGAAATGGGAGAAAAAAAATAGATCAATAAATCTCCCATGCTCATGGATTGTCAGGATTAACATAGTAAAAATGGTCATCTTACCAGAAGCAATCTATAGATTTAATGCAATCCCCTTCAAATTTTATCACAATTCTTTACACACCCTGAAAGAAAAATATTCAAATTCGTATAGAAAAAGATATCAAAAAAGATAAACTGCATACAATTAGCTCACTTTTACCTCAGAGCAACTTCAAACTAGACTAAAGGCTTTTTGTAAATAGATCACAAATTTAAAGCTTTACAGGTATGCACAACGTCAGTGTCACAGGTGTCCAATCAAGGTTGCTACACAAAGCTCCCCAAGAAAAGCATGCCAATTCTTCACTTCCAATTCTGACAATAGACCTATGTTTCAAAGTTTGTCACTGGGCAAAGTGTGTCCTCTATCTGGTCATGGTCTTACTCTTCTAATCTTGGAATCTTGCATTGCCATGATTAATGGCTCACCCACTAACTATTCAAAAGCACAAAAGAAATGTGCTTTTGACCAATGAGACATAACTCTTGTAATTCTTTCCATTGCTTCAAGTCCCACATGGGGAAGAGCATTTTAGGATTGAGGAGAAGCAAATGAGAATTAGAATCAGGACAGGAGAATTAAAATAGAGGCATAGGAATAAAGAGATTTGTTTGGAACAGCAAAAAGTGCCTTCTGCCTGCTGTGGCACCCAATCTGAACCCTGAGTTTGGACCCCAAAAGCCTACATTCCTGGGAAATACTGTAGATCCTGCATCAACAGACAGCAAAGGATCACTTTGTTGTAAAATGACATCATACCTAATATTCCAGGAAGAGCAGTTTAGGATGTCATTCTGTTGAAGATGTAAGCTATGTGTTTACATTTCCTGGCTTCTCCAGTGCTTATCTGTGTTTACAAAGTTTTTTTTTGTTCTCTCTTANTATATATACAGTACAGATCTAAACAGAGAATTCTCAACAGAAGAATTTCAAATGGCTACGAATAACTTAAACATATTTTTAACATCTTTAACAATCAGGGAAATGCAAATCAAACCAGCACTGAGATTTCATAATATATTCATAAGAATACCTAGGATTAAAAACACAAGTGATAGTTCATGGTGATAAGGACAAGGAGCATGGGGAACATTCTTTCATTACTGGGAGTGGAAACTTGAACTGACTAGTGTGGAGGTTTCTCAGAAATTTTTGAATTCATCTACCTGAAGACATTTTTGTATTACTTCTGGTCATATACACAAATAGCACTCAACCATACTGCAAGAACACCTCCACAATTATGTTCATAGCAGCTTTATTAGTAATATCCAGAAACTGGGAACAACCTGGATGTCCTTGAACCCAAGAATAGAGGAATTGAATGTGGTACATTTACATAATATAATATTACTTAGTTGTCACAAATAATGACATCAATGAATTTGCTTGTAAATGGACGTACCTACAAAAAGTAATGTAGAGTGAGGTAACCCAGACCCCCCCAAAAAATAAACATTGAATGTATCCACTCATAAGTGAATACTAGCCCTGAGGAAGAACCATGCAACAACAAATAATCCCAAAATAGCTAAATAAGAAAGAGTAGAGGGATGCATGAATCTCACAGTGAAGGGGAAATAGAATGGCCGTTTCCAATAGAAAGGGTAGCAAACTGAAATGTAGAATGAGGTTTGGAACCAGAGTGAACAGGTTGTGGGAGTATGGAAGGACAGTACTGGCAGAGACAACTGGAATCTGGGGCCATCTCTGGAATGAGCAAGAAACCCACAGCAATGGAAACTCCAAGAAATCTTTGAGGATGTCAAGTTTATTATTTTCTAATAGCAAGAAATGTTTTCTAAGTTATGTATTTTTCTTCCAAGTCTGCAAGAGTTTTCTTTATTGCCTGTTTTTATATACTTTTATTTAACAAATGTTTGTGATTTGACTGATACACTCCTTAAAATTGAATTTTAGATTCTTGAATGTTTACCTAAATTGCAATATTTTCTAGACTTTTAGATCTTACAGATCTCCACTAATTTTGGATTGTACTTACGTAGGGGCCTATTATAAGTATACTTATGTAGATTGATTTGATGTCCACTGGAGTATCTAAGTTTTGTGGAAATACATACTAACTATCTACTGCCTTTGCTTTTGTGTGTCAACCTTTTCTTCTTTGCCTCTGATAATGCTTTTAGATACATGATGAATGACAAATTCCTTTTTTCCTCTCTTCTTCGTCTGCTGTGTCAATTCCTTTTTAATCATTCGTAAACACTTCATTTTCTGCATGATAGCTGATTGTTATTTTTGAAGCAAGTCTGAAATGTTTTCACTTTCAATGACAGGCTTGAGTCATTAAGATGTGTTCAAATGACAGTGTCCCGAAATCTAGGTATTTCTCATATTTGTGTTTGCTAGTCTGTAATGAAGATATAAGAGCACACTGATAAACACTGACAAAGGTACACATGACACAAACATATTTACCTTTCTACCTATAATCTAAAGAGTTTGCTTTTCATTCCTTGGGGATTTTGGTCTTTATTCTATAGTTATTGTTTTAAGGTATTTCTCTGTCTTTTTTTGTGGTACTGGTGAATAAATTCAGGACTCTGTGCTAGGCAAGTAATTTTTCTGCAAGTCATGTACTCTCTTGATATTAATATCTATTAAACATAGAAGCAATATATATATATACACATATATATGTATATTCACAATATCCCAATTGACTAACTTCACTTAATATATTGTATTCTCTCTTTCTTTAATTGTAATATAATGTCCCATATTATATATACTTAAATCAGAAACCCTCTTCTCTCTCTTTCTCTTTCTTTCTCTCCCTCTCTCTCTCTCTCTGTGTATGTGTGTGTGTGTGTGTGAGAGAGAGAGAGAGAGAGAGAGACAGAGAAAGAGAATGAGAGGCAGAAAGAGAGAGACAGAAAGACTGGCATGTGTGTACAGACTGTGTTTTCTTTGAGATCACAAGCACTAACATCTGAATGATATAAGGCTGTAAGAGAGACCATGGCTAGGGAGATTACTCAGTAAGTAATGTGCTTACCTTGAATGTCCAAGGATCTGAGTTCAATTCTCAGAACCTATTTAAAAAAATCCTGTATGTGGAGGCCCATAATTAAATCTCAACACTGGGAAGAGTGAGATGAATGATTTTCTAAGGCTTATTTCCTAGAAAGCTTAGATAAATTTACAAATTCCAGAATCATTTAGAAACTCAGCCTCAATAAACATGGTAGATGAAACCAAGCTTGACCTCTGGCCCCCACATCCATATGTGAGTACCTATGCACACACATGAGCAATGCACACTCATGATTTCAGAGTAACTGTATGCGATAAGGTCCAAGTGAACCATGTGCTTCTGGTCTTCACACATCTGTAAACTTTTTTTCAGGAACCACTCAGGATTGGGTTGTGTGTGGCTCAGCAGGTTCTAGCCTGAGTTTGATCCATAACTTCTCCATTATAAAGGTAAGGAATATTTCTTTCCGAGATGTCTTTTGGATCAAACACCACACATACATATGCACACACACACACAGATAGTGTCACTTGAGGAGGAGTACAGACCCAGAATAACATGATAGATAGATAGATAGATAGATAGATAGATAGATAGATAGATAGATATCACAAAGAAACTTTGAAAAAATCTATGGGTTGGAAACTCCTTGAAAAATTAGTCATTTGTAGGCAGGTTAAAGATGTTGATTTTGTGGTAATATTATTTATAGAACACAAATTAGTGCTATTAATTCTATCATTTATTCATTTACTTTGTGTTTAATTGTTGGATCTGAGAATTTCATCAATATTGTAGAAGTTACTCTCTGAAGAGCTTGAGGGGACTTACATCAACGTACGCCATTTTAACACAGGCTGCTCCATGAAATAACATATCCCACCTACATTTATGGAGCACTGATTGTGTACTATGAACCTGGAGCATTCAATATTTCATGATGATTCTCAAGGCACCCCAGTTAATGACAGGAAAAAATGCATATGTAAGTGTAGTAATTACAGCCCTGTGTGAGAAGTACAATAAAAACACAGACCATGGGTGTGCAGGGATGATTTAATAGACTATCCTGCACATTAGAGCAAGTATTTGGTAAGTATTAATTATACTGGAAGAAAAAGAGTAATAGTATTTTCTAATTTGTCAGATCGAAAAATATGCTGATCCTAATTTGCCTTTCACAGCAAATTGCTGCTTTATCGAGAAGACTCCTTGGCGCTGTTCCCTGCATTATAAAATGCTTCGCCATTAAATAATCTTTAGTCAGCAATCATGGGTTACTATAAGTTACCCTAGGGGAGGGAATTGTATTCTGGAATTACATTTGAGATTTGGCATTTATTATGCTTGTGCTGAGTGAAGAGGGACCTCTGAATTTATTGAGAGAAATTACCTTCTGTACTGTATTTTTGCATTATTTATACTATCAACTACAAAGACAGAAATCAAACTATTTCTCAGTCTCCATTGGCTAGCTTATTTAGCACTACACTGTATGATTTGCTCATCTAAGCACTCCTATTTCCACACCTAGTCTATTCTAAGCATTGTGACACAGAGGAGAATCCACACAAACTTGACATTCGAGCATCTAATAAAACAGTCATAAAATCAGGGGTCTAAGTACACACGGGAATGCATGTTTGCTCTGCAAGAGCACGGATGCCTGAACACTATTTATAGATTTACAGTAAGAGAGCATCATGACTGTTCATGAAGGAAGACTGGACAGTAAGAAGAGAAGTCTGAGCATAAGAAGCAGGTGTGACATTTAATGACTCTTCATCCCTGTGTCAATTGTGTGCCCTCAAAAGTAAAATAAATATAACAAAACAGAAAATATACACATATTTCTCTAAGGTTCCCCAGGGTATGGATGACATATATTAAGGGAAGTTCCTAAGTTGTTGTATGACTTGCCTCAGTAGGCAAGAACAAAGCTGTTTACTTCAAGCAGAGTAATGTATAGAACAATAAATAATTTCACCTATTTCTGTCTAGCTTAATGAACCAGTGAGGAGTCTATTTGGCTTATATACTTCACTCTGGGTGAGGGGTAACTTAGAGAAATAAGTGGACAATGAATATGATTAAAATGCTTTGTATGCATATTTAAAATTCTCAAAATAAGAAAAAAAATTAAAGATGGCAATAATTCTTTAAATACTATGCTAATTTAACAGATTTCCTATGAATAGCTCATCCCATTATTTTGCAGGCATTAATAAAATGGTCTCAAAATTCATCTGGAAATACAAGTAGTGTAGAGTAATTAAAGTCATCTAGAAAAGGAAACAGTTGGAAAATCCATACTTCTAGATTTCAAGACAGACAAAAAGATACAATGACCAAAGCAATTTATTAGTGGCATAATGGTGGATAAGTATGATAATGAAGTATAATTTAAAGCCAAACATAAATCTACTTTCCACTTGTTACCCATGACTTTGTTCCAAACCCTCTGGGTTCCCCCTGAGATCATAACCTCTGTAAGTTTAATAGGTATTTTATACCATGTCTAGTGGGAACTCTTTTCTACAAAAGTATCAAAATGACCTAATAAAATTTTGGAGTATCTTATTATCAATAATCTTTTAAGGACATGTTATTTAAACAGCTGGATATCCAGATGCAAATAAATTAATTTGAACCTCTTCTTCACACCAAGTATAGAAAACTATTCAGAATAAACTACAGATAAATAGTAAGCCTAAATTATGGGTCTGATGGGACACCTGGGTGGGAATGCTTACTTCTATGCTGATAATCAAAGCTCAATCTCCAGGAGCCACATGGCGTATAGAATTAAAAATCTCACACAAATTCTTTGTGCTCCACGTTCATGTGCATGCTTGAACATGTGAACACACATAAGGCAATACAGATAAATATAACAAACATTTTAAAATATGAAATAACTAAAAATTAGAAAACTCTTTGAAGATAATGTAGAAATTTTCATACATGACACTGGGTTCAGCAAACCGTTATAGGATAAAGTTTTCAAACAATAACTAGATATGTTGGTCCACACAGAAATCAAAAGACTTGGTGCTACCAACTGTGTTTCTGGAATGGATGAAGACAAGCAATGTAATGAGAACAATATTTATATGTCAGTGCCTGATAAAACATTTGTATCCATACTGTAAGAAAACCACATGTAGCTCAGTAATGAGGTAACTAAATGTGATTAAAAACAGTGGATGGACTTATATGGATATTTTTTCTGTTGGAGTTTTTCTTCTAGTTCAGAAGCAGGACACAGAGGCCTTTTCTTCTAGGAAGCAGTTTATTATAATACCACATGGACTCACAATGGATTTATATCCAAAAGATGAAAATCACTGAGTCCAGTGGAGCTGTTTTTCACACAGTTTTGGCTGTTTTATACTCCAAAATTGGTAACAAATAATTAGATTAGATGTGTTAAAACTATGGGGTTGTGATATTACAGCAGTTGCAATATGAAAGAAGGGTAGTCATCGGACAAACAGCAAAGTTGCATATATGCACAAAGGCTCTGATTCCTTCTTCATTCTCCTTTCTTTATGTCCAGGAGATTCCAGTCACATCCTAAAGGAGATATACAAATGTCATATATGCACCTGCAAAAATAATCAAGATTGACTGTTGTTAGAGAATGCAAATTCAAACTACTTTTCCCCCACTGTACCTACTCTGAAATAACTATGAAGAAAGACATCAGTTTGCCTTGATGAGACAACACTTTCACATGGGGCTTCTGAGAATGTAAATCATGAGTCAGCTTTGAACACATCTAAGAGACTCTTCAAAATTTTAATTGACTTCAACATATGACATTATAGTTCTAATACTACATGTATTTTCAGAAAAAAATAAAAATATGCATGCTGTGGAAGTTTTAATAGAAATGGCCTCCATAGATTAAGGAAATATCACTTTAGGAACTGTGGCCTTGTTGGAGCGTTGTGGCATAGTTAGAAGGAGTATGACTCAGTTCACTTTGTGCTGCCTACAGAACAAGATGTTGAACCCTTAGCTCCTTGTATAGCCTCATGTCTGCCTGCACACCACTGTTTCCCACCATGAGCATAATGGAAGCAAGTCTCAGTGAAATGTTTGTCTTTGCTAGAGTTGCCATGGTCATGGTATCTCTTCACGAAAATAGAAACACATGGAAACAGAACTGTGTATACAAGTGTGGAAGGGGTGATTCTGCCATTAAGAGAACTTGCTATACTAGCAGAGGGCCTAAGATTGATTCCAGCACCTACTGATAGTAATAGGTACATTATTCAGAGTATCCATGCTGGTGTAGGAGGTCCTTCTGTTTGTGCATTTCTTTCATTGGTTAATTAATAAAGAAACTACTTGGCCTGATAGGCGGAGAAGACAGAACTGAATGCTGGGAAGAAGAAGGCAGAGTTAGAGAGCCACCATGGAGCTGCTAGGTCAGACATGCTGATTCTTTCCCTATAAGCCACAACCTCATGGTGACATACAGATTATTAGAAATGGGTTACCTTAAGATGTGAGAGTTAGTCAATAAGAGGCTAGAGATAATGGGCCAAGCAATAATTTAATTAATACAGTTTCTGTGTGGTTATTTAGGGTGTAAGCTAGCTGGGTGGCGGGAACAAAAGGCCCCACTCTCCTTGCAACAACATACAAGAAGAAACATGTTTCACAGAAAATAGAAATGAGTTCACAGTACATGCATTCATAACATTAATAAACTTGAAAATTTAAATTTACTGATGGGAACTGCCCAAAAAAAGAATATTTGCTGTATTATATCAATTAATTTGAAGCCATCTGGACACATTTACAGAAGACAAAAAGAGATATGTGGCTAACTGGAGCCAGAGAACCAGAGGAGGGTAAAGAATAACAGTATTTATTACAAATAACAGTATTTCCCTTTGATGTCATATGGAAACAATTAATGCCAGCTCTTGACAATATATGTGCACATCTGTGGGCCTAATCATAATTTTAAGGGGCACAATTGATGTGAATATTTGAATTGTTTGAAATATAAAATTACAGGTTACAGATACTGTAATAGTTTGAATAAGAATATCATCTGTAAGCCTATAGTTGAATATTTCGTCCCCATTTGGTGGAACTGTTTGGGAAAGATTTGGAGTTTGGCTTTGTTGGAGGATATGGGTCCCTGGGTCTGGGTTTGAGGGTTTTACAATGCCCATGAAACTTCTATTTAGATTTCTCTCTTTCTCCTAAGGCTTATAAAGGTCTCAGCTCTCAGCACCAGGCCTTACTGACTATGGCCATCCTTCCCACTATGATGGTCATATACTCTAACTATCAAACTGTGAGCCCCAAATTAAATCCTTTCCTTATAAGTTGCCTTTCTCATGGTATTCCAACAGAGTAATAGGAAAGTAACTAAGAGAAGTACAACGATAATTTATAAAATTAAAATAAATAAATTCAAAAGGGAAGTGATTGAGCTCATTGAGTAAAGGAACATATCACTAAGACTGACAAGCAAGTTAAGTTCAATCCATAGGTTCCACATTGCAGAAAGAAAGAAAGAGCTTCTGCAGGTTGTCCTTAGATGCTCATGGCACCCCCCACACACACACACTTAAGTGTAACATGGGGGCCTGCTTGTTGGGATTCCTGTCCTGCCCGGTCACATAGTCTTTAGGTCCCAAAGAAAATCACACAGAGAGTATACATTAGATATAAACTGATTGGCCCATTAGTTCAGGCTTCTTGTTAACTCTTATAACTTATATAGCCCATTATTCTCATCTGTGTTAGCCACATGGCTCAGTACCTTTCTCAGCAGAACAGTTCACATCTTCCTTCTTTGGTGTCTGGACAGGACTTGGGAGGAATGGGCTTCCTTCTTCCCAGAATTCTCCTGTTCTCTTTGACCCGCCTCTACTTCATGTCTGGTAGCCCCGTCTATATTTCTTGCCTGGCTACTGACCAATCAGCATTTATTTAAAACATAACTGACAGAATACAGAATTACCACTGAAGTAAATGTATTTCTCAAAAGTGCTTTCAAAGAAATATATCCATCCATTTTCCCTTACTTTATATGTATCTGTATACTACCCAAATTTTGTTTACCTTCTGTCAAGGTCTTAACATTAACATTATCAAACAAACCACTTTTCACTTTTGGTAGAGTTTGCCTAGACTACTTGAGGCTCTGAATGCAGTTGCTAGCATATACCAGGAATGGGAATACAGAGTTATAGCCCCATCACCTAAAAGCAGGAGGATCAGGAGTCAGAAATCATCCTCATTAACATAATGAGTTTAAGCTCAGTCTGGACATCATGAGATCCTTTTTCCAAAAACTAACAGGCACATTTTTTCCCTGTATTTTTAACTTACATTCTGAGTCACAGACCACTGCAAAACCCCCATCTTAAAAAGTAGTTCTAAGTTCATCCTACATGCTCAACTTTGTCATTGTGAACATTCTTGATGGCTTGCCTTTGACTGTTGTTTCCTCTCTTCTACTGTGTCTTTTTCCAGAGAGTTCATTGGCTCTGCATTCTACCCTGGCTCTGTTGCTGTTCCTGAATGGGACAAACTGTGTAGCTTTGAGTTCTACATGGCCTCACTGAGACTCCTGGGCAGTACAGATTCAGGATGATGACCACAACTGTCACACCAGCATCTTTCCAGACAGAGTGATTGTGCATTCTGCTCCTTTGTGATGAGATTTTACCAAGAGAACCATGTTTGGAGGGCAAGCCATGATGCAATCTCTAGCACTGCTCTATTAGACCCATTTCTGGAGATGGTCATGGCATTTCAAAAGTTTGTAAAACTCTTTCTAAAAACTTTTTCTCACATATACACAAAACTGAATGTAGATGGGAATACCACACTACTGAAAGAGAAATGTAGTTCTAGATACTGCATATGGAAAGAATTTCAAAGTATAGGCTCTTACCTCATTGGTTTATTTTTTTTTCTTCCCTGAGGTGAATATTTTTGCTCTTGTAGCTGTAATATGCACAGCATTGGTCTCTCAGATGTACCTGTTGCTGAGGTGTAAATGAGGATCAACCTCTTTGAATAAATCTATCTCTGCCTTCTAAGGTTTCTTTGTGCTCTGACCCATGATTACTTCATACTCTTACCCACCCTATGCTAGTCTTCTGGATCTCATTCTCTATAGATATTGTGTGTGTGTGTGTGTGTGTGTGTGTGTGGACTCTTGTGTTACCAGGGAATATGTGTACAGGACACAGGATAATCTTGAGTTTCACTCCTCACCTTTCACCTTGTTTTGACGTGAGGTCCCCATCTTGCCATTCATATTGTGTATGAAAGCACAATTGGTTGGCAAGACTGTGGGGATCCTTCCTTCCCTTTAATCTTATAATTGGAAGACTGGGATTACATGCATACTACTGTGACTGAGTTTTACATGATTTATTTTGTTTTGAAACCAGATTTTCATACTTATATGGCAAGCATGTTACACTCTAAGTCATCTCTTTACTTCTCATTCTGTAAATTTTGGGGAACAGATAAGGAATGACTCAATTTTGTGTATAAAACTAGCGTCTCTGACAGTGGTGCATACTAAACAAGCATTCAGCATAGGTATTTAGGATGTGTTAATCACTAATCATGCTTGTTCCCTGAATTAAAGATAGAGTGAGTAGAATTTTGATGTATCCATATATTTGCGAGAATTCTCTGTAACTTTATGAAAATAATTTTCATTTCCCATTAATACATTGTAATCTGTGTGCTATCAACCACTGTTTCAGGTCATATCACTGAATAGGGAAGCACACATAATTCTGAAAGTGTGTTTCCCACCACTGACCTTTTAAAGCAAACTATCTCTAAGCAGTTGAACTTAATGTAGAGTTTGTGATAAAGCTGTTGTGTGCCAGACAATTTAATGAATGAAGGAAGCTTCTTTTTCTTCTTTTAAATAACTATTTATTTTATTTATTTTTTATCTTATTTTATTTATTTATTTTACTGTGTAATTTTTCCTTCGCTCCTCTCCTCCCATCTCCAAACCCTTGATGCACCCTCTTTCTCAATTTCTATTTAGGAGAAAGCACGTCTCCCATGAGTATCAACAAAACATGGCATATCAAATTTCAGTAAGACTAAGCATCTCCCCAGGTATTAAGGTTGGACAATGTGACCTAGCATGTGGAGTAGGGTCCCAAAAGCCTCTAAAAAGGCCAGAGACATCCTCTGCTCCCATTGCTAGGAATCTTGCATGTAGACCAAGCTACAAAACTGTAACATATATTCTGAGGGCCTAGGTCAGTTCCATGCAGAATCTGGTTGTTGATTCTGTCTCTATGAACTCCTGTGAGCCAAGGTTGGCTGATTTTGGAAGTTTTCTTATGGCTTCCTTGACCCCTTTGGCTCCTACAATCCTTTTCCCTTCTGCAGGATTTCTGGATGTGGGTCTGCATCTGTTTCCATCAGATGCTGAATGATGTGTCTTTGATGGCATTAGGGTTAAGCATCAATCATGTCACAGAAGATGGCTAGTTGAGTATACTTACCTACTATTGTTAGGAATCTTAGCTAGGGTCATTCTTGTAGATTCCTGAAAGATTCTCTTGCACCAGGTTTTTACCTGACCCTAAAATGATCACCCTTACTTTCAGTATTCTTCCCTCTCCCACTCCCCCACAACATGATTGCTCATATTTCTGTCCACCCCCTCCTTCAGTTCACTCATGAAATATCTTTTATTTTCATTTCCCTGGGGGATCTGGTAGATTGAGTTGCAGTTTTCTGAGAAACTGCCACAATGACTTCCAAAATAACTATACTGGTTTCTACTCCCACCACCAATACAGGAGTATTCTCTTGCTCCACATCCTTGCCAACATGAGCTGTGGGAATCTGATCTTAGATATTCTAACTGATGTAATTTGGAATTGCAGAATCATTTTGATTTGCATTTCCCTGATAACTAAGGATGTGGAACATATCTTTTAAGTGATTCTCGGCCATTTAAAATTGTTCTAAAGAAAAAACTATTTAGATCTGTAACACATTTTTAGTTGGATTGTTTGGTTTGTTGACACCTACTTTCTTGAGCTATTTTTATATTTAGGAAATCAGCCCTCTTTTGGATGTGAGGCTGCTGAAGATATTTCCCTATTCTGAAGGCTGCCATTTTGTCCTATTGATAGTGTCCTTTGATTTATAGACAATTTTCAGTTTCATGAGGTACCATTTATTAATTATTGATCTTAGTGCCTGTGTTATTGGTGCTTTGTTCAGAAAGTTTTCTCTTATACCAATTTGTTGGAGATTATTTGCAACTTCCTTTTCGATCAGGCTGAGTGTATCTGGATTTATGCTGAAGTCTTTGATTTACTTTGACTCAACTTTTATGCAGGGTGAAAATATAGACTGATTTGCTTTTCAACATGCTGAATTACAGTTAGATAGAACCATTTGTTGAAGATGCATTATTTTTGTCATTATGTAATTTTCAAAGCCTCTGTCTTAATTCCCAGTAATGCTCTTATTGGTCCCTTGCTGGAGAACCCTGTCTTGTAACAATAGAATCCATATGTGGTCCCACTGCTAGGGAGGATGAGGGTTCAGGAGACCATAAGATAGATACTGAAATCACAGTCTTCAGAAGCTGTTGTTTTCTGATTTCTACAAAATCATTCTCCCACTTGCTTTTGGTACTCAGTAGGTTTCAAAATACTTAGTAAAATCATTTCTAAAGTAAAATAACATTTTACATAACAATGCTCTGATCACCTTCAGGGTAAACTTTATTTCCTTTTGTATGTTATTTTTAACAAAAGATGCATCCTTTTATTTCCTTTTCAATTTCTTTCTTTGGGTATGCTGACTCCACTTTGGTCTTTTATTTTTGCTTAGCTATGAGATAGCAAATGAATTTAAATCTGAATATACTGCTTTCTCTACAATTTCTAAAATAAGATTCAGAAAAAGAGATTGCAAAATAACATGAATATGTTTCATATTTTCCCTCTATTTCAGAATGAATCTTTGATTCCCAAATTTTAGGTTTATGAATTATCTTTGATCTTCTATTGTCTGTGTGACTTTGGCAATATCATTCAACCTTTCTGAATCATGGTTTTCTTACCTAAATGAAAATGTAAAGTTTTTTCACATCTATGTTACAGTTTTTACTAAAGAATTAAATTACTCTATAAGAGCAATTTGTACTAATATTATAGAAAAGGCTCTATAGATACACAATGTAAGTCACAAAACCCACCATAGACATACACACTCATACACAATGCTTGCTACAAATAGTTTACTCTGGTTTAGACTTTTAGCTTAATACCATGCAAACGTTAGCTCAGTAGGAATACAAGACTAGGTAGTCCTAGAACATGTGAACCCTTCCCCAAACTACACAGAGGGAACATTAAGAGGAAGGGCATCTGGGTCAGAAAAGGCTGTTCTAAACTTAGGGACTACTGACATTAAAATGACTATCTTGATTTCTCTTCCCTGTGAAACATGCTGGTTAGCAAGAGAAAGAATTCAGATTGCAAGAATACTAACTCAATGCTTTTCCAGACTTCAGACTCTGAACAGGGCTCAATTTAAGATTTAGTTCCTATTTTGGCTGATTGCTTTCTATAGTGACACCATGAACCAAATCCAGGTCTTAGTACAAAGGAAAGACAACAAACATAAAGAACATAGACTATTTACAGCATCTTTAAATCTTACTGACTTGGTCAATAACTATCTACAGAAGACTGAGCAGCCAACATAACAAGTCACAATGAAAATACATAATTTTTCCATGTTTGTAGTCACATCTATTTCTATGATTTTACTTGAGGGGAAGCAGGGATTAGAGGATATGGCCACTCTTCCCCAGGTCTCTTGTGAATAGGACAGATTAGATAACCTTCTTAATATTCTCACTAACTTGGGGGTTACTTGAGGAGTAGGAGGTTGTGTAATTTAAAAATCAGAAAGGACATATCATTGATGCCAGGCTAGAAAGAAATAAGGGGAACAGTAAATGTGTGACTCACAGAAGCCAAAATGATGACAGACCAGCAGAGGCTTATGGTAAGAGGTGGCTGAGTGGGGGATTAAACAGACTAAAGGCTTAGGGAAGAAATTATGTGAGACTGACATATAATAAAACATCAAAAAAAAAACAAGTTTATGTCAGAGGAATGTAAAGGAAAGCAGATGTAGTCTTGAGAAGACATATGCCCAGAAAAGCATCAAGAAGAACTTCAGACTCACAATGATCTGATGCAAGTAATAAATATCATACCTATACATAACCCTAAACTCAGAGGAGTAAGAGATCATTTATTATCAAGTCACTTATAAATGACAATGGCCCAGATTCAGATTTCCTCCAATACTGTATCACATCCACCATGGAAGAGGTTTTGGAAAGTTGTATAGTACCATAACAAGAAATCAATTTTGATTTTATTTTCAATCAAAATTAAGAAATCACTAAGATACTGCCTGATTACATTCTGTACTGTACTTTCAGATCAGTGGAAATGAAGAGTCCTTTTGTACATTTCAAATGAATTTGTGTTATTTTGGAAAGTGATAAGTATTATGTCAAACACAGGTGGGAAGTAAAGGATCTGAGGAAGAATAAAGATATCCCCAAATAATTTGGCTTCTGTTTTTCAACATTAAGACTCTCTCATTAAGAATTAGAGTTGTAATTAGTCAATCAAACTACTGCCATTATTTAACACAGGTGTGATATTTTTTAAGTCCCAAAAACATGACCTGCTAATTGATATGATTGAAATCTGTTAAAATCCAATATATAGACCATTAGTGGGGGCTTTTTGTAGCATGAGGGCCAGCTTGTGGGGGTTTCTGTCTTGCCCAGTTCCCATAGCTGGCAAATCCCAAAGAAAATCACACAGAGGTATCTATAAGCTATAAACTGATTGGCCCATTAGCTCAGGCTTCATATTAGCTCTTATAATGTATATTAACCCATTATTCTAGTATATGTTAGCCACATGGCTCAGTATCTTTTTAGCAGGGCAAGTCACATCCTGCTTCTTCGGTGTCTGGGCAGGACTGCAGGAAGAGCCTCCTTCTTCCCTGAATATTCCTGTTCTTATTGCCCCTCCACTACTTCCTGTCTGGTTGTCCTGCCTATACTTCCTGCCTTGCTACTGACCAATTAGCGCTTATTTAAAACATAATTGACAGATACAGAATTGTTCTCCCACACCAGCTTTTTATTCAGATCATCTGTAGAACACTTGCAATGCAGAAATATTGACCAGTCAAAGAAATAAAATTAATCTATACATACTGTTCTTAAAATATTTTGCATGCATACATCTATTTTGTTGACAATGTGTACATGGAAGTCATATAAAGAGGTCAGAGAATAATTTTGGGAAGTCAGTTCTGTCCTCCCACCATGCGAGTTTCAGGGACTAAACACAAATCATCAGGTTCAGTTCAAGCACAAGGCCATTGTGCTGAACTTTGGAACTGACTGTTCACAGACATGAAAAGTGGCTTCACTTAAAACTATTATAGTATTTTAATATAACTGTTTAAAATATGATTAGAGGCCAAGAGAATCACAGAGAACAAGTATATTTCAGAAAAAAGTATAAACAAAGCAAAAAAGTGATCAAAGAGGTAGAAATTCTTAGAGAGCTGGGGGATAATCATTAAGCAGAAAATGTGATAACAGAGAGCTAAAACTTCATTAAAGTGACTAACAGTTTATCTAATCAGCACAGCAAAAAAGTCCATTTGAAGCAGCTCATTAAATTGAGTTTAAAAGGAAGCAAAATGAAAAAAAAACAAAAATAATAATTGGTCAAAGAAATTTTATTAGTAAAAGCACACTATAAAAAGAAGGGAAATACAGTGTTTATTAGGACTAGGAGCTTACTTAGTAAAGCAATAATTTTATGGGCATGATGATCTCATTTTGAACATTAGGCCCACATGAAACATGGCATATGAATTGGAATTCCCCGGTGTATGTTGTGACTACCACTGGCTAATAAAGAAACTATTTTGGCCTGTGATAGGGCAAAAATAGTAGAGCTAGGTGGGGAAAACTAAACTGAATTCTGGGAGAAAGTAGGGCAGAGTCAGAAAGAAGACATGGAGTCACAGCTGGAGACAAACATGCTGGAAACTTTCCAGGAGGCCACAAACCTTGTGGTAAAAATATAAAACAATGGAGATGGGTTAATTTATGGTGTGGGTTAGCCAGAAATACACTTAAGCTATTAGACAAACAGTGTTGCAAGTAATATAGTTTCTGTGTGATTATGTTGGGAGTTTGTGTGGCTGAGGAACAAACAAACAGTCTCCCTACTACAAATTGGAGTGGCAACATGACCAACTAAAATCCACTTAAAATCTGAGTGAGTTTGGGAAGAAATTCTAGGCAAACAAACAAACAAACAGAGTTAAGCATAGCTTAATGTTGTGGCTCCTTTAAGAGAGGAAGAGGGGTTTTCCTAATTCAGCAGTAACAGAAAAAAAAAAGATGCACAGTTTTGAAGTGCCAGCTTTCTGGGCTGTGCTGCCAGTGCAACCTCTGACTATTTCAGGAGGCCTAGCGTTTAAATGGGTTTTGTGTACAAACTGCTACAACTGGCTTAATGGCAACGTAGACCCAATGTGTGCCTGAAAATGGGGAAATGTACATGGCTCTCAGGGGCAACGAACAGCTCTGTCATGTTGGATTTATGGACCAAGCCATCAGGGTCATATTTTCCCTAGCAATGATACCACTTAGGTTCTTAAGCACTTAGCATTTTTAAAAGCATTCTTAGTCAGAAAAGGATTACAAATACACAATAAAGACAAATTCAGATGCAAAATAAACATCTAAACAAGACACAGTGTGTTTAAAAAATACATGAAGGCTTGGGAAAGAGAAGAAAAAGACTATAGACAACATAAAAAGAAGTAAATGGTATTTTAAAAAGGCAAAGTCTTTAAAGAGAAGTATAGACAGTAATAGATTAAACAAGTGAAAAAAATAAGCAAGGAAAAGATGGAATAAACACAGAAAGTCTGTATTATGTATATTATTGTGTTTTCTGTGAATGTTTTGACTGTGAAAGAGGTAAATAGCAAACATATATACTTTAAAGGTATCTTGAGTTCAGAATTTGAGTCTAAGGATATGTTGTTTTGGAAAAGAGGTTTGTTTTTTTTTTTTTGTTTGTTTCCGCAGAGGATGAGAACCTGTGGAATCCTTCCAGAATAAAGTGGTTTAATTGACCAAGATTCCCTGAAAGGTCAGCATGAACACCCCCAATAATTACTTCACCCAACAAAAAGGAAAAAGCAGTTTGGAGAGAACTATGCCCAAGTTCCCTAAGTGATTGTTTATAAATGTTTGTTTACATTTAAAGTGGGATATGCTATAGAGATTTGCATTGGTATAAATCTTGGTCTGTTAGTTCAAATTTAAGGTCAATTTTATTACACTGTGTATATATATTTCTGTTTGGTTTAATGTATTGCATTTGAGCAGCTCATTTAAAAATGTAATATATAATTAAGAGATACAGGTTAATAGATAATCATCCATAATGGTCAAGCTTATAGTGATGCTAGTTAGATTTTCTAGATCTACATAGATATATTTCAGATAGATAGGCATTCTTCAAGCCTTTAAAAGACTAGAGAATATGGTATTTAAAATGTTTTAAGAACTTACGACTTTTCATGACAATGAGCCCTATCTGCTCCTGGCAGCAATTACTTCAAGAGGAAGATGGGCATCAAAGAGGCTCCTTAAGGAGTTTGATAACCATTTGGGCAATAAACTTCTCTTGCCTGGACTGCTTCATGGTATACTGTGTGAAGTCAACGTACAGGACCTACAGAGAAATGACTGCTGAACTTGCTGAAAGGTGAGATGGTCTTAGTTCCTGTCTCATGAAAGTGTCTGCTAGACATTCTGCGGGACACAGAAAAAAGTGACTGACAAACTGCCAATACAGGTAGAACTGACTTTGAAATTTCCTTCTTTGTAGAAAAGTCTACTAGATACTATCACCTATAGGCTGAATATGGATGCTTCAATGATACAGAAAAACTCTTGGTGACTGTCTAAGCAGCAAGATGTCTCTGTCAATTCTAGAGTTTTGGAAGTTGCTTACAATGCACTTGCTGTTTACTCAGGTAATATATTCTTCTGGAGTCTTTGATGGAGTTGAAGAATTTATAGTGATAGTTATAGTTTTCCTTAGTTATGATAAAAGGGACAGTAGATATAAATATTGTAACTGTAATTCTTTATTGATACCTGTTTTGTGATAGATAATTTTATTAAGTTCAAGTTCAAACCTTCATTTTAATTTAAACAGAAAAGTGGAGGTGATATGAGATTCCCCTCTGTATCCCATGAATACCATTGGTTAATAAAGAAACGGGCTTGACCTAATAGGGTGGATCAGAGATAGGTGGGGAAAAGTAAACTGAATGCTGGGAGAAGAAAGGCTGAGTCAAGAGAGAAGCCATGGAGCTGCCACCGGAGACAGACACTCTAAAACTTTGCTGGTAGGCCACAACCTCATGGTGATACACAGATTAATGGATTAAATTAAGATGGGAGAGTTAGCTAATAAGAAGCTAGAGCTTATGGGACAAGCAGTGATTTATATAATAGTTTCTTTGTGATTATTTCAGGGATGTTTAGCTGGGAACCAACAAGCAGCCTCCTACAACAGGCATATGCTTTTGGTTCTAACACTGGAGAGGAGAAGACAGCTGGATGACCAGATATAGTGGTCAACAATGCTTGCCTTCCTGTGGACCTTCAGACCAGTGAGAGATTCAGTTTCAACAAAGTGGATGGCATATGAGAAATGGCATCTGAGTTTTCCTCATGCACATACTCATGCATGCATTCTCATGAACACACATAACATTTAAGATGTGAAAAGAGGCTTTCATTAAACATTAAAAGTAAGAATAGAAGACAATGCTTAGAGTTTCTTTGTCAACTAACCTATAAGTTCATGAGGGTGTGAGGTACTACTGACAGAATGAAAAGTGCAAATAAGAGATACAAAACAGATAATGAGAAAAGAATATATATGATAGGAAATCATGAAATCATCTTATATGAAACAGAAGACATATGAAACAGAAACAGAAGTATATGGATGTACTCCTGAGTGGTAAACTACTCACCTAACTTTGAATAGAAGAAAGTATGTTGCAGTTATGGGCTATTCTTGTTACTATATTATTTAATAGAAGAAATGATATCTATATATTATGTTCTACATATAAAAATGCCACCCAAAACATTTAGTGTACTTTGTGGAAGAAGACTGAATCCATATCCTCCTGAAATGTGGGTAACAGGGTAGGGTGCCCAATGTTTATTTTTCTGTTGAGCACAACAGTAGCAACCACTAGAAAGGAAGACATATAGCTAAAGATGCTTTAAGACTTTGTGATTTTATATTAAAAAGTCTCAAGAATCCCATAAATATGTATTGCAACCAATAAGATATTCAGCAAAGCTGAGTGATGCAAAATAGGTTGGAGAGTGAAGGGAGAGAATGCAGGAATAGATGGTTGGAGCTGGGGAGCTCTTGATGAAGTGTAAATGTAATGTAGTGGGAACCTCCTGGAATCTATGAGAGTGCACCTAGTGAGGACTCCTAGTAATGGGGAATGCAGAGTCTGAACTCGGCATCTTCTGTAATCAGACAAGGTTACCAGTGGCGCAACTTGGTTGAATTCAGTTGAGTTCTTGTTTTAAAGTTTTCCATGGTGATTCCCAAATAACCCAGGATGATGCTAGGACAAAGGGTCATTTTATAAACTGGTGGCTGGGCCTGACTCCTGAGAACTATGTTTAAACAGCTCATTGTACATAAAGAGCTGATGCTTACATAGAGCCTTCACCCCTATGTTCTGGTCTCTGTGTTGAAGGAAGGTATTCTACAGGCTATCAGAAAAGTAACCTTGGCACAAACCCAACCAGAAAAATTTTGACCTACAATCTGTCCTGCCTGCAATATGTACTGGGACAATGATGGCTCAGAACTAGTTGTAATGGTCAACCAATATCTGGTTTAACTTAAAGCACACTCCATCAAGGGAGCCCACTCCATCAAGGGAGCCCATGCCCTATACTACCTAGAAGTCCAGGAACTGGAGACTGGGTACTCCAGAGACCTAGGTAAACTAAACACAACAAACAAAAAAAAGAATCAATGAAATGATTCTGATGGATTTTCAATACTCATTGATTCATGCTTTTCTAGTCATCATCAGAAAGTATTTTTCTGGCAGTAGATGGGGTGAAAGCAGAGACCCTCAGTCAGACAATATGCAAAGAGGGGGTATAAATTTGAGGTGTCAATCAGGTTCCTCTCCTCAGCACTTGGGGAACCATGAGGAGGATGGGGAGAACAGAGAGTAAGAGTCAGAGAGGATGGAAGACATCAGGAGAACATGATCCAATTAATCAGCTCACAAGGACTCACATGGGCACACTGAATCAGCAAGCATAGGGTCTGCACCATGTCTTCTAAATATATGTTCTGGTTGTTACCTTGATGTTTTTGTAGGCATCCTGGCAGTGGGAGTAGGTGTGTCTCTGACTTTTGCCTGCTCTTAGAGCACTTTTGCTCTTATAGCATTGACTTGTTCAGGCTTGATATGAGGGTTTTGTTTCTTCTTATTGTATCTTGTTTTGTTTTATTTTGTTTTGTTTTTGGTTGTTGTCTCTTGGGGGTCTGATCCTTTTTGAAGGGAAATGGAGGAGAAGTGAATCTAGCGAAGATGAAGGTTGGAGGAGCTGGGAGAAGTGGAGGAAGGGAAGCTATGGTGGAGATGTATTGTGTGACAGAAGAGTTCTTTTAAATTTAAAAAATTCCATAAAGGCATAAATATTAGAATTAAGAGAAAAACAAAACAAACAAATAAACAACAGCAACAATAGTAAGGCATGAATCCCATAAGACTCAGAAAACACCATGGAAGAAAAGACAGAAAGAATGTAAGATCTGCAGACGTGGAGGAGTGTGCAAATGCTGTCATCTGCACATGATGTGGCATGTGTTCGTGAAATCATGTTTTTATCCATTTAGTTTACATATGTCATAATTGCTTTCTCCAATTCTATGGATTGAAAGTACTCTATTGATAATATTTTGTTCACAAAAATTTATTATTTTGATATAGTCTAATGTATTTATATTTTTCCTTTTGATGCATATGGTTTTGGTTCCTTTCCAAGAATTGTCCAGAATTATCCCTTATTTTGTCTCACAACAGTTTTCTAGTTGTAGCTTCAATACTCATTTACATGTTCAGTTTATTTTTAATTGATGGTTTATAGTATCAGGCAAGAAACTCCCTTCCTTCTGCGTAAGTTCATCTAGTTTCCCCAAGCCCAGCAATTGAAAGTGTTTTCTCATTCCCAATGACCTGTCTTTGCAACCTGGTTGAATATTATTTACAAATGTGGGTAATTTTTTGGCAATTATTCTATTCTATGATTTTTTTCTTTTGATGCCAACATCAAAAGTTTTCCTTCCTTTGATTTTAGGGTTAAGTATTGATATGATATGATTAAATCAGTAACAAATGAATATGCAAATAAAAATTATGAGATGAGGCCAAGTCATATTCATTCCTACGGATAATAGCAAAATCAGATTGTTGCTTTGATCTGCTGCTTTGCCCCACTGAATTTCCCCTTGGGGGAGGGGAAGAGTAGGAGTGGGGTCAACAGTTCAGACTGTGGGAGGCAGGCTGGGTGTTAACAAGCTTGGTTTATTTGAGGAAGGGGAAAGCCTCATATACAGCCTACCTTCCCCAGGAAGGGCAAACATCAGCACTGGCATCAGGGTCACTCAGGTGGCTGGAAACTGGTTCATGTGCTCTTGTCTCATGTCACAGCATGTGTTGCTGGGGCCTTCCTTATCTGACCACTTCTGGCTCAATTTGAGGTAGTTACATATCACGTACTCAGATAGCCAAGTTAGTCTGGTTTAGGCAAGCAAAGGATTGTTCTCACTCCCCCCCGCCCCCCACCGCGGGTCCTTTGTGCCTGGGCAAATATCTCCCCATACCATGTAAACATAGGAATGATCCCGACCCGCGGGACCCGTTATTCGAGGGGCCATGAGGGGGTATCGCCTGAAAGACAATGGGAGAAAAAGAGGAAGGAGCCAAGAGCGAATAACAACAAGACAAGTCTGTGGTGCTTCAAGGCTCGTTTATTTGCCGGCAGGACTCAGGTTTTATACAGCTCTTT
>LOEQ01001922.1:262916-284612 GCA_001685075.1 Bramus lutescens
AAAAAAAACAGTAGCCCCAGCAAGAATACCTGACATCAGCTAGGACGATCAGAGAGTCCGAGATACATGAATATTCAATAGGAGAAAGAAATCTAGAATGATCATTCAATAATTCTCTGTTGCTTTTTGTATGTGTATGTCTATGTGCATGTGTGTGTGTTATATGTGCGGATCTCAAACCTGTGTGCATCCCAGATAGGCAAGAAGAGCAGGGAGGTGCCTTGCTCTCTTAACTACTTACTCTCTTGAGGCAGGGTCTCTCATTGAACCTGGAGCTTGAGTGGCAACCAGCACTGTCCAGTGCTTCTCCCATCTCTACCTTCCACTCTGGGGTTACATGGATACCTCTAACCATCAGGCTTTTTCCATGGATCCTGGAAATTCAAGACCAGGCCTGAAGGCTTGTATGGCATATACTCTGATGCACAATGCCAATACATTTAGTGAAACTAAAACAAGGTTCTTTCAAAGCATTTACTCCACTCATAAGTTCCTTTGACAGACCCATTGTCATTCACATGAAGCCTGCATAGTTTAAATGACTAGGGTATTCTCAGGTCTTTAATTACTTCGTTACATGCAAAACTGACCAAATGTTTCCTAAAGTTAAAAATCCAAGCACGGGTATAATAGAACACATCTGTACTCTCAGGATTTGGTGTCTCTCCAAGTTTGAAGCCAGCCTTGAGTTGCTGGAGAAATTCAGACCAGAAAAGCCTGTATAGTGAGCGCCTGTCTTTAAAAAATGTGTATAATAAATGTAAGATCCAAACCTCATTGGTTAGTATTGGAGACTTCAACATGCTGGGCATCAGTCTGTGCCTTTCTCCAATGGTAGCCAATGCACCTACTTTCATTCCTTTACTGACCCGTGTTTCAAAGAACATATCTTACCAAACCAAGTGGAAAACAAAATTAAAATGAAGAGCAGAGAGAAAAAAGTGAATACAACTGCTTATCTCTACATATTCATAATTTAAACTGCAAAAGAATTTAAGAAAAAAACTGAATATTTTCAATGACATTAAGCAGGTAGAATTTATGTTGTCATTATCCCTGATAATTTGCAATGAGATTTTCTACTAACAACGTAGTTGGTGCTTCCACAGTGAATGATTTTTATATCCCAAGATAATATACAGTAGTGTGCCATTTCTGAGAGCACACTATGGCACCGTTAGCAACATGGCTTTAGAAACCATACCGGGGACTGGGAAGATGGTTCTGTGGGGAAAGTACTTGCCATGTAATCGTAGGCATTCAATTTTGGTCCCTGAGACTCAAAAGAATTGTGGGTCCTAGGGTATGACCTTTTCTGTTCGGAGAAGACAGATATAAGAATATTCCTGGAATTAGCTGACCAGTCAGTCTAGTGGAATTCAGAATCTAAGAGTTCCTCATTCTGTGAGAGAGTCTGCCTCAAAAATTAAGGTGAAGAGTAATTAAGTTATTCAGCTGATGTTGACTTCTGATTTCCACGAACCCCTCCCACATACATGTCATGTTGCATGTTATCAACAATCATTGATAAATACATACACAGCACACACATACACGCACACAGCTAGAATGTGCCTGCTCTAAATTTCTTCCTGTAGTCTACTATGTGATATCTTCATGATTTCACTGCTAGCATTAATATCTTTTTTAATGTGTTACAAAAGCAATCAATACAGATTAATTCTAATATTTTAGGCACCTAGTATCTATAGAGACACCTGTGGAGGTTTTGAGGACAAGCAATACTTCAGGGACTGAAAGCATATACTGTTTTTTGTCAAACAGAGGAAACTACATCATCTAGAAACCAATTTTTCTTAAACATATACCAGATACAGGCATTAATGGGGTTATTTTTTAAAAAGTTCATTCTCTATATTTTTTTTTATCCAAGCTGCCAGTTGAACCCCCAGATCCTGAATTTCTTGTAAACAACTTGTTTTTCCCTGATCTGAGTGCCTACAGCTGCTCTGATCAAGAGACCCTCAGGAGTTTCTGATGGCAGGGGAATGGTTTCTTTTGCGTTTGGCTGGGGCCTGGCTATCCCTATATAAGCTGCCCTTGAACACAATAAAGGATGCATTCTTGGGGCATTCTAGCGTCAAGGATGTCCTGTGTCTCTGTCTGTGTGTCTTTGCGTGTTTCAGTCTCCAGCCCCTTGCTCGGTTCACGAACTGTATGGTGGCGCATAGAGTGCAGATGGGCGTGGTGCGCCACAACTAGATTTTCTTCTGTTTAAACCATGTCTCTGTTTCCAATTTTTCTGTGAGAAAGAACTCTTAAAATGATATTATCTATAATTTTATTGTCCTGTCTCTCAAATTCAATGTGTCGTTTTATGGCTATGTCCTCTAGGTTATAAATTCTTCTTGAGGAGCAAAAGTGAACTTTTGGATTGGACACCTAGATTCTTGGATATTACATTTAGGGCCAGATTCCAATGTGTTGTCAACTGAAGCTAGTGTCACGTAAAATATTACATTTAAATTACTTAAGCAAATATATGTTTAAGAAAAAGAAGCCAAGGGACTGGGCATGTGTCTCAGTTGGTTATTTGCCTGCCTAGCATGTCCACATCCTTGAATTTTATACCCCACTCTTCATAACTGGGCATGATCCCACATATCTGTAATGCCAGCACTTGGGAAATGGGGGCAAGAGTACCAATAGTTTAAGATGTGCAGTGAATTTGAAGGCAATGAGGGTAACATGAGGCCCTGTCTAAAAAAACAAACAAATCAGCAAAAAGTCACAGGCAAGTCAAAACATGTAAAAACAACAATTTCTATTCATTCCTGCATTAGTTTCTGGCCTTAAAGACACTGAATACATCTCAACTATGCAATCATTTGTATTTATAATATTAATTTGAAATGCTCCCCACTCTATCCCATTGTATTTTCACTCCTTGAGACTCAAGCCTAACCTTTATGCACAATAAAATTCTTCCATAGATACTTTCCAAAAGTGACACTGAAGTTTGGCATTTTGGTGGACACCTGTAACTTCAACACTCAGAAGGCTGGGGTGAAAGGATCAAGAGGGCATGACCATCCTGGGCTATCATGATTGATTACTGTCTCAAAAAAGAAAAACAGCCAATCAGATCTAATGCCACTCATACTTGAAAAATGCAAATGAAAAAACCTTTGCTATTTTGTACTTAATTCTAACAACTTTATTAGTTTAGATCATTTATCTCTGTAATGGTTTGTTTTGAAAACATAGTTGTAGAAACTAGTAATTTAAAGGCATTGCTAATGTAAATCAAAGCTTTAAAATTTTCTTTGAAAATATGATTCAATAATATATAACAAAATTAAAATATGTCAAAATTATATTTTGACTAAAGATTTTGCTTCTTAGGATTTATCTTTCAGACATAAATATAACACTGTAAAGTAAATGTATATATGTTTACACATGTATATGATGTTTCACAATTATTTTTGCAATATTTGCAATTGAACTTAGGGAATCCTTTATGCTTAGAATTTGCTATATTCATATATGGTTGTATATATTAAATAAAATCTAGAAAATACAAATGAGAGAAAACATGATATTCATCTTTCTAGATCTGATTCATTTTCCTCATATATTTATCTGTGTTTCAAGTTGATTATATGGAGGTCCATTCCCATATCTACATATCAAGCAGTGGTTCAGTTAATAACAAAAATAATCAGCAGTGGGAAATTGATAAAGCAGAGTGAGACATATTTTTCTGTGAAGAGACCATCCTTTTTTAAAAGGCAGATGTACATACACATATTAGGAAATACACCTAGAATGAGACCCAGAATATGTTGTGCTGTTATTGAATGTTGTAAACTCACACATATTATTCTTGAATGCACTTAAGAGTATCTAATGTGCTGCATGTTGTCATTTTCTCTTGTAGAACAAAAGTAACATGGCAAGTATCTGGATCTGGAAGTAGGGCTAAGTGGTGGGCAGACACTGACAAACAAGTCTATGCTGTCGTAGATGAAGGCTTTTAAATAGTTAGGTTTCTTAACAGAAAGTAGTGCCTTAAGAGCTGGGCATATCCCACAGTCAATCAAGTGCTTGCTTTGAAAGCAGAAGGACTTGAAATTGATCCCCACCAACAGTGGTGATATGTGCTTGTAATCCCACTTTGGGGAAGCTCCTTGGGCTCAATGGTGGATCAATTTGCTATAATTGATAAGGTTTAGATCAAGGAGGCCTATCTCAAGGAAAGTGGATGATTGTCCTGTGGTTGTCCTCTGACTACCATGGACATAAATATAGATGTACTCATGCACACACACATTCATATTTTTAAAATATAAAAATTGCTTTGACTCTATAAATCACACAGCACTACTTAAAAGACAAACAAAATCAAACTCAAGAGAGAGCACATGAGCCATCACATGAGCAGAGATGGAAGCATACAAATACCTCCAGGAAGTATGCAGGAGAAAGCTGTCTGACCTGATGTGCTTACTTCCAAAACTTTGCTTCTGGCAATACAAGCAGCTCTCTGTGCTTCATGGGGTATCCCAGCCAAAAAGTTTGGAAAGTATGAGTAGGATAGGATACAACGCCAGTCAAGGGTGTGTCACATATAACATTCGTGCCTGCCATAATGGCTGCAGACACCCAGTTCTTTCTTCTATTGTTTTTCTTGAGCTATATATTTTTCTCTGCTCCCCTCTCATCCTGTGCCCTCTCCTTCTACCCTCTCCTGTGGTCACCGGCTACCAGTTTACCCAGGAGATCTTGTGATTTTCTACATCCCATGTAGTTTAGATCCTTCTATGTCTCACTTATGGCCCTCATTGTTGTCTAGGTTTTCTGGGATTATAAATTGCAGGCTGGTTTTCCTTTGCTTTATGTCTAAAAGCCACTTATGAGTGAGTACGTATTATATTTGTCTTTCTGAGTCTGGGTTACCTCACTCACTATGATGTTTTCTAGCTTTATCCATTTACCTGCAAATTTCAAGATGTCATTTTTTTTCTGCTGTGTAGTACTCAATTGTGTAAATGTACCACATTTTTTTTCTTATACATTCTTTGGTCAAAGGACATTTAGGTAGTTTTCAGGTTCTTACTATAACAATCAATGCTATCATGAACAAAGTTGATTACATGTCCTTGTGGTAAGATTGAGCATTCTTTGTGTATATAACCAAAAATGGTATTACTGGGTCTTGAGGAAGGTTGTTTTCTACTCTTTTGAGAAATCCCAAAACTGAAATCCAAAGGAGCTGTACCAGTTTACACTCCCACCAGCAATGCAGGAGTGTTCCCTTTACCCCATATCCTCTCCAGCATAAGATGTCATGAGTACTTTTCATCTTGGCCATTCTTACAGGTGTAAGATGGTATCTCAGAGTTGTTTTGATTTGCATTTCTCTGATGGATAAGGATGTTGAGTATTTCTTTGAGTGTCTTTCAGCCATTTTAGATTCCTCTGTTGAGAGCTCTCTGTTTAGGTCAGTTCTCCTTTTATATTGGATTATGTGTTCTTTTGATGACCAATTTCTTGAATTCTTTGTATATTTTGGAGATTAACCCTCTGTCCAATGAAACACCCAGTTCCTAAGGATACAACTTATGTCAAGTCTATCCATCATGATGGTAACAAGCTGAAGTTTGCCCTAAGTCTTCAGTCTTTGGAGATGCCTGGAAGTTACTATGGGGTTTTGAGGGTCCTGAACTCTGAGTTGGTGGAAAGGCCACACATAATTTATTTAAGGTTATCCTACTTGATCCATTCTATAAATCCATCAGGAAAAATCCTGACACTCAGTGGATCATCAAACAGCTCCACAAGCACAGAGATATGTATAATTGATATCTATGGGCCACAAGAGTTGTGGCCTTGGAAAGGGCCACAAGTTCCACCACACTATTAGTGGCTCTAGGTGTGCAGATTGGAGAAGGCACCACAATGTTCCCCAGCTCCTCCATTACTGCTCATTAATACAATGTATGTAAAATTTATAACCAATAAACAATTTAGGGAGAAAAGACTGATCACATGGTTAGGCACATGTCGTATCAGTAGTTTTTATATTCTTGGCCCCAACTACAGCAGTTCTTACATTGCTATTTGCTTGCCCCTTGCTTGAAATGCTCCTATTCACTGTCCTTACAGACAGAGTAGGACAGAGTTATTCCAGAACCCAGGCCATTGCCTTTCTCATTGGCCACAACTGTGGGGACAATTCTGTTGATTGTTTGCCCCAATTCCTCTACAATCTTTATCTCAGACTGAGAAGTTATACAGTGATTAGGGAAATAACTAGGTTCAAGAAGCACTTTACTTTGGTGTGTGAAGGCATGAATTTGAATTCCCAGCACACACAGAAAGCCAGCCAAGTAGCTGGGACTGATTCTCCTTAGGGGAGTAGAAACAGAAGAATCTCCCAAAGCTGTGAAAAGCTGGCATGCAACACACAGCAGTGAGAAATGAAGGAGAGAGATGGAGAGATGGAGTGGAGGAAGGAAGAGAAGAAGAGAGGGAGAGACAGGAGAGAGAGACAGTATGGAAGGCTAGGACCAGCACCGGAATGTTCACTTCCCTCCGCAGGTATAAGCTTCAGCCCCTGGCACCATGTTTCTTAAATAACATAAGTACTGATACTCCAACTTATTCGCTATGGCATTGTGGGTATTCCTTACTACTGCAATAGTTCAGCTTCTAGTCTCCTTTATGAGAGTCCTAGAGGCACCAAGGTATAGTTTTTGTGATTGGTGTTCTGTTTGGGACTCTATTGTCAAAGGCAGAGGCCAATCAAAGTGTTCTTGTGTTTAATAATTTGATTGATGGATTTGTGCAGGTAGTCACCCTCCTGTGTCAAGGCTAAGGCAGTTTTGAAATCATTTCTGGAAAACCTGTTCCATGTAAAGGATTGATCTGATAAACACAATATTCAATTTTGAGCAAAAAGAATGAACACCGCGTTATTTTTCCATCTTAGAGTCTGAATCTTAGAGACTGCTCCTTATTGATCAATAGGGAGCAAGACAGCAGGCTTGTTCTTAGAAAAAAATCTTTTTTGAATTACTATTAAAATAACCAGTATAATAATGAGCTATTTTCAAAAATATCTTTTGGCCTATAAATTCATTGAAGTGTACATAGACAAGTGTGTCATTTTCTATATACAAAGTCACAGTTGAAACAAAAAACTTTTTGCTTAAAATATAACTTGGACGAAAAAAAACCACTTAACATTTAATGATAAGGATTTCACCCAATGTGTCATTTTCCTCCCATTATGAGTTGAAGCCTTAACCCCCACAAGTATGAAAGTGCAAAGAGGCTCTTGATTATTAGTCTTGCTTATGATCTTGATAGGATAAAAGTCACCCTGGATTTGTCGTGAGAGGGTTTTTAGATCAGGTTAAATAAAATAGCAAAGACCTTACTAAACATGGGCAGCACCATTCCATCAGATATGGTCCTAAGCTGAAAAAAAGGAGAAAACAAACTAAGTACAAGCATCCATCTTTCTGCCTCCTTAAGCAGATGCAGTGTGACTTGTTGCTTCCTACCCTACTCCGCACTATGATGTAGAGTTTCTTCAAACTGTAAGGCAAAGGAAACCCTTCCTTATGTTGATTTTGTCACATATTCTGTTATACCAATGAATGAGTAATTAACAGAGTCATAAAAGTTATAATAAAATTTAGTGAATGACAACCATTTTTAGTTAGGATGGGCTCTAAAGACACAACCTGATGCCCAGAGGAAGCAGAGACCAGCCAAACAGTCTAGAGAAAGCAAAGACCAGCTGGACTACCTAAAACAGTCTCAGAACAACTGAGCTACTAGGAAAGAACCTGGTAAACTGCCTACAAGCCCACAGTGTGCGCTAGGTTTCCAGCTTTTGTGAGCTGTCACACATACAGGGATGGTCTTGATGCTGCAGGCGTTTCTTGCAACTCCTCTCTTATTTCTTTAAATAACCCCAGGAGAATTTCCTGGTTCATCAAGTTTCACTCTAGTGGTATCCATATTTTGGTCTGCCATCAACTCCATATCTGGGTTGATGAGATATTTGTTTATATATCCCCAAGAATAGTCCCACACAACACATGGCAGGATTGGTTTCCAGGAATTTCATGTTACATAGTTACCTCTTCCTTGACATTCCATTAAAGAGGATAGTCAGGACAAAAACTCAAGGTAGGAACCTGCAGGCAGGAACTGGAACATAAACTGTGAAGGAAGGCTGCTTGTTGAGTTGCTTTTCATAACTTGCACACCTTGCTTTCTTTTAACGCAAGATCACCTGCAAAGAGCTGGAACCACCAAGAAATTGCCACATAGATTTTTCCGCAGACCAATCTGGTGTGGCATTTTCTCAACTGAAGTTCCCACTTTCCAGATGCCTGTAGTTTGAGTCACGGAAACAAAAACAAACAAACAAACAAGGACAAGCAAGCAAACAAACCAAAACAAAAACCCCTAATCAGAGCACTGATGGAGCTGTCACTCCAGCCCAATACCCCTTTCCCGAAGAATTCTCTTTGAAAGAGACTTTTATTTAAATTTGTTTGTTTTTCCTTAATTTTTTCATTTTATCTGCTTACAAAATATGTGTTAAATAATGTCAAAATATGATTCATCTCACTGGTATTAACTAAATATCTATTTTCATTGAAATAATGACTATCTTGTATCTTCCTACACTGAGTAGTTATTTTTCCATATATATTCTGGATATTTTTTCTATTGTGCTGGAAGACTATGTATGCTATTTAATTGATGTTTTTCTTATTAAAATATAGATGACAAATTAGAATTTTTGGTATTGATAATGTGCCACATGAAATATGTATTTGTCTGTCAAGAAAAAAAAAAGAAGAAAAGAAACAGCCTTTCCATGCTGCCATAAGACGTTGTTCTTGGTTCCCGACGTAACTTAAAGGGAAACTTGCACCAATGTCCGTAGCCCTTGATGTCCTGCAGATGAAGGAGGATGTCCTCAAATTCCTCTCTGCAGGCACCCACTTAGGTGGCACCAACCTCGACTTTCAGATGAAGTAGTACATCTACAAAAGCGATGGTATCTACATCATCAATCTGAAGAGGACCTAGGAGAAGCTGTTGCTTGCAGCTCGGGCTATTGTTGCCATTGAGTACCCTGCTGATGTCAGCGTCATCTCCAGGAACACTGGGCAGNAGGAGAAGCTGTTGCTTGCAGCTCGGGCTATTGTTGCCATTGAGTACCCTGCTGATGTCAGCGTCATCTCCAGGAACACTGGGCAGCGAGCGGTACCGAAGTTTGCTGCCTCTCCTGGAACCACTCCGATTGCTGGGCGTTTCACCCCAGGGACCCACGGCTTCTAGTGGTGACCAACCCCAGGGCTGACCACCAGCCCCTCACAGAGGTGTCTTACGTGAACCTGCCCACCATTGCCCTGTGTAGCACAGACTCTCCTCTGCGCTATGTGGACACCGTCATCCCGTGCAACAAGGGAGCACTCAGTGGGCCTGATGTGGTGGATGCTGGCCCCGGAAGTACTCCGCATGCGTGGCACTATCTCCTGCGAGCACCCATGGGAGGTTATACCCGATCTTTACTTCTACAGAGACCCAGAGGAGATTGAGAAGGAAGAAGAGGCTGCTGCTGAGAAGGCTGTAACCAAGGAGGAATTTCAGGGCCAATGGACTGCTCAGCCAGAGGTGTCTGACTGGTCTGAGGGTGTGCAGGTGCCCTCGGTGCCCATCCAGCAGTTCCCTACTGAAGACTGGAGTGYCCAGCCAGCCACTGAGGATTGGTCAGCAGCTCCCACAGCGCAGGCCACCGAGTGGGTTGGAGCCACCACTGAGTGGTTCTGAGCTCCTCTGCAGACACCTGAGCTAAGGGAAAAAGGTGGAAAGAAAATAAAGTTCCTACAAGCTGAAAAAAAAAGAAAGAAAAGAAAAAAGAAACATAATTTAAAACTTAATTTTGAGTACTCAGTCCTGTAAATCCATCATCTGGAAGATATTTAGAGCTTTCTTCTTTTCCCCTTACACTGTCGTGATCCCCGTGTGAGTCTTCTCTCAGTCCTGGAAAATCACTGACCTGGTTCCTGATGTGCATGGCCCACTGGTGCCTTGTGATTTACCATCACTCCTCCTGCTGTGATGCCTGAGGCTAAGAAAGGGGATTCCTGGGTTCCAGCCACAGGCCATCAGGTACTGCCCTGTGAAAGATGGGGATGATAATATCCTCCAAGTGGAGCACTCCCCTTGTCTTACTGTGTCTGATAGAGGACAAAAATGCTTGTGGTCCCATGTTTCCCAATTGACTGTTTGCTGTTGAGGGAGACCCTGCAAGTCCAGATGGGGAAGTCATCAAAGAGATGAGAATGAAAACTTGACTCAGATTGAGCTCAGGGAGTCTAACACTAGGCTGTTCATTGTCCGCATATTTAAGACACAGTACAATTTTGAAAAAGATTCCAGGCAACAATCATTTCTATTCCAGGTTTCCAGGTAGCAATCATTCCAAATCCAGGTGTTCAATAAAGCTTAAGGCGTGACTATATAAAAACTCCTTTACAAAGCACACTGACTATGCGTGTGGCTTTTACAGGTTAAAAGGCCTAGAATTTAATGTCGTCTCTGTCCAGGATAGCATAGAGTTCATCAGTACATACAATACATTCACATCTCCACTAAGGATAGGCTCTATTAACTGGGAGCTATTGATAATGATCTATGGAGGGAAGAATCTTGGAAATTTGGGCTAGGTCTGCCTATATAGCAAACGTTGTGTGAGGTCTACCTCAACAGATCAATAAGGTTACTAGATCCTTAGAAATCCTTCTGAGTGAAAGACAGGTATCTCCTCCTTGGAGGAGAGGCTTATACATGCTGAACATCCGTGGTACCTTGATGCTCTGTGGGTGCAAGGACCTTTGTTTCCTCAACGTGCTGCAGTGGCAGTGCTCCTTGCAGTTTAATTTGCTCCCCATTCCCCAGCGCTTTCAGGACAGAAACCTCAGACCCAGCAGAAAAGCAACTGTTGCCTGACCATACTGACAGGACTCTAATCAATATTCCTAGACTATGGAATTGGGTCCACTTGACAGCTTCACGAACACAATTATGTGAGTAGATATTAAAGGAGTGGGGATTTGAAGGTGTTTGAGGAGGAAAGAACCTACCCGAGCAATCAGGATTGCTAGTTCAGGCACAGAAAGTACTAGCTATGGAGTCAGTAAGAGTGTGAAGCACTTCTGGTGATTTTCTCCACTCCTGGATCCCTGGTCACGCTCTTTGTTTCTTCCACCTGTTACAACCTTTCGCCTATATCAATACCAGTGTTTATAGCTGTGTAGCAGGAAGGGAGAAATTACTCTGCCACATGTTGTCTGGACTAGATTTTATTGCCTGTGTACTGATTATTAATTATAAAAGTATACATAAAACTGGCTTAGGAGCCATCTCACTTGGCAATGAGCTTATAAGGCAAGCATGACAACTTGATTTCTACCAGCAGAAAACAGATAAAAAGCTGGGCATAGAAGTGAATACATATAATTTTAATCTGGGTTGTGGCTTATTCTTGGTTTCCCTGACCGTACAGACAAGTATACTTGACATGTTTCAAGACAGTGACAGGCCTCCTACACAAGGAGGGAAACGTAGAATATGACTCCTAAGGTTGACCTATGGCCTCCATTTGTACACATATACATGTATACATATACAAACAAGTGCACCAGCATACACATGAACAAACACATAGAGTTGGTGAGAGTGAAAGAACTAAAAATAGTCATAAAAATTAATACATATTAATGCATATGTATGCTTGATAGACAAAGGTTTCTATCTCTACTATCGTTTTAGTGGAAAGATGGGTTGCTGAGAAGGTGGGAGAGCATGTGAATACATGTGGAAAACAAATCACACTCCACCTACATTCTGCTGACAATAATTGGCAGTTTGCTGGATTATATAGAAGAGGATATAAAATAAACTGCTGTGATTTGCGTATAGGTAGATCCAAACACAATGATAAAACATTACAGTACCTTAATTCTGATAAACACTCCTTGCTACCTTGCAGAATTAGATTCTCTCCCATCACATTCAGTCTCAAATCTGAGATATGTCCTGCTGTCCTAAACCTTGTCACTTGAGGTT
This sequence comes from Bramus lutescens, assembly GCA_001685075.1. Classification (NCBI taxonomy): domain Eukaryota; kingdom Metazoa; phylum Chordata; class Mammalia; order Rodentia; family Cricetidae; genus Bramus; species Bramus lutescens. The sequence continues at coordinate 275,046 of LOEQ01001922.1, forward strand.
TCGTGGACAGGTGCCATCTCCTGCCTCCATTTCAGATGGATGATGATGTTTATGTTGGTCCTTGATGGTCAATATTCAAGAGAGAACAAAGCAGAGAGAATCAAAACAGGAGAAGAAAACTAGTGTGTGTTATGATTTTACTATGACTGTATCCCCCTCAGATTCATATGTAAAAGCTGCATTGCATAGTATGATGATACCTGGAGGTGAGACCTTTGATAGACAGCTAAGTTATTAGAATGGAGTCAATGTAATCAGGATCAGTATCTTTATGTATGGGTTTTGGGGGAGCTTGTGAGAATATTGAGTTGGTAAAACATTTGCCACAGAATCACAAATACCTTAATTTCATCCCTACTCCCACATTAAAAAAATGAATATAGTAACACACTCATTGTCACAGCATTGGGGAAATGGGGACAAGAAGATCCTTGGTGACCTAAAGGTCGAGGCAAATGAGAGACACAGTCTGAAAAGAACAAGATGCTTGTTATCTGAGTAATATCACCTGAGGTTGACATCTGATTTCCACATACACTTGAGCATATATGCATGTACATTAATACACATAAGAACAGCTTCACACACAGACATGCACACACAGAGGCAGACTACATAAATAAATACAGCTACCAAGAACTTCTTGGTTCTCTTTCTATTATCTGATTGCCAGAGTAGCATGTTTCTGCTAAGGGAGCACAGACAAGAACCACTTTACCTTGACCTTGAACATTCAGTGTACAGGACATGACACAAATTCTATTGCTTAGGAGTCTATGGTTCTATGTTAAAACAGCCTGAATTGATGATGATATCATCTAAATCCATCCTTTCTTAAGCTGTAAAATCCCAATAATCACTGGGACAATGTTCTGAAAATGACAGAGCTGTAAGAGAGAAGGGAGAAGAACCTTGGACGGATGCAGAAGGGAAGTATGCCTGATTCCACTCTCAATGTCAACAGCCTTGACCTTTTACAACATCACTGCACCTCTGTTTTTCTGCTACAGTAATTTAATCTGTACTAAAAAGCCATCTGGACTTACTCTTCATGTTCTAATTTCCACATAACAAAGATAACAGTGAATAAAATTGATTCAATAAAGATGCAGATATGGAGGTATATGTTCCTTAAAATATTTTTTCTTTACTGAAGTAATGAAAGTACATAGAAAGTAAGACTATTAAGAGTTTATTGATACTTATTTTACTTTACTCTTTTGCCTTTATTAATATCATTTCAAGATGCTAATTATATTTACTATGTATTTTATCCTATGAAAGTAAATTGAGTTTTAGCATATTAATGATATAGCTATGACTTTATCCTTACCTCCACCCTTCTGTTACCATGAAAAATATTTGGAAAAAAGCAAACTCTGTGAAGAAATGTAGATTCTAACTCACAATTTAAGGGTATAATACCTCAAGGCAGAAGAGTCAAGGCAGGGGAAAATTGAATCAGTCAGTCACACTGTATGTGTAATTAGAAAGAATAGAGAGATGAATACATGTAGTTATTCACTTTTGCCTTTTATGCACATACTTTGTTATGTTGCCAGTCTAGAATGCCATTGTTGCAATGATGGTAGCCAAAGTGGGTGGGTTTTTTTCACCTCTTGAATAAAACCCAGGTAACCCCCACAGGTATATACAGTCTTCCAAAATTCCCATTGTTTTAGGTTCTGTCAAGTTGTCAATTTGTGTTGATCATCACAATTTCCAACAAAATTATATAAACAAATTCTCAATAGGTCAACATTTCATACTTATATTAAAGAGTACATGAGGGAAACTAGGACTCAATACCATGATAACCAATCATGAGGGCTGAAAGACCCATGGATTGACAGTTTTAGTGTGGTGTCTATAAAACAAAAAAGATTGAAAGGTAAGGAATTAATGTTCTGATGTTGAGGAATTGATGCTTGAGGTTCTAAACTCCAAAATCTAGAATGAGTGTTTCCTGATGGTGTCATAACAGAAAAGAAAGAATTTAAAACTGATAAGCCACACAGATCTATCTAAATCTCTCTTCTGAAATTGGTGTCCAATAGTATTTCTATGTGGTGATATCTTGTTTGTACTCTAACAAATAAAGCTTGTCTGAAGATCAGAGGACAGAGCAAGCCAAGAGTTAGACATAGAGGTCTGAAAGTCTCTAGAGAAAGATACGAAGTGGTATAGTTGGATGGAGAGAGGGATATAAGGCGGGGGGGAAAGAGAAGCCCACTTTCCTTTTGGTTGGGAAATTGGTGAGGTAAGGTGTGACTGTGACTTGCTCCTTTGTCTCTCTGATCTTTCAACATTTACCCTGATTTCTGGCTCTGAGATTTTATTATTAAAACCATTTAGAACAACAACAATTGACACCCAGATTTAAGGCAGAAATTCATAAAAAAAAAGCTGCTTGCCTGTGACTCTACAGCCATTGACACATGCCGAAACTGAAAGCAGGGGCTCTCATTGGAGTTACTGTCCCACCAACTCTAGTTTCTTTTATTTTTCCCCAACCCTCTGAACAAGTTTGGGATTTTCCTGTTATAGTGTCTCTACAACAGTCTCAGCTGCCACCCAAATTCTAAAGGCATATGGCCCCAAATATAACAGGATTTACCTGCCCTAGACTAGCTGGCTCTGACATCAGGCAGGTCCTGCCACACGTGCTCCTGAACAATCCCATGTGCATTTTTCTGATACCCTGCTCCATCTACCCTGTGGGTTGTGGGCTGCTCTTGAAGCCCCTCCTCAAACTACTGTCACATTCAGCAGCTGCCTTGACACTCACTCAGATTCCTACTGATGTTGCAGTCACCACACACTGTCAGTTCATGGCTACACTCTAGCAGCTGCAGCTGTCCTCTGCCATGCTGTTTATATACTATGTTCTCCAGTCGGACATGCTATGCAATGTTCCACTGTCATCATTGTGAGATTGGTGAAGCAACTGGGGATTCTTAAAGAGAGAAATTAGTTTAAAAATGTAGAGAGTTCTTTCCCATGTTATAAAAATTGGAGACACTATTACAATAGTTAGATCTCTATGGACAGTATAAAAATGTAACAATTAAATGAGAGGATAATCAGTTTAGATTGGATTAATATAATACCAGTTATGCACATTATCAGTTTAAACATTGTTGCTTAAGCACTAAAAAAAGTAGAATAATTTGAATGCTTAAATACAAGTTTTAGAAAAATTTAATAGAACAGATCATAGAGATATTCAGATCCAGACATAGGAATTTAATGGACAGTCAATTTCAGCATTATACTATAAGGATAAAGAGGAACAGAATAATGTTTTCAAACAATAAATTTTAATTTATCCAGACACCTTACAGGTACAACCACCAAATGATAGATAATTCTAAGACTTTGTATGAGTTAAATAAACTCATGTGGAAATGTTAGATTTAAGGACATGCAAGGAAGGAATAGTCTTATATGGTATGCATTCTCCTTTCCTGAAGCTGATATTGAACTTACAGTTAATCTATAACAGAATTATACATATAGAATGGAGAGATTTGTTACAAAAGTTTTGGAGTCCAGTCCTCAATTACAGTGGAGGACCTGGTGGAAGGATGAGGTTAAGGCTATTGAACAAAAAGTAGGGCCAGAGATATGGGAACCTCCCAGACCAACTTCTTGGAGAGGGGGGTTATGATGATACACAAAAGCAATCTCTATGTGATGATCACATCCTGTATTTATGTCATGTCACAGTTTTGAATGTTTTGGACAGAATTTAAGAAATAGGAAAGAAAACAGAGTCATTTGCAAAAAAAGAAACCTTCGCTGATTTCTTATGAAGATTGACTTCAGCAGTAAATAGAATGATACCAAATTCAGAACCTAGACAAATAACTGAGTCTCTGAATTTTGAAAATGTTAATGCACAATGCAAAAAATGTTGTTAGGCTATTAAGGCAAGATCAGTACTGTTGGAGAAATGGATGTGAGATACAGTCAATATTGAATCTCATAACCATGATGATGCTTGGATAGAAGATATTTCCAGAGGTTTGAAGAAAAATCAAAATGCCAACTGTTTCAACTGTGGCAAACAAGGTCACATAAAAAGGGATTGTAAGGAGAACATTCTGAGAAACAGCATATTTCTATGCATTGTTCTTAACTAAACAGACCAGTACTCCCTTCTGGATTATGCAGAAGGTATGGAAAAAGCAGGCATGGGACTAATGAATATAGAACAACAAGTTTATTATAAGATAACCCTTTGACATTTGGAAATGCTTTTAGGGGCCTCTAGCAGGTCCCCATGACAAATTTGGTTTAGTTGTTTCCTTTAACTGTGGAGGAAACTCCTTCTCAGAGTAATTAATGAACCTAATGATTGTTATAAGAAACCATATTACTCTGGATAATAAAAAAGTAAAGAAGAGGGGGCTGGAGAGATTGCTCAGTGATTAAGAGCATTGCCTGCTCTTCCAAAGGTCCTGACTTCATTTCCCAGCAACCACATGGAGGCTCACAACCATCTGTAATGAGATCTGTCACCCTCTTCTGGCCTTCAGGCATACACACAGACAAAATATTGTATACATAATAAATAAATATTTTAAAAACAGTATAGAAGAGAGAAAAAACATCAGAAGAAACATTAAAGCAAATATTTTGGCAAACTTCTATAATGAACAAAGGCCATTAAAAGTATACATAAATGATATTGTCATTTAAGGTCTTGTAAGTGTGGATGTGACAATAATTGCACCAGAATTTTGGCATCCAAATTGCACTCTATGGATTGAAACCATATCTCAGGCAAAACAGATCATGATATGGGTCAAATGTATAGGGTCAGAGGGCCAGAGAAGAAAATTAAAAATATATGTGACTGATATACCAATGAATTTATGAGGACCTGATTTATCAGAACAAGTGAATACTCAGATTAACATTTCTCAAATCTTAGAAACAAGCCATAAATTAGCATATGTTTCTGGAGAAATTAGTAGAACATATTACAAAGAACAGTCACTGAGCATTCAGGTTGTACAAGAACAGGGTACAACAGCTGCTGATTTTCAAAGGCTCCAACAGCCCTACCTTTAAAATGGTTGATGGACAAACCTATATGGGTTTAACAGTTGAGAAGCTACAAGCATTAAAACAGCTGGTACAGGACCAGCTAAATGCTTAGCAGATTGAGGAATCAACCAACCCTTGGAATTCTCCTGTATTTGTTATTAAAAATAAATCTGGAAAATGGAGAATGGTAACAGATCAAAGAATTGTTAATGAGGTGATTCAGTGAATGGGATCTATACAGCTTGAAATTACTTTGTGTTCTCTATTGCCTAAAGAATAGCCTGTTATAGTTACTGATTTAAAAAAAATTGTTTCTTCACTTTATCTTATCTTTCAAGAAAAGGACAGAGAAAAAAATGCCTTCAAAGTGACTACTTATAATAATTCCCAGAATGTTAAGAGATATCAATAGAAGATTCTCCCACAGGGAACGTTAAATAGCCCCAACTTGTGCCAGTATTTTGTATGTTAGCCATTTGAAATAATATGTAAGCCATTTTCTCAATCTATAATTTACCATTATATGGATGACATTTTACTAGCTGATTCCAGTGTAGAAACCTTAGAAAGAATTTTTGAAGAAGTAAATAAAATGTTGCCCTGTGGGGGATTAAAAATTGTTCCTGAAAAAGACAAACTCTTTAGGTTATAAATTTGATCTAAATAATTATTATCCAAAAGGTGCAAATTAGAAGATATAAATTGCAGACTCTTAATGACTTTCAAAGATTGCTAGGATATGTTCCACTATTGAGGAAAAAAACCTGATGAACTGAGTAATTTGTATGAAACTTAAGTAGTGACAAGGACTTAAATAGTTCAAGAGAATTATTAGCTGAAGCTGATGGAGAATTGTCTTTGGTGTAAAAGAAATTACAGAATGTACATATGGGATCCTTTGGATCTAAAGCTTGGTTGCATTTTGATTATTTTAACCTCTAAGCATTCTTTTCCTACAAGAATATTTTACAAAGAGAAGATGCCATTTTAAAATACAACTTTTTATCACATAAACAGAATTAAAAATTTATGTGTAAATTGTTTTTGAGATTTTTTTAAAGAAAAATTTAGGCTTTGTCAATTAGCAGGAATAGACAAAGTGGACATTGTTACACCACTTACTAATAATGAAATTGACAAATTATGGGCAGAAAGAGAACCTTGTCAAAGAGCTTTCAGTAATTTTTTTGGGAGAGATTAACAACAATTATTTCAAAAGCAAAAGCATTTAATTTATAAAGAGAACTAGCTGCATCCTTCATTGCATTGTAAAGGGAATACCAAAATCTATAGCCCCTACATTCTATAATGATGCAAATAAATGAGGAGAGATAGATAACAACTTGGAAAATTTAAGTAAAGTGGCTCAAAGTCCTGGTTATTCTGCCCAAAAGTCAGAATTATATACCATCTTTATGGTAGTAATGGATTTTATGAAACCTCTTAACATAATTACTGACCTGCAACATGCAGAAATAATTGTTTTGCTTGTTGAAACCACTCTATTTGTACCAGATGATACAGTACTGACATCACTATTTATTCATTTCCAAGAAATACTCTGGAATAGGAATCATCACAAATATATAACACGCATCTGATCCCACACAGGTCTGCTGGGATCTCTAGCACAAGATAATGAACAAAGTGTTCAATTATTGACAGGAAATGTGCTGGAGGCTTCACAATTTCATTAAAAAAACATGTCAATAGCAAAAGTTAAAAAATGATATTTTTTATCATTTAGTATCAAGTCAAGGAAATTATAAAGATATGTCCTACTTATTATTTATACAACCAAAGTCCACTGCATGTTTGAAGCAACCCAAAGGACAGTCAATGGAATGAAATCTGTAAGATTGATGTGTTTCATTTTGTAGAATTTGGAAAGTTAAAGTATGTATACCATACCATTGATACCTATTTGGATTTTAACAGGCAACTGCTCTGAGTTCTGAAAAGGATGATTCGGTAATCACACATTTCCTAGACGTTATGGCCATAATAGCTATACCTATACAAATAAAGACAGATAATGCTCCAGCAAATATTTCTAAGAAAATGAAGTAGTTTTTTGCTTATTAAAATATAAATTAATAAAGCATATTACAGGTATACCACACAATCCTACAGGTCAAACAGCTATAGAGATATCAAATCAAACTTTAAAGGATATACTAAATAAGCAGATATGGCCAATAAAGACCTCCAGAAATAGATTACATGCTACTTTATTAACTTTGAATTTTCTAAATGCTGATTAAACAGAAACAACAGCTGTGGAGAGATAATGGATAATAGAAAAAAACTATGTAATTAAATCTGTCCGAATACTTTAAAGATATGCTGATCTCAGAATGGAAACCAGGATATGTGTTACGTTGAGGAAGGGGTTTTGCTTTTGTTTCCACAGGAGAAAAAAGCTATGGATGTCAACAAAATTGACAAAGAATAGATTTGAACAAGAGAGATTGCTTGATTAGAAGAGGTGATAGCACATCAAATCACAAGGCTGTTCATTCTAAACTAACTTTAAAACTAACAAATGCTTTTTATTAATTCAGAGATAACTTCTTGAGAGACTTCCCCAAAATTAGGGTAGGGAAAGACTTTTCTTTTTGTCTTTTCAGGAGAATGAAGGCATCTAGCTAAGGAAATTGAAGACCATTGGGCAAATAAGACATGTAAAGAAAAAAGACAAATCACCCAGAAAATGTCCCAAAAAAGTAAATAAATTGGCCTATTAGCATATCACATGTCCAACACGATAAAATTTCATAAATCTTCCCAAATATTTGTTTCCACTTTTCTCTCAGACATGTAATACAAATGGTCTTTTTGTAGTTTCAGTCCAATTAAAGATTAAAGTTGGCTTTGGAGCAGGAGTGTGACTCTTTCTTTCTCTAATGCAAAGCATATGAGTTAAAGTAAAACACAAAATCTCTGTTTCATGTCAGAACAACCACCTCATATGGGACAGAAGAAAAACAAAAATTAAGGGACTCTTGTACTGCCACAAATCCTTTGGTTTTATTTTGACCCTTTAACAATTTCTTCTAAGGCATAAATATTACCTCAAAAAAAATATATATATATATATATTAGAAATTTTTCTCATGCCATTAGTAGTCATATAGAGTATTAAGTAATTCTTGAACAAGATTCAAGATAGATTCCTGTACATGACTTCTGTATGAGTCACTATAAGGAACTAGGAATTAAGTTTTTGAACTCTGGAAGCACATAAAAAATATTGATTCTTTAACCTCTTTGATATCTTCTGCTTACGATTTATATAATGTTTAAGATTTTTGCAATGAAACATGGTCATGGCTAATAGCAAACTTTGAAATCATCAAAATGTTGATTGGGTCCCACAACTATGATTCCATCAGGACTATGATAACACCACTGAGCTGAAAAACAGCACCTAAAGATTGGCTTTGAACTATAAACTCATCAAACTATAAACAATTTCAAGGTGGCTAGATGAGATGATACAGCCTCACAGACTACTCTGCCCAGGACTTGAGACAGCCCTGCATTTTTTCATTACACAAAGACTGGACAAGAAATGATACATCTACCTGTCCCAGGACTTGACAATTAACCAAAATTTATTTCTGAGTATCCCTTAAAGAAGCTATAACCCACAGACAGAAGGAAGCAAATTTAAGAACATGATGCCCAACTTCCCAAAAGGTAGGGTACGAGGCTATTGGTTGTTTAATGGGTTATGAATATTTGTCATTGTTTAGGGTTGTTGGTTACAAGCTGTGTTTTGTAATGGTCAGGAAAAACTGAACAAAGATTCAAAAAATCTAAAAGAAAAGAAAATGAAATGAAAGGAATAAAAGGAATATAGATATGATGTAAAATAATGGTAGAATATTGAGAATATTCTGAAAAGAAAAATGAGGGATATGGAAATAGGATAAAAGTTAGATTATTGAATCTTCTGTTAAGCAAAAAAAGCAACTACTACTTTTAAATATATTACAGAAATATGGATTTTTGTATATTGATACAAATTTAAGATTATTTTTAACAACATATTGTATATGGATTTCTAATATTGCTCAAAGAAGTGTACCTATGCAACTCATTTAACAATGTAATGCAAATTTTTAGCTCTTGAATTTTATTATTGACATCTATTTAAGATAATAAGAAAATGCACGTTAGCAATTAATATCCTATCACAATCAAACTTGTAACATCTTAGGTATGTTTCCAAGGTCAAACAGAGATTTATTTTAGATAGACCGGTCATCTTCAAACACTTCAGAGTTCTGCAGAGTATGACATTTAACATGTTTTAATAACATAGGTTCTTTTCTTTTCTTTTTTTTTTTTTAGGACAATGTCTGCTACGGGCAGTACCAATTATCATCAAAGAAGATGATGGGCATCAAAGAAACTCCACATTGAGCTTACCATCTTTTGATGTAGGAGGGTCATCTGTCTATGTGTTACTTTCATTGGTTAATAAAGAAACTGCCTTGGCCTTTT
>LOEQ01001922.1:284728-319327 GCA_001685075.1 Bramus lutescens
ACCTTGTGGTGCTACACACATTAATAGAAATGGGTTAATCAAGATTAGAGAGTTAGCCAAGAAGAGGCTAGGTATAATGGGCCAGGCAGTGCTTAAATGAGTACAATTTGTGTTTTGTTATTTCGGGGTATAAGCTAGCCATGCGGGAGCTGGGCCGGATGAATAGCAGGCCTGCTCACCTCATCACTAAAATCTTTATGGTAAAAGTTAGCCACTAGTCAAGAAAGTTAATCTTGCCTCAACTGTTGACAGAATGTTGTCCAAATTGAACAAGCAGGACACAAAAGAAATGACTGCTGAACTTTGTCATGAGAAGGTAGGACACCCCTTCAGAATATCATGCTTCACAGAAAAGTCTGTCAGATATGCTAGGACAGTAGGCCAAATATGGATGTCCCAATGTTGCAGAGGAAGCTTGAGTGACTGTTCAGGCAGCCAACTGTTTTTGTCATTTCTCCCCCTTTTTTTTTTTGAAATCACTTGATTGCAGTTCTTACTTACTCAGATAATATTATTTCCTTCTTGGGTCTCTGAGGGAGTTGAAGACTTTATATTTGTAGTTATGGTTTCCCTTGTTTTCATATTCAGAAAGGAAAATTTACTAAAGAAATGTAAAGTATATAAAGCTGAAAGTCATAAAAAGGTAATTTTGGTAATGTAAGTTAGAATAGAAAGTGAATTGGGTACAATCTTTTGGACTCATCAAAATAGGATAGATGTGGAGAGTTTTCTCTGATTTTGTCAATTGCTAATTGACTAGATATTGTTGATGTATTGATTACCTGTATACATTGTATTTAGTTATTGTACTTATTGTATATAGTTTTTCCTATGTTAGTTATACCCTTTTTATTTTAGACACAAAAAAGGGAAATGCAGTGATACTTTGTTTGTACTCTAATAATTAAACCTTCCCTGAAGATCAGAATGTCGAGCTAGCAACTAGTTAACCATAGAAGTCTGGAGATCTGTAGAGACAGACAGGAAGTTATATGGCTGGGCAGAAAGAGGGATACAAGGCAAGAGGAGACAGGAGCTTACTCTCTTTTTCCTGGGAAGTTGTTAAGGTAAGGTGTAGCTGTGGCTTGCTCCTTATTCTCTCTGATCTTTCAGCATTTATCCTGATATCTGGCTCTGAATTTCTATTATTAAGATCAATTAAAACTCATGTTACATTTCTACTAGAATTTTTTCGTTTGATCAGAATTGAATACATATTTCCAAACTGTGAAAGGCTGGGGAGATGGAGATGTACTATTCCAGGAGAAACAGGGTGATGAATTTTAGTGAGTAAAGTCTCTGTCTTAGAATGCTACTGATGTTAAAGATGGCCTAGTGCTTACATGCGTTGTACACAGACTCCTGTGGTGATGCCCTTCTCCTACAGTTCTCCTTACACAGAGTTGTTAGTAACCTATATGTATGTCCTTTCAGATAGAAATACTATCCACTATTCTGTGTTGCCAAGTATCAAGAACCCTACATTCTCTTTCAACAGCCAAGAAGGATTCTCAAACATCATCACTGCACACATTTCTCCATCTGCTGCTAAGATAGTTAACCTTAGGTGTGAACTTGCTGGGATCTGGAATCAACTAGCAGGCGAGCCTCTGAATCACCTGTGAATGAAAATGCTCATCCTAAGTGTGTAAGACATTTGACAGAGGGCTAGAAACAATATTTGAAAGAAGAGATTTTGCATTTTCCCTTACTTCCTACCCTGTTAATGCTGCTTCCACCTCTATCCTTACTTGACAACAGAACCTAGATTCTTTATTCTTCCCACGTGACCAGAGGCAAATAGATCTCCAAGAATCTGCCAGACCACGGTATCAGATTGTGATGGCTGAACCTTGAGAAATGAACAGCTGCTGGGTTCTCAGACTTTCCAGTGGAAATAAAGCCACATTGTGTTGCAGTGGCTCTCAGTTTTTCTAAAGCTGTGACTCTAATATGGTTCCTCATGTTGCAGTGAATCCCCCAACCATAAAATTATTTCTTTACTATTTCATGACTGGAATTTTGCCACTGTTATGAATTATAGTATAAAATATTGGTGTTTTCTGGTCGTCTTTGGTGATCCCTGTGAAAGGGTCTTTCTATCCCACTATAATAAACAAATATGTGATAGAGAGTTGGGAAAGATAGAAAAATGGAGTAGTATGTGCATTTTGGATAGAAGCAAAACTGGAAATGCCCTGATGGTGACAGGTGTGAGAGGGTGCTGAAGTTGACAGTGGAACATGCCATTGTCCAGTAAGGTTGGGTTTTGGTGAGCAGCAGCCTAGAGACTATGGATACACAGACTCAGTTACTAAATGCACTGCCTGTCTGCATAGTCTCCCTAACTTGGGTTAACAATAGGCGCCTGCAATAAAGAAAGTTTCACTTTCCAGATTGGAGCTCCTCAAATGTCCATGATAGTAAATGGTGCCAGGACAAGTCATTTTGGTGTCCGTGGTCCATGCTGTGGCCTCAGGCCCTGATGAAGCCTGAGATCCAGATGAACATGTGTGGTTAGTGTTATTTGTGTTACTGATAGAAGCCTTGCTGATGTCCTCTGACTTGCTGCCTCGGGTGGCCATGTCAATATGAATAGCCTGTGCAGCCACCTGAGGCCATGTTGATGTCCCATGATCCATGCAACCCCCAAGGGCCATGTGTGGACCCAATGTCCTGATGCAGTCAGGTGCCATACTGATGTCTGTGGTCCATCTTTCCATCCAAGGCCATGCATATATCCGTGGTCTGTGCTGCAGCATAAAGTCATGTTAATGTCCATGAGCCCACTGATATAAAGAGCAAATAGAATCTTTCATTGATATTGGTGATTACAGATACACAGCTGAGAGAGGGACCTGAAAGGCTTCTGCGACAAACTTAGCTCCCCTAATTTGCCCCCCCAAAAGTAATAGCCTAGAAAGGAAGCCATCAAAGATGCTTAAAAGGAGTGATAAGGATGCTCTCCACAGGTAATGACTTGTGGTGGTGGTTCAGAAGCGGAAGGACTCAGTTTTATTCAGTGAGCATATAGATGACACAAATTGGATTTTCTCATTTTTATGATAATTTTGATTTTTGTTGGGGATGGTCGTAAGGGTTGAGAAGCCGAAACAGAGTGATTCCAAAGTGAGTGCTATCTGGGTGCATGATGGAAAATTCCTGAAGAATCAATAAGCATTATGTTGAAAATTAAAGCTACTTGTACTCAGTGAAGACGCCCTTTAGTTGCTGGTATGTAGTAGTTTCTTTTGAGAGTGAGCCTTCCATGTAGGGGAGAAGCTCATTAAGACCCAGGGAATTTGCTGGGATGCAGAAAAACATGGTGTTCTAAGTGGAGGAGAAACATTCTATCCTTCGGGAAAACTCATTAAATCAGGAAGTAAACACCTCAGTGACCCCCAAAAGTTCCTAAAACTACCTGGATTCACTAGGTTTCTCTGTCTATGAGCAAATAGAAACTAAAAAGGAAGCTAACTCCTAGAAGTGCAGAGCTGCCTAGAAGAGGCTGTGGGGGACACTCCCCAACTTGGGGAGCTGCCTAAGGGCTAGACAATGCACTCCAGGTTTCCAGGATTTTTGACATGTCACCCATTCTTGAGAGGGTTTGGTGATGCAGCTGTTTTTAAGTCATCCCTGCCCTTGTATGTAACCTCTTACCCTTATTCCCACAAGTAGTCCCCCCAAAACTCATTGTTCATCAAATGAGACTTTGTTGGTATCCTTCTTTCATTCTGTTTTCTGTTGCCTGTTTAGAGTAAATAGAAGTTTGCTAGTGTCTCCAGTGAACAATGTTATTCAGTAGGTGCTGTGAGAAACAGCCTAGAATGCTGTTGGTCTTGCAGAACTTTACTTTTTGTATCTACATCTTTAAATTGTTTTCTCACTTTGTTCTGATTGATTCTGTTGGAAATTAATCATGCTTATGTTTATTCTTATTAAGGGTCAGACACTGTAGTCAGACAAGATGTCTATGAATAAGAGTCATTGCTATTGGAAGACTTTCAGAGAAGAGAGCAGAAACTTAATGATGCTTTGGAACTCTGTGTTTTCACCTTCCCTGCTTAAGGGTCCTAGAGAATATAGTCTTAAGAAGGGATTTGAGGTTCTAAGTGTTTTTGTTTGATGTGATCTGTGTGTTTGCATATGTACGTATGTGTGTGTGTGTGTGTGTGTGTGTGTGATGTGTGAGATCATTTGCATGTGTGTGTACCTGCATGTAGAGCTCAGAGCTTGGTGCCAAGTGTCTCCCTTTAACCCTCTAAACTTTACGTATTATTTTTGTCATCGCCACTGTTTCTAGATTTATTTTTTGTTTTAGTTTATATCTCGGATTGTTTGGCCTGAATGTGTCTTTGTATTCCATATGACACCTATGGGGTACAAAAGAATTCACCAGATAGTCACAGACAGCTTTAAGTTGGCAAGCCGACGTTGGGAACTGAACTTGGGACTTCTTTTTGAGCAGTAACTACTCTTAATAACTGAGCCATTTCTCTGGCTCCTACCTTGAGTTTTAATAATGAGTCTCTCCCTGAACTTTGAGCTTATCCACTCTGCAATTACTAGCTGGCCAGCAAGATCCATGGTTCCTCCTGACTCCATCTCCCCAGTTCTGGGAGTACAAGTGAAAATCACAATATTAAATGCTTTTACACAGGTTTGGGGGATTTAACTTGGGCCTCAATGCTTATGTGGCAAGCGCTTTACAGCTCTGAAAGTATTATTCATCTAAAAGTTTTGTTACCACCTTTGCCCATTTCCAGCCCTATCATTGTCAATGCCTCTGGCTTCTGTGACACCAGTAGGTCCGTTCTGGAAAGTCCCTCATTCTCAATAGCATTTTGCACTGGAAAAATATCTTTACATATGCCCTACTTTTAAAAACATGTTCAAATGTAGTTATTGTATGTTCTAGTTTCAGAATCTATATCAATTTTCATGTTTCTTGCTCTTTTGGTACTTTTTAGTGGTTTGTCAGAAAACCACTAAATGCATATCAATAAATGTAACTAATTTGTATGTTACTAAATACCCCTTATTCATGCAAGTTCTTGGTACTGATTATTTTTTAAAAGATTACCATTCTTGATGACAGACTAGGATAATTGAAATAGGAAAACAAAATACACTAGTTTATTTTGTTTTTGTTTTATTCCAAAACAACAGTGTAAAAATATGGAGAAAGCTAAGTGCGGCTTTCAGGACTATGAATAATGTATAAACATGTATATACTGATTAAAGAAAATGCTAATCAAGTTTCTTTGTGTCCTTTATGAAGAGTTAAAGAAGATAAAAGGAGATGAATAATAAATAAGAGCAATTGCATGACTGAGCAGCATTAGAACTACTTCTATTCATGATAAAAGGGATAAATATATTGCATTTATTCAACATCATGAGAAGACTAAAATTATAAACATTGTCTTTGACAAAAAGCCATAAGTGTAGCAGCAAGGTGGCTCAGCCGATAAAGGCACTGGTTAAACAAACCTCCTGACCTGAGTTTGACCCAAAGGACATACATGCTGGGAGGAAAGAATCCATTCCTTTAGGCTGTCTTATCTCCCATATTCACAATAAGGGACAAAAGTGTGTGACCACATAGACATACACCAACATACACACACACAAACAAAATAAACAAATAAATAACTATCTAAGATGAGCATGGAGACTTTTTTATTGGTTAGTTTCACAACTGCATGAATAACCTAATTCTCAAAGAGTTAAAGACAGTGTATAGTTGCAGAGAGCTTTCTATCATTGGAGAATATGGATCTTACCATTTCATGTGACAATGACTGGGCTGTTGATGTGTTAAGGAGTCAACAGTAACTTTACGGGCTGACTAGGAGATATAATCTACATCATTTTCTGTTGGTTTTAATTATGCTACTCAATTTTTACTAATAATTGTTAATGTAAATGTAAATGTACTTGATTCTAATATGAAATTCCATTGCTCAGTTTAATGGAGTAAATAGTAATTCATTTGCCATGTTCACTAAGTGTTCAGAAAGTGTAACTTTCTGAAAAGAGCTCCTGACGTTAATCACTTAACATGATACTTAGCACAGAGTAGCGTAAATGTTTTGTGTTTTAGAATAAAAGTTGGGTCCTGGGGGGATGGGTCAATGGCTCTTGCAGACATCCTAAGTTCATTTTCCAGAGTCCATGTGAGGCAGCTCACAACTGCTTATAGATATAGTTCCAGGAGATCCAATGTCCTCTGCTGTCCACTAGAAACGTCTGCATTCATGTAGTATATATGAACTGACATCTGACATCGGCACACACACAACAAATGAATACATATATAATAGTATATCTTTACAAATAACTGGTGCCTATGCTATTTAAGTCAGGAAACATAGTTTCAGAGGTTGCCTGAAGGACTGTCAAGAAGCAGCCATTGTTTCTGACCTTGCTCCAGCCAGAAGCTCCCTTGTGATGTTGAGTAAACAGATTTATTCCTTCATAGGATCAATGTTGTGAGGGTTAATCTTGATTACTGACATAGCGGAATTTAGAATCACCATGTAAACAAGCTTCTGGGTGTGCCTTCAAGGAACTTTGTATATCAGAACAACAAATACAGGAATACCCGTTCTGAACTCTAAAATGGGTGTCACAATTCATGGAATGGGTTTTTGGATTAAGTAAAATAGAAAAAAAGAAAAAGTGTACTTAGCACAAGCATTTATCTCTCTCTGCTTGATGACTGTAGATGTAATTTGACCAGCTGTCTCACATTTCTGTTTCATGATTTCCCTATTATAATAGATTAAATTTTTAAAAAATTAAAAAAAGAATGAAAAAAGAAAACAAAAGAAAGGAAAGAAGTCAAACCTTTACTTCCTTAAGTCACTTTGGTCAGATATTTTATTTTGTCACAACACCTGTACACTATGACTTAGGTAGAGTCCTATTGTCTATATATAGAATAATAATAAATCCATAGCATTTCCTTACTGAAAGATTTTAATTGTTATATATCTGTTATGTCACATATAAGGCACAGCAGAGTTGACAAAACTTCATAAAAGTCAGCATCACAGGAGGCTGTTTATCCCTGATCAGTCAAACAATAAGAAAATTGTTACCAAATACGCTTGCCTGCCAGACAGCGATCCCATTCCTGTGAGTGGGAATTTTTGAGTAAAATTCAAAGAAGTCTTGCTACTCTTCATTTTTATGAACTTAAGGAGGGAAGAAGAGGGAGAAGGAGGGGGAGGAAAAAAAGAAGAAACAGAGTAAGAAGAAGAAAAGGGATGAGGAGATGGGGAAGAGAAGAGAGAGTGGTAGGGGTGGGAAGAGTGAGATAGAATATAAAGCCTCCTGAAAGCCGCTTCCTGCATATCTGGATACTTATCTTAATCCTGCTTCTTGGTACCTCATTCTGAATCCTACGCCCCCAACTCTGAGTGCCTTTCTCTACACCTAATTCTATCACATGGATCCCTTTTAGCCCAAGGGAGTTTCCTCACACATGCACCTAAATAGATACTCACAAAGGACTTTCTGAAATTGTCCAGTGTCCTTGCTTTCTATTTGTCTATCTTCATTGACCTCTACTCTATAACATCTAGCTAGATGTGTCATGTGTTTTCTGCTTCCGTAGCCCAGGGTGTCCTCATCTTAGCACATTTTGGATCATACTTCCCTAGAACACTGCAGAAACTGTCCTAAGATTATGATTTTGGACAGTATAAATTTGATAAATATTCAGCTGTCATGAATCAGTGTGTACTGTTCTTAATAGGGCAATGCCCTAAACATACTGTTTCATTCATTTTTAATAATTTTGACGTCTTTTACTCCATCTCAGCTAGAAATAATAATACCCCACAAAAGCTGTTCTGAAATGTAGACATGTGTTTGTATTTTTCCAAACATTTTATCATATTATTTAGTTTACTAACTTCTTTTGAGGAGACCTATGCCATTTAAGGACCTGTAATGCAGGGAGCTCTCTTCCAAGACGAGATCAGTGTGCTGGGGTATCCTCCTGGGAACCAAACAGGAGAGATTATTAAGATAGAGATCTGATGTAAATATTTAGCATGCATATTGCACATTGCAATGATGCAAGAAGTACATCCATGGCAAAGTAAAAAATTGGCAGGACAGATTGACTTACTAGAATTTCCTGAGTCTCTACAATTCTTCAGGAAAGATAAGAGTGCAGACTATGGCAGTCATGGTAGTGATTTTAACAGAGGATGATGATGGGAGAGGGTGATGGAGAGAGCAGAAAGTTGTGCAAAAATTTTTAAGGTTATAGAGGATGAACAAGGGAAAAAATGATGGTGACAGAAGACAATAGAGAAACAGGATGACGGTGACAGAAGGTGAGAATCATAGGGGTGATAGTGAAACAAGTGATGGATACAGAGGATTAGAGTAAGAAAAGATAACAGAAAAGAGAGGCCAGATGTTAGAGAGTTTGTTGGTGAGGGGTGGTGATACTGAGGATGAAGGACAGAAATGGTGGTGAGAGATGATGATGGAGAAAGAGGATGATAGAGAAGGTGTTGATGAGATAGTGTGATATTGGGAGCGAGAAGCATAATGTTGACAGAATATGATAGTGTCATAAGATAATGATAGGGTAGGAAAGGATAAAGGATAGAGAAGTAATCATAGTGAGAGAGGATGTAGAAGAGAGGATGATTGTGATGGTGGTATGGGGTGGTGGTGAGAAAAGTGATCAGAGAGAGGATGAAGGTGAGAGAAGGTCATAATGGAGTCTTTGTTTCCCCACTTTAAGTTATAGTTTACCAGTTCGTGGTGAAACACAAGCCTGAGATTCTAGAAGGTTTTACCCTTGAAATTTTTCTTTTGAATTATCAGATTAATAGCTTTCCATGGTTTCACAGTTAACAGTCTTTTAAACAAGCACAGGAGCAACATAATTCATACCAAAATACAAATTCTAGATGCAATTTTTCCTGTTGCCACACACAATTCACAGAGCTAACCAGAAGCTAAATGGTGATGACCAATGTAACAAAAGGCAGCTACAGGAACAGCTGAGAAGGGATGCTAGATCTTGGCATTCATCTAGTTGTCTTAGTTAGCTGTGAAGACGCACCATGACCACAGCAACTCTCATAAAGGAAAGCATTTTGGGGGCATGTTTGTAGCTTCAGAGGTTTAGTCCATTGTCATCATGTTGGGAAACATGATAGAATGCAGGCAGCCACGGTGCTCGAGAAGGAGCTAGAGAATTTTACATCACCATCTGCAGACAGCTGGAAGAGAGTCATTGTGCCTGTCTTGAAATTTTAAAACCCTAGTGCCCACCACCAGTGACACATTTCCTCCACAAAGGCCACACCTATTCCAACAAATAGTGCCACTCCCTAGACATACTAATGTATGAACCTATGGGGGTCGTTATTATTCAAAATACTGCTCCAGTGAATCCAAGGTCTAGAACAACCAAAACCATCAATATTAAGATAGTCTGAGAAGCAGTGGGTGCCTGCATGACACCTTTAGCAGGGTGTACACTGGAATAAAGACACCTTGTCAAAAAATATTGTACAGGGAACAGAAAATTCAAGGTGTCAGGGAAGACATGTGAAATTCTCTCTCCCAGGAAGAGAGAATCAAAAGCATACAAACCAGGATTCAGCATGAGGTGCAGTGGATGTGAGGCAGAGGTACCTGGCTTGGCATAATGACCCTGCATTGGAGCAGCAGCAAAGAAACCTCTATTAGATAGAACAGTGATAGGAAGAGCAGATTATGGGGGTGCCAGATGCTACCTAATTGCCTCTATCTGAGTGGTAGATTAAAGTATTTGCAATAAAGATAAATTTCCTCACTCCCCCTCATATCTTATAATAAGTATAATAAAGCTCTAATGGTTATGGTCGTGTGCTTATTTACCTTGCAATATTTATGAGTTTAATGCCTACATTTCCTCTTCGTTCTCTCAGGTGCCAACACTGACCTTGTTCTACTCCCGCACGCCTGGTCCATAATAATAAATGCTAATCCCACAATTTTTCTGATTAGTCTTTCCTCCACTCTGATCTCTTTCTGTTTCTCTACAACCTTATCAACAATAGACAGGCTTAGTGTCTGTGGGAATATTCATAAGCTATAAAATAAAACAAGATGTGTATTAGCAATTTACATGTTTTTATTTTTATCTGTATGTGTGAGTGTGTCTTTCTGTGCAAGTGAGTGTATGTCTTATGTGTGTATATGTGGAGGTCATAGCTTTACCTCAGGTGTTCTCCATAGTAACCACACACCTTAGTTTATAAGATAAGAACTTTCTCTGAGCCTGAACCACACTGGTGTAGAGAGATTGGCTGAATGGGAGCCCCAGGGGTGCTCCTGTCCTGATGTCTCCTAGCACTTTGATGACAGGTCTACATTGCCTTGTCAGGATTTGAACAAGTGTGCCAGTGATCCAAACTCAAATCCTTATAAATTCACAGCAAATACATTTTCCACCGAGCCATGGCCCAGGTCAAGAAAGATACTAACCAGAGACATCTTTTCTTTCTTGTTTGTACCAATCAAGACATCTAAGAAATGTTAATAAATTTAGTCCTTCTTCACAATACATAAGAAACTACAGTGATTGCAGCTTCTGCTACACACTAATTATGCAACCTGTAGGCTGCTTTTTTTAACCATCTACACCCATAAATAATGATTTAATAAATCTCTTCATTCCAGTGTCTTTATAAACTTCCCACACATAATTGGGATTTATTTTCAGAAATGAAATTGTTCGGTAACAGGTTATGAGCATAATTAACCAAAAGTAGAATGGAGACATTCAATTTCTCTTTAACTGACACTACCCAAATGTCCCTAGAGAGCTCACCTTCACAGAACCTGGAACTTCCTAATTCTCACTCACTTGATTATAGTAATGGGGCATCTTTTTGAATTAGTGCACATTTCTCCCAATTCCTTCAGAACTAAAAGAGGAAGGAAGGAAGGAAGGAAGGAAGGAAGGAAGGGAGGGAGGGAGGGAGGGANAGGAAGGAAGGAAGGAAGGAAGGAAGGAAGGAAGGAAGGAAGGAAGGAAGGAAGGAAGAGCGCTAGAGCTCAGAGTTAATAGTAATGACTGCCCTTTCAGGGGACCTGGGGTTGATTCTGGGCCCACATGGTAGTACACAACCATCTGTCATACTAGTTTTATGAGCTCTGATGCCCAGTTCTCGTCTCCACAATCACTGCACATATGTGCTTCATGGCTATACATGCATGCAAAATTTTTCATACACATAAAAATATTTAATAAACATAACATTTAAATAATTTAACATGTATAAAATTTGTTTTAAATTAAGGAATAAAGACAGAAGGGAAGAAATAAATATAAAAGTTATTAATATGCCTGTTATTTGTTTTTCTTCTCCCCTTTTAAAAACTACCGTTGAGACATCATTTCCATAATAGGTTTCCTTTTCTGTTTGTTTTTTAGATATAAAGAATCTTATCACATCTTTC
Source organism: Bramus lutescens (assembly GCA_001685075.1). Lineage (NCBI taxonomy): Eukaryota > Metazoa > Chordata > Mammalia > Rodentia > Cricetidae > Bramus > Bramus lutescens. Next base: position 296,217 of record LOEQ01001922.1, read on the forward strand.
ATTTCTTAACCTTATTTTAGGATTCTTAACTATCATTCAACACTAAATAGAGTGTATTTCTTCCTTGACAGTTGTTTTCTAGATTACTTTCCTGAATACAGGATTATATACATATGTATTCAAATCTGTAGAACTTACTTCCTGCCTGCAATGCTCTCTATAGAAGACCTCTGTTGTCTGGTACTTTCTGTCTTATATTTTATTGTTAATTGACTGATATCATTCCACTGAGGTTGTATATTTTTATTATTCAAGGTCTATAGGTCTATCTTTTAAGATTTTTTAGAGGAACCATCTCGATAAAATGAACATATATAAATATAATGTGGACTTATTAAGGGGGCTTACAGACTATGGTTTAGCTAGTCCAACAATGGTGTCACATACCAAAAGTCCAAGAATTCAGTAGTTATTCAGTACACAAAATTGGATGTCTTATTTGGTCCTTAATAGATACCAGAGTTCTGAAGATGTGGAGTCTGATGCTACATATGTGATGAATTTGCCCCAGGAAGTAAGATCACACAGATTCTAAATAATATATATTGTCCTTTATTCAGGCATATCCAAAAAAGAGTGGTCCAGATTTATGGTGAGTCTCCTGACAACCTCAAATGATTTGGATTTAAGATGAGTCATCTCTCCTCTAATGGTCCAACTAACTTAATGTGCCTCACAGGTATACCAGGAGCTTCAGTTCTTGGTTAATCCAAATGTGGTCAGCTTGACAACCAAGAACAGCCAGAACAGTAGGCTTCAGTTGCAAGAGAGAACCCTTTACTCTACTACAAATGACCTGGTAGGAGACAGAGAAAGGTACTTCCAGAGAACCTAAATTTAGTTCCCAGAAGGCAGATCAAAACTGTCAGTAACTTCAGCTCTAGGGTACCTGGCATCCTTACATATATATACAAACACGCTCTTATAAATAAAATATAATGAACTACTATATATCAAGACTGGAAACATGTTTTGTTCTTTCCCTAGCCTATCCATCTGGGAGAAAGATAAATCAAATTAAAAGCCACATATTTTTATCAAATGCAGAGAGCTCTTACTTTGTCAGGTCTATATCCAGGTCTCTGGGTTAGGATAGCCCTTCTATTCTATATTAGGAACATCATATTCTTTAGCCTTTAATCATCAGCAGGTGACACCTCAGATCGACACACTGGAACACTGTGATACATACTCTGCATTTTATCAGTCTGTCTCAAATGAATGAATGAATAAATAATCCTCCCATTTTACATTCAAATTACTTACATCTGACCTGAAATCATATATTTAGCCTACTATGTTCATGGCAGTTCCACATTAAGCCAGTATTTTATTTACTATCTTATTAATATGTAATATAAGGAAAGTGTTATTCATATTTAAGGGAAAGCATGGATATTATAAAATGCTGGGGAATCTAAGAAAATATATAGAGGAGACTACAGAAACACTTCCATTACCCACAAATATATAATGATGATATACAACTTCTTCCTTGATTGGAAATTCATCCTGAACCAAATGTAAGGTTATTTTTACAATATGAAATGGAAGCTTTATGATTCAAAGCCTTAGAATTAATGTTCCAGGAATGTCACCTGTGTGTGCACTTAACTTTCTTTCCATTAATTTCTGATTTCTGACAGCAGATGTTCCATCCATCTTCTTCCTTGCTGACTATAGAGTCAAGCACTTAGTTTTGTTTTCTGGTTCTGGTGGGGTATTTTTTGTTTTGTTTTGTTCATAGCTTTGATTTTTAAGATGGTCAGCTATATTTCCTGACTTAGAAGACTAATATAGTGTCTGAGGAGACAGGCCTGGGTGTAAAAGGCTTGTTGTACAAGCATGAAAATTTGTTTTCAGAACCCCAGATCTCAAATTTAAAAAAAAAACCAAGTATAGAAGATAGAGGTATTTACCTAAAACTCCAATTATAGAATGGGAGAGACAGGCATGCCCCTAGTCACTAGTCAGACAAGACTAGCTGAATCAGGGAGCTCCAAGTTCAGTTAGAAACTGTCTACAAAGTTCAGGTGCAGAACAAATTGTAGAAAATATATGGTGCTGAATTCTGCCCTTCATATATTGGTGCACAAGCCAGCTTACTCACACAGAAATGTACACACAGGCATACAATACACATACCAAATAAAGTGTAAAAGAGAGGAAGAAAGGGAAAGAAGGATGGAGAGAGAGAGAGAGAGAGGGATAAGAAATAAAATTAAATAAAGAGTCTGACATGAAAGTTTATCTCTTGACCTAGGAACACATTCCAAGGCTATTTGTCAGTCAACCTGAGTCTACGTCTCCACATTCTTTTTCTGAATAGATGTTATTTTAGGAAATTAAGTCACTCATCTGTTAACTGAATTTCAGTTACAATAGTAAGTGCCTCCATTATTACTCTGCTCTTTTAAAATAATATAAGTTTTGGGTTATTATCAGCATTATTATGATTTCCATGCTAAGAGAGGCGGGGGACCCAGTGCTGATGTGTAGGCTCCTCACATTCTGTATTATTTTATCTGAGTCACCAGATCCTCTCCTTTTCCCCACTCCCAAGGTCAGGAGTCATCTGCTCTTTCCTGTCTCACACAAATAAGGTCTGCAGCTCTGCACTTTCTTGTTTTTGTTCATCCTTCAATAGTAAAAGGAAAAAATATCACATTGACAAGTGTATGAATGTCTTTGGGGTGATTCTGTCTCCATGGAGTTTCATCTATACATGCATTTCCTAAAGCAAGCAAACCTATTCTTCATTTCCATCTGTCTATAAATTATTATATATACAGGGTCGATGAGGATTTGCCACCCTGAAGGATGTCAGGAAGGTAGGATAGAATTTGCTCAGAGGTTAGAAAGATGGCTCACTTGGTAGAGAGCTTACCATGTTATCATGAGGACTTGACCTCAATCTCCAAAACCCACAAAGAAAGCAAAGCATTTTGCCATGTGTCTATAATCTCGTCACTGGGGAAGCACCAATATCACCATCCCTTGGGTTCCCTGGACAGTTAATCTTTCCAAATCAGTTAGCTCCAGGTTTAGGGTGATACCCTTTCTCAAAAATTACTCCACAATATCTTATTCAAATACATTTCTTGATTTTCACCAGACTGATATCCCAAAAGCTAAATGCTTTATTTTTGTTGGCTGGCATATTTAAAAATAGTATAAGCATATTCTACCTCTATTCTGTCACAAGAGGTAAACAAAAGCAAGAAATATTGTTTCCTTTACTTTGAAATGAAGAACTTCCTGTGCAAGAATGAGCAGAGTGTTAACTAGTTAAATATTCATTTACAAGGAAAAAAAACTCATCTGAGTTTCAATAATTATTGTGGGGTGGTTCTACTTAGTATTCTCAATCATTTGCCTGCTGATATGAAAGTAAGAACAAATGTGATTGTATGCTGTTAAAGATTATTAAGTATGACAATTGCCAAATTACCTCTGCAGTCCATGTGGCTTTTTATTAAATTCTTTGATTGATCTTGAAGGCACGAGACTTAATGCTGTTGTGAAAACCCATCCATCTTGAGATGTCAACTGTCAAACATGGCTACTTTGTAGCAATGCTTAACAAAAAGAAGACAGCCACAATAGGCACACACAGAGAGAAGTGAAACACTCCTGAGATAAAAGCACACATTGATCCAGCTGTCTTTAAGGCTTGATGGAAGCTTTAGGGACCTTCGTAAATGCTATAGGAGACAAGGTAGATGTGTTCTAATTACTTCAAAGAGGATATGAAATTGCTGGATGGCCCGTTGTGGGCATAGCCTGTCTTTCAACATGAAAGGGAGTCAAAACAACTCTCTATATCAGTAAGATATAGCTCTCCACCCACGGGCTTACTGCCACCTTCGGTTTAGAAAATGATAGAGAAGGGTAGTTTCACCAATCTAGCACCAGTTCTTCAAGGGAAATGATCTCTCTGAGAATGTAAAAAAAAATCTTGAGAGTTTTCCTTAGAACCACAAAATCCATGACTTGTATGAGGACAGCAAACTTTCTTTAGTTTTTTCCAATTACTGAAGAAATTCTCACTGTTTTACCATTGTCCAAACTATTTCTTAATCCTGTGCAACGTAAAGAAAGACCTGCAAAAGCTACATCAAGTTTAACTGCAAAAGAAAGCAGTTGGAAGAGAAACTTTAAAAGACTTCCAACAATAAAGTGAACATGCATGAGAAAAGCCCACAATAGACAAGCAGAAGGTGAGGTGGACCCAAAGCAAACAACCAAGGAAGGGTGAAGAGCCTCTGTCAGCCCTTTGCTGGGTTTTCTTTTAATTCCTTCACCATTTTCCATCTTGGGAATCCTTTCCCTTTCCTAAGGAGTTGTCCCTATTTGTGTTTCTAGCTCTGCATACCTGGTCCAGTACTTCCTCTGGGAGGCAAGAACATGAAAATACCAGTTGGTGAAAACACTGGTGGGTGAAAATACCAGTGGGTGTCCACCCTGATCTCAGATTTGCACTTATAACACTCAAAGACCTCATTTCTGGGCAGGTTTTCAACACTTGTTATCTTACATTAGTCATTTTGGTATCATTTGTCTGTGACTTGGATGATACGTAATGGAGCCTTGGGAACTCATAAAGATCATTTCTAGAATACATATATACATATGTACCAAAAAAAGGAAAGAAAATGAAGTTTAAGTTGATTTTCTACTCCTTTGCTCTCAGATAACTGCTTCTGAAAATGTAATTATTCTCTGGCCTTTAAGCCATCTTTTACTCTCCTGAGATATAATAAGGTTTAGGAGAGGTCAATATACTAATAGCCAAGGTCAATATACTGATAGCCATAGCTAGAGCATTCCCCCTTAAGAACAGAAATTGGAAAGAGACTGAAATTGTTTGGTAGAGGTTGCTGGTGAGAGAAAGCCGTGGCAATGGAGCTAAGCTAAGATCCATGAAGGTAGATAAAATTAGAAAGCCGGGGGGCTGGAGAGATGGCTCAGAGGTTAAGAGCATTGTCTGTTCTTCCAAAGGACCTGAGTTCAATTCCCAGCAACCACATGGTGGCTCACAGCCATCTATAATGAGGTCTGGTGCCCTCTTTGGGCTTACAGATATACACACAGACAGACTTTTGTATACATAATAAATAAATAAATAAATANTATATATATATATATAAATATTTAAAAAATTAGGAAACAAGACAACAGGTAGAGGGGAGGAATGGTGCAAGGGCATGCCACAGGCAGATAAAATGGGAGGCAGCCTGAAAACAAGTGTATAGAAGAGGAACACAGTCCTCACTGGAGAACATGAGTCCTACTGCTGTCTTCAGACTATGTCCAGGTCTAAATGAGGCCAAGGTCGAAGATAAAGAAGTACTACTGAGGAGGGTGTTTTGTAAGATGTTTTCTTCTTACATAACACAATACTGTCTTGGTGTAGACAATAACTAGACCAGATCATTTTGGCTGCTAATGAGCAGAGAAACACTACATTCATAACTAGATCTATGGAAGTAACAATATAGCTATTCACACTCCTGGTCAAAGAAAGTAAGGGAGGGTCACAATACCCCCAGTGGCCTTCCGTCCTTACCCAAAGGGCCCTTCTGAAAGCCCAGATGTAAATAAAATTCCAAACAGATCTTGCAAGTATGCTTTAGCAATTATGGACATCATGGGAAATGATGCTGTGAGTTTAACTTTCGTTAAGAGGAAACAGCATTAAAGATAATTATTCCCAAAACAAAATTTGCAGTGAGAGAGAGAGAGAGAGAGAGAGAGAGAGAGAGAGAGAGAGAGAGAGAAGCCAAACATCAGGGCAAAGTGAGCTCACACACCTGCTTGTCCTTTTGTAAAAAGCATCAGTGACTTGACATCCAGTTTATGAATACTAAGTGCAAAAAAAAAATCCAGTTCATTTCCATAGAATGTATTTTGAGAGCAAGCCAGTAACTTCAATGACAGATCATACACAACCTATGATATCTCATTAACACAGACAGCAAGACACTGATGCGTAATGCTGCCGATATTTAACTAAGAGAAAACTGCAGCATGAAACAAAAACAAATGATAATGAAAACCATAACAAAAGTTGCCTGCTCCTTGTTATTTCTGCATTCAGAAAGATTAATTGAGTTGTATTAAACTATAAAAGTCTGAAGAAACTCAAGGAAATAATACTATTTTTACAAAATTTAGAACAACATGAAAATTTAAGTAATATCTTCAGTAGTAGATCTAAGATATAAAGTAAATCTTCCATAGAGAAAAACCTAAAGAGCAGGCAAGGGGGCACATACCTATAACCTTAAAACTCAGCTGGTAGAAATGGGAAAGCCATAAATCCAAGGCCCACCTCTATATTCAGATGCTTGTCACAACAGAACAGAAACAGAGGGCAGGGGCTAAGTTGGAAAAGACAAGAGAGGATATGAAATGTGAGAGATGAACAGCAGCCAGGTTCAACACAGGAAGCCACCTGACTAACGGGGGCTCCAGGAAAAGAGAAAGGCAGACACACACCTAAACAACAAATATAGAGACAGACATACAGTCACACAGACACAAACACATTTATACACACACACACATTCATACAAGAAACCAAGCAACAACATACAAATACATATAAACACACATTCAATCACAAATACATATACATACTGTCACACTCAATCATACACAAAAACAAACAAATATATATACATACAAAATAACTAAATACACATATATCAAAAAACACCCAAAAAGCACTCACACACAATATATATATATATATATGATGCATGCAGGTACATAAATACAATAACACATATATACACAAACAAAAAGCCGAACACCCAGACTCAGACACACAGGCACACACACATATACATTTACATCAAACATATATGCAAATAAAACAGCTCAAACATACACTTACACACACATACGCAATCAGAAATAAACATACAATATATATACAAAATGCAAATAAGCACAGGGGTTTTAAATACACACGCACATACAAACATGCACATACACATGACACACAAAGATAAAAAGTATTTGCATAATTAGTTCAAATTTAAGCTTCAAATTCTGTCCCATTTCTGACTTTGGAGAATTTTCCTTGTTTGCTTGACAGACAGTTTCTGTGTGTGTGTGTGTGTGTGTGTGTTTCTTATACATTATTCTTATTTGTTTTTCCTCAATTGCCTGTTTTCTAAAGAAAGAGAAAAATGTTAATTTGGGTGGAAAGGGAGGATCTGGGAGAGGTTGGGGTAATGAAAGTGTGATCAGGTATACTGTATAAAAAAAGCTATTATCAGTTAAATAGTGTTAAAAATATTAAGGATTATGAGAGGTGGCTTCACAAGAACAGAATGCAGTATTCCAATTTATTGATTAGGATGGGAAAATGACAGCTTTCTGAGGTTCACAATGGAAAATGTTTCAGAAGTTAAAATGACCGCAGTATTAACATTGCCAACAAGACCAGAACTTCAGTGAGTCCGTGGGCAACTGGATTGTGATTATAGAATAGAATTTTGGATTTTAGAACAGCAAAGACTCTACAGTCCTCAGCTACAACTGAAATATCTGTATCACTCCCTTCTCCCCAAGGCTCAGGTGAAGGAGAGTTAGAGGAACACAGACAGAAAAGCTGGTGCAGGTTCTTTATAACGGTGGCTTCTTGTTCCCAGAAGGCATTGCATGGAGGGACTGCAGGAAGCTATTAGAGTAGATATAAAAATAGGAGTAAAAAAACAAAGAGGAAGGCTGGATGGATTTATAAAATACCTAAGCCCGGGTCTGTTTAGCAAGTCCCATGGCATTCTGCAGCCCTCAACCATCCTAAGGAAAACTTTGTTTCTTTCAATGAAGCTGTTACTTTTGATTTCTCTGCATCCTGTTCTTCTGCCATTTCTGGATTTTTTCTTTCTTCTTTTTTCTTTTTTTTTTTTCATATCGTGAAATGGGAATGAGCTTGGCGATGTCTGAGACAACCACGTCTACCACCACTGAGTTTTGATGAGATTCAAGAAACCCTTTCTACTCGTGGTCAGTATGCCTGAGTGAAAAAGCACAAAGGAGGACTCAGATGTGACCGTGAGTGTTGGCACTCATAGGATTCCTTCCCCGTGAGAGGGCCCTTACTCTCACCTTGAGTAGAATGATTAGAACCCTAGTTATTCTTCACCTGCCCTGCGTTAGGAGAGAGCAGAGGAGAGGCCTTGGCTCCAGCAGAGACACCATGGTGACTGTATTCAGCAGAGAACTTGGATGTCGACTTTTATTGATATTCCTAAACTGAGAGACACTGGAAAATATCTTATACATATCCCTTCCCATGGAGGAGGGGTTGGGCAGAAAGTTTCTCACTTGTCTTGTTGACTTATCCTCTTTGTCGCCATTCTCAGTGACTTATACATTTGGTCAAGAATAATGGAGAAGGTGACTCACTGGCTTGATTGCTTCTTTACCCCATGACCAGAGAACTCTAAACCACTTTGAGTGCCCTCTCTGTTACAGGGGTTTTGTCTTTCAATTGAGGCCTTGCAAGACTAGCTGCTTGTACGATATTTATAGATGGAGAAGCGAGGTCCCTGGATATCAAGTATGTTGGGGGATTTTAGAAAAGATTAAGATAGAGATGAAGTCCATCTTGATCCCAAGACATACTTTTCTAGTTACCCTCTTTGTTGGCCTATGTTTTTCACCTACATGACATTTACTTGTGAAGTTAATTCCTAGGATGAGTCAAATTTCAGTACTTTTATCATTAGCAAATTCTTTTAATGTGCAATAAACCAAGTAGTAGCAAGTCCACAGTGTTCTGTCCCGAGCCTTTTACTTTTATGCTGCATGTAACATGTGTGTGTGTGTGTCTGATTTATTTACAATGTTACTTTTTTGCCTTGGATCACACACCCCTTTGGCTGTTGCTGACCTGGTTGCTATGTCCACAGGATCTCTTGAGATCAGAAGATATTGTTATTCTAATGCACAATAGTATCCTTGCAGATGTCCAAGTCATGAAAGCGAGCCTAAGTTTCGGTCTGCTCCTAGAAAACAACTGAATACAAAAGCTGCAGGTTATATGACTCAATGGATCAGGCTCCACCACGAGCTGGCAACCAAACTTGGCAGTGTCATACACATGGCACTGCCTTTAATAGCATTAAAGATGCAAAAGTCAATGAAGGAATCATGAATTCTTCTGTGGTTTCAGAAAGCCACCAAGAACAGACGCCATGTGGCTAGACAGTCTCTATGTGAATGGCCTGAAAGTGCAGGAAACCTGAAAGATCATTATGTCAAACTCTAAAAGTAAATAACTTGCAAATACAAATGTTAAAGATGTCAAATCCATGAAATCTCTGACAAGGAGAGCTGCAATCAGGGAGTGGAACCAGCCCCAAGAGATGTGTGTCATAGTCAGGAAAGCTGAAGGGCAGAGTAGACTGAGCCCTTAGAAATTAAAGACTCAGGCATGGGCCCTGAAATTACAACATTTGGTGCTTTCCCTGCTGGTTCTGGTCTTCCTTTGGTTCAGTTTTCTCTTCACTTTGAAATGCTAATGTATACTCTGTGCAGCTGTATGATGAAAAAATTTCATTTTCTTTTTTATTATATGGAGCATAATGACTGAGAGATTTCCTTGAATCTGTGATGAAACTTTGAAGGTTTAAACAGTTTTGAGACTAAAAGATTTGGGGGACTGCTGAGGTTTGATTAAATACATGCGGCCTATGATATGGCCTTAAGTCTATGGGGCAAAGGGTTTGGAATGTGGAGGTTTGAATGAGAAATGTTTCTTACATGCTTAAGCATTTGCCATTGTTATTGAAAACCAGGGAACAACTTCACCTCCTGTGTCCAAAGTCTAAGTCATAAAATAGAGGTATAAGCACATGTAGGTATCTACAGGCTGTATTTTATTTTTTAATATTACTCAAAACTATGCTTTTTATATGCATATAGGGATATGTTTATGTGAGTTCAGGTGTATTCCGAATTAAGAAGAGGGTGTAAAGTCTCCTGGAACTGCCTATTTAGGTGCTGTCAGGTATTCTGTAGGATATTCTCTTAATCACTGCTCTAGTGCTGTAAAGTGACAAGATGACCAAGGCAACTCTTACAAAAGGAAGCAATTCATTGACAGTTTGCTTATTCTTTAAGTGACTTACTCCATTATCATCACAGCAGGGGGCATAGCCCTGCAGTGGTAGACAGATTGAGGAGGGGAGCTGGTATTGGCTTTTGAAACCTCAAAACCTACCAATAATGGCAAGAATTCTTCCAACAGGTTCCCATTCCTCCTAATCCTATCAGAGTCCCACTCCCTGGTGAATAAGCCTTCAAATATGTGAGCCTATGGCGGCCATTCTCATTCAAATCCTCTCCCTCTCTCCATTCCCCTTTCAGCCATATCAGAAGGCAAAAAGAACTTTTTTCAACTTTAAAAGTCCCATTGTCTATCACAGTATCAACATTTTAAAAGTCCAAAGTTTAACTTTTTCTGAGATTCATGGCTATTCTTAATGTAATATCAAGTTGTAAGTGTCAACCTATCCCCTGGCCTGGGATTTGCCAAGCACTTGGACTCCAATTCCCAGCCTGCCAAGTGCTTGGACTCCAATTCCCAGTCTAACAGGCACTGACCCCTTTCAGGGGAGGGTCAGGACAGCTCTCACAGTGTTTTTAGGCTCTGCTGGGAAATGGAACATGTGGTTTCAGGTTTTGCTTGCTCTCTCTCTTTCTTCCCCTTGCCATGCTCCTGGCCACCCCAGAGCACAACATTCCTTAAACGTGGGCATTTTTGATTTGGTCTAATCTGGTTTGATTGGAGATTTTTGCACCAGTGGAGAGGCTCAGTTAGGAAATATTCCTAATAATTAACTACAACACCCCTTCCCATTTAAACAAAATCAGAACACAAATAGCCTATTTCCAAAACACAGAGGCACATTATAAACATCACTGTTCCCAATGGGAGGAATTGAAGAATAATGATGAAATATTGGACCAGTTGCAGGAAAACTATCAGGGCAAATTCCAAACTTTGCATCTCTATGTCTGATGTCAAAGTACTCTTCAAAACTCCAACTTTTTCCAGCTTTTTGGACTGTGACATTTTTCTCCATCTTGGGTTGATTCTAACCTGGTCTGTGTTATTCCCAGATCCACGAAGTTTCCGAAAAACCAACAAGGAAACCAAGTCCCTTATGTAAAAGCAAAGAGCCTTTATTTTATACAAGTCTGCAAACTTGGTCTCTCTGTATGTCCAACATATTGAAATAATCAGAGAGCACTGAGCTCAGTTAGAGTTGGGTTTCTACAGTAGTAAAGGTGGGGGTAAAGGATTTCCAAGGCTCAGGAATCCTGATTGGCTGACATTTGTCTAGGGGTGTCCTGGTGAGTGTGTGCTGGAAGGTGATTCTATCTACAGTGGTTGAAACTTTAGGAATTTCCTTTGGATGGTCTGTTCTTGGTTGGTGCTTGGGTAATATTAGTTTGTGGTCCTTCCTGAAAACAGGTGTTGCCTCAGGGTAAACCAATGAATCTCAGGCATCCATTAAACTTATCGTGGCTGAGTCCTAAACTGGCAGGTGATAATGGTTGGAAGAACTTTCTTTGTGTGGTCTGTTTCTATTAAGCTTATCGTAGTTGGCTCCTACAGTCTGCAGCTCTTCTTTGGAGGCATTTCATGACTCTGACACCTCAAGATCTCCAAAACAATCCAGACTTTATCTCCACAGTTTTGTTCAGTGGCATCTCTGGCTCTCCATGCAGGAACACCCCTAGAACTCTCCTGGCCTTGATTGCTTCTTTAGACAAGGAGGGACATTCCACAACTCCCTTCTTGTATCCTTGACTCTAATGCCAAAATCATGTGGACAAAGCTGCCGACTTCTGCTGCTTGCTAAGGCTTAAACTTGGTGCACTCTCTCAATTACCTTCTGTTTTTTGTTTTTGTTCTTTGAGACAGGACTTCTCTGTGTTGCAGTCTAGCTGTCCTGGAACTAGTTCTTGTAGACCAGGCTGGCCTCAGACTCGCAGGGATCCATGTGTCTCTGCCTCCCTAGTGTTGGGATTAAAGGTGTGCACCACCACCACCACCACCAGGCTTTCAGTTACATTTGCATCAGCATCCTGCTATGAATGGTTTCCTTCACTGATTAAGATTTAATTCCCTTTCACAAGTTGCAAACTTAGTGGTTGGGATCATTCCCTGTGGTCACCAATCTCTTTATTTCAATTAGCACCAGGCTTTTCTTTAAATTGTTTTATGTCCTTGAGTACTGGACTTCGCTATATTATATTTCCAGGTCCTCCTGTTTTCCTCAAACTATATATTCTCTAAAAGTCTAGCTTGCTACTTTTCATTAGAGATGTACGTGAGAGTGAGCACTAATAACCACCTGGCACAGTCATGCTGGGTGAAGAGTCCAAGAATAAAAATTGCAAATAAAGGTTCCAGCAATAAGAATGTAAAACTAAAGAAAAGTAAAGTTGTAAGCCTAGGAGGATGAGAGCAGACTGTCAGCAGCTTTCTCATCTGTTTAAGGATTAACTGTTAGTGATGGTTTACTTTGCTTTACAACACACAGCTCTATCTGCAAGGTTGAAAATGTTCTCTGCAAACTGAAGGTCATTTTTAGATAACCCTTGGTCAGTCATGACCAACAAGTGATGTGAGCTGAGTTAACTTTTAAATGATGGGATGTACCTTAATTTTTGGTTGTGCATTATCCCATGCCCTTTCCTGTTACAAAAAAAAAATGGCAGTATCAGGGAAGTGTAACATTTTGATAAACATCATCAGAAAGTGCCCAAAAGAGACAAAGGTCTAAGTAAAAAACACAAGTTTAACTGAAAAACCCTGTTAATGGAAAAGCAATCTGTGTCTGAAGATTACCTCGAGATTTGTAAAAATTCTTTTGTTCTTGCCTAATGATTGTTCCTTGCTTTAAAGAGGGAAGTTCAGGGATGAATCACTGCCACAAGTACAGAAGTGTGATCTCTGGCTGTGGTCTCGGCGAGCGGTTAAGCTTTTTGTGCCCCATGGAGATTTTATTTTTTTTCTTTTTCCCAGGATAAAGTCTGTTCCTGGTGTATAAGGCTCTGGTGGTTTTTACTCATCTTTGTGCATTCTATGGACCCAACACTAGGCTGTCTTGAAATCTCCTCTGACAACACCATTGGCCTGACACTCATCAATTTAGCTTCAGGCAGACTTTTAGGACAAGGGTAGAAAGCAGCTATACTTCTGTCCAAACTATCAGAGAAATGGTCTCTAGATCACTTACTAATATTCTCCCCTTCTGATATTTCTTGATCTGGACTCACACAATTCGATTTGCACTCATTATTATCTTCTATGATAATATAGGATGATTACTACTAAGTGCGCAACTGCTTTTCTAGACCAAAATTTCAAAGTCTTCCATACTCCTAAAACGGGCAGTGTGATCAAGCCTGTTACAGCAATACCACTGTTATGATTTAATATAAAATGTTGCAGGTCCCTGAGTGGTGACAGTGGACAGCAGGCCATGAGACCATGTCACAGGTTCCCAAAGGCAGCTGGTACCAGGCAGGGAGTCATGCAGTGGGTGAGCAACAGAGACATGGATAGGCATGCCATGCAGAGTGAATATTTAGTGGGATATGGAAGGGAAGGGGAGAAGGGGGAAGAGCAGAGAGAAAGGCAGAGACAGAGAGAGAGAGAGGGAAAAGGAGAAGTGGAGAGAAGGGAAAGAAAGAAACTTCCTCTTTGAGAGAGAGATGTAAAAGGAAAGGGTTCAGGCTAGATGCTTTATCGGATGGGGAAGGGTGTGGGTGTGGCTTGTCTCTTAAAGGGACAGGACAGACCATTACATTTCCATCTCTTTTTTGATAATAAAAAGGTGGGAGGTTAGGTAGCACAGGTTAAAGGAACTGGGGTAGTAGATTATCAAGACTGCATCCTGCTTATTTGGGGGCATCTTTTTTTGAGGGGGAACCTGAGAAAGCTGGGTGCTGGTCATATCCTGGTGTAGCTGCTCTCTTTGCTCCTGTCAGTGTTTGTAGTATGGAAATGTTTGGTGTCTCTTACACCTGTTTAAGGTATTGACAGAACAGAGAACAAAGTTAATTTTAGAAAAAAAATTCAGGACCATGGAATAAAGAGGGGTGTATCTGACCTGTTTAAGGTAGATCCTTCAATTTGGCTTCCTGGAACTCACAAGAAATTTTTGGGTGTGTGGAAACATAAATTTTAGCATACTTATGTCAGAATGACTGCAAAAGATGTTTTTGTACAATGAAAAGTATTTTTAAAACTATGGAAGGTAGCATGAGAGAGAATTTTGTTAACTTGTAGCTTATTGAAATTTGTTTGGCGAGACTATCTTTTTAAACAACAAAACCTCTCAGCTGTCAAACTGCATCAGAGATCTTTAAGAAGTATAAAATTTTACTTGAGTTATTGTTTAAAAAGCAACAGAGAACTTATTTGGTTGTCACCTAGAGCTACTCCTCAGGGTCCTCCACGGTTGCTGAGGGCCATATTTGCATTTTGCTGTTTAGTACAGGGCCTGCCAGGCTCCAGAAGATCCTGTGAGACAAGAAATCTGTGGCAGTATAGAATCTGCCTAGAGAGCTGGGTCCAAGCTTGACTGTACTGGCTGTCCACTTAACAGGTAAGATTTAGACTCATAAAAAGACAGAAAGAAGAATAAACTGCTTGCAAGAGAGGGTTAACAGCAGAACTGACAATAGTAGAGAACAACTTAGTATATTTTAAATCAGGGTTAGATTAAATAAACCATATTGCTATGAGAGACTTAAAAGTACATACCAGTTTAAAACATGAAATTTGTTGCTTTGTTAGTTTGGAATGAGATATAATGGTCAGACAATTATAACATTTAACAGTAAACATAGGTGCATTTAATTTACATGTATGCACACACATACACAGTGAACAGGAACTGGGCAAAGTGGGCACTTTTGGTGGGCCGTACCAAAGGCATGCCCCTGTGCAAAACACACGTGCAACAGAGTCAGCACCAGGGAACCAGACACGGAATACCACAATAAAGACAGTAGAACTTGGTCACTTGACCTGGCTCTCAGTTGTGATGGTGGTGAAGTCACCTGACCTCAATTAAGATAGTGGTAAGGTCACCTGACATCAGCCAAAATGGCAGTAGTCACATGTGTATGGAAAAGCCACTCAGTTAAGATGGTGGTGAAGTCACCTGACCTCAGTTAAGGTGATGGTAAGGTCAGCTGACCTCAGTCAAAATGGCAGCAGTCACATGTTGTATGGTCTCTGGATCATGGGATAGATTCAGTGGCTGAGAAAAATAGAATGAGACTGGGTGTGACATGGGTCTTCGAAGCCTCAAAGCCTTCTCTGTGACATACTTCCTCCAACAAGGCCATACCTGCAAATCTTTCTAACCCTTTTGAACAGTTCCAATCTTTCATGGCAGTATTCAAATATATGAGCCTATGGGGGACATTTTTTTTTGTAAAAACCACCAAATGTTGACTCATCTTTCCAATTCTAGTAGCTATAGTTTTAAAAAGTAAGAAAACTGTTCAATGTTGTTACAAACACAGGTAGCTCCACTTGGATCCTATTAGTCGAGCAATATGACCTCTTTGCCAATGGTCTGATGTAAAGGGTGGGTAAAACTTTTAAACAAGATTTAAATTTAGGGTTTGGAGTGATTATTTAGTGGTTAAAAGCCCTGGCTGCTCTTACAAAGGACCCAGATTTGATTCCCTGCACCCACATGGTATGTGGATCACAGCCATCTGTAACTCAAGATAAGGGGACCTGATGCCTTTCTCTTATTTCAAGGTCATCAAGCATGCATACATACACACACAGATTGAAGACTGACATGTAACATAAAATAATTAAGTAAAATTATAACAAAATGATTTAATTTTCATTTTAAATATTTTTTCCCATTTTATTTCACTATTAATTTTTCATTGTTTTGTTTTTGTTAATGTACTTGTTTTTCAAGAAAGGGGCAAAATCAAGGACCTGCTTCAGGATATAAATAACATTTTCTGAGGGGGCAAATGTCATGAAAAATAAGACAGAAAGGCTCCAAATTCCCTAGTGGGCTCTCTAATACACACACTACCACTGTGCTAAAATTTTATTATTTTGGGAAGTGGCCCAAGTACTTTCAATGTGTGTGATTAACATTTAAAATAATAACGCCAACTCATTTTGTAACTCATAACCCAGTGTCATTTTGTTATGTGCTGTGACCTACTGGCCTGAGAAAAGACTGGTATCCCAGGCTGTGAATTAGGAAAAGTGGGTTTCTGCCTCTCGTTTGCTAGTGGAATGAACGTTCATTAAGCTCATTAATTCATGAACACTCTTTACTTTAACACTCTCAGGGGGCAGTGGCATTTAAGTCACCTTTAGTTTTAGCTGACATTTACCTCACACCAAAATTAATGAACATTCTCGGACAGTTGAACAAATCTAAGAATCCCTTGGAAGCCAGAAACAATTTATAGTACAGAGCATGGTCACATTGTTTTTAGTCTGAATTAAGACACCTACATTCAACCACATAAGTGGCAATTTCTCAAAGGATCATGTGGCTGGTTGCTTGGTTCAGGATCCTCTGTCTTTCTACACTCTGTTCTTTTGATGAAAATAGGACTCAGGCTCTGGGATACAGTACCTCAATATGAACTAAGGAACTTTATCAATCTTTTAGTCAGCAAATTCCCAGAATATATAACAAATAAAAGACAGCAATGGAGCTAGAAATACAGTTGACAGAAATGCCTAATTTATTAAAAATTATTTGGGTCAAAGTTCATCATTAGCAGAAATACAATCTATTTCAAGGTGGCTTACTGTGTAACTATTCCTGGGAAGACACAAACAAACATCTGTTCACCACAAATGAATAATAAACCAAAGAAACAATTCCACCCAAGTACAAGTAATGAATCTGTGTGCTTGTTGTGGCTACTTATAGGACAATATGTTACTTATAGGAGCGTGGATACTCCAAACAGCTGCTGCACTGGAAATCTCCACCTCAGCATGAGCATTACCTGTGATGGCTGTATCTCTTGAGCTACATTCACAATATAAGGGTGGCTTGATTGGCCTGATAGTCTAACCCTGGGCTTTCAGGAGCTTCCAGTGACTGTAGTTTCCCTTCCTCCATCTCCTTTCTTCCCGAAATTAAAAGTGTAACTCCTACCATGAGCACACAACGTTGGAAAACAGCTAACTAACAGGATGGTTAGTTAACTAACAGGTGGATGCTAATCCTGATAGCTAGTGTCTTACTTTGCTTTGAACCTTATTACAGTTTTTCTGATTCTATCATGGGAAAAGCCCAGTTTTAGTCTTGTCTAATGCCATAGAAAAGTACAAAAACTGGTCTTAGACACTTATGCTTTAAACTGAAAGGAGATTTGTTGTGGTATAGAGGTTACAGTCTGTAGTTACCATTAGTTACTATTAATTGGCAGGTTTCCCCATCACTATGAATCTCTAATGAGACATAGAATCATGATGGTAGGGGCTTATGACTAGGGAGTCTGTTCAGTTCATGTGGCCAAGAAAAAATGTGGGAGAGAAAATGACAATGGATAAAAGGCCTCCTTCAGAGCCTTGCCACCTGTGAAAATGGCTCACATATTTACACTCCATCAGAAGGTTAGCTGTCTGAATGCGTTGAAACCATTGTGATACAACAAACTCTCAATCTTCTGGCTCCAGCACTGTTGAATTGGGTCTTTGATGGTTAGTACCAATTGTATCCCTGGATGGTCCTGGGATCACCCAAGAGACAAACTTCTGGGAATGTCTGTGAATATGTCCCTGGATTGAATGAAATGACGTTGGAATACCCTACCTAAATGTTGATATCATTCTTTGGTCAGAGACCCCACATTGCAAAAAAATGAAAGCAAGTTGAGCTGAAAACCCACTTTCATCTCTCTGCTTCCTGATTTTGGCCATAGTGATCAGCTACCTCATGGTCCTACCATCATGTGTTCTTTGCACGATGGTGTACCTGCAAACCCTGAGCTAAAACATATATTTCACCTATTAGCTGTTTTGTTAAGGTTTTGATCAGAGCAATGAGAAAAGTAATGAATACAAAAACCAACAATGATGTAGCTGGGCTTCTGTGGGATATCTTGACTGTAAGCAAGAGCATCAGGGTAACTTGCAGAAGATACCATTGCCAGAATCTAGGAATTCCAGATCCGTATAGTTTGATGATTTACTGGGGAACTGCATCATAGTTAAATTATATCATTTTTCACATCATCTGTCCCCTGAAAAGGGCAAGGGCCTACCCTCTGTGGTATCTATAAAGGCTTTAATCCTGTTTGTTAGAGCTCTTCCCTCGTGACCTCATTACCTCTCAAAGACCCAGTCTCTTTGAACTATCACCTGGGATGGGTAGGTATCATTTCAACATAGAATTTTTAGACAGGCATAGGTAGTATGACCATGGAAAGATGAATTCCAGTTTAGTGGTAGAGAAACTGAGGATGACTTACTTTGGGGTTATGGCGAGAAAGTTCATAAATGGTTCCAAGGTCCTCTTTGATGCACTGAGATAATGTTTGATGTTCAAACAGAGAATTGAGAAAATAAATCAAATACTTTCTCCTAAATCTTGTGCTTGTTGTCTGGAAAGGAGGCTACTTTGGCAATTTTCTGTCACCTGCTCTATGCGGATAACAATTTAGGTTAACACATTGAGTTCCACTGAAGTGCATTTGAAAGCATCATTTAAGAAGTTTGCATAATATCCTTTATTTTGGCCTGTTCCAAGGACAGTAGTAATTTTCAGTAATTTACACATACTAGCCTGGAACAAAGAAGATTTAAACTATATACTCTGTTACATATAAACTATATCTAGTATAACATTACTATTCCCAGGTAGTTACCTAGGTCTGAGGGTTGAACTCAGGTCCTCATTCTTGCAAAGCCAAGCACTGTGCCAACTGAGATACCTCCCCAGCCCCGCACAAATGAAAGTTCCTAATTGCTGCACGTAGTTAAGACAATTTTTCATAAGTGCTTCTTTGCTCAGGCTCACAGAAGGACACTTTGGTTTTGCCATTTCCTTGGTATTCTTTCTATTTCATATCTTGCATATTACCTGAAACATGTGCTTTGTATCTAGTAGTCTCTTCCATATCAATTTAAAACCCAGGCCCGGCTGAGAATTATGGCAGATTAGAAGGAAATTTTCAGTCCTTTATGGCAAAAAGTATGGAACATAAAATGATGATCCACCTGCTTGGGAGAAAATTTGCTCAGTGGAGTCTAGAGTTGCAATACTGTCCATGCTGTGAGGCAGGGGGATGACTAGCTATGCAATACAAAGGAATATATAGGATTTCTTTTTCACAGTCTAGCTCAACATTCATCTCTAAGGGGTTATTTAGATGGAACTACATCAGTAAAGATGCAGAAGAACAACACAAGCAGTGACTGAATGTATTTTTTTCTCCACAAAAGGCCATTTAATTGCACTTCTAATAAAAAACAGAAATGTGTGGATGGCATGTATCTTAGTTGGAAGAGTGTTTGCTTAACATGCAATGCATGTGGCCCTGGGTTCCATACCCAAAATCAATTAAAAAAAAACAGCATACTTGTTTGTGTGTATAATCCCAACATTCTGGAACTAGAGGTAGGAATTAGGAGTTCAAGATCATAGCGTCAGTCTCAACTACACAGGTAGTCTCAGTCTAGACCATTTACGTAAGAATATGTCTATCACCTGGTTTACTGATAATTTTGTGTGTTTCTTTGTGTGTTCATCTGCACATGTATGTATAAGGTTACGGAGTTTTTCCTCAGGAGTCATTAACCTTAGATTTTGAGTTGGGGCCACTTGCTGTAGGTTAGGATACTTGGACAGTAAACATTGCCAGAGACCAATTTCAACAAGTATAACACTTACCAGGGTAGGGACATGGGGATTAGAAAAGTAAGTAAAGAGAATGAAGATATGAGTGAAAATAATAAAACGAAAGCATAGGATAGTACCAGGAGAGAGTTCCAGTAAGAACTGAAATCTACATGTTTAATTTTCTATGCTCTTTTATACCCCAATACGACTGGGGGAAGAAGGCAAAATATTGCTTTAATATGATGCAAGGAACAACCAGAACTGTTACTTACTTCAATTCTTGAGACATCAAATAATTAATTCCTGAGAAAAGCATCTTGTTGTTCAGGCAATGAACCCACACTACACCAAGTATTTTAGAGGCAGTCACTTCCTGGTCAAACCTCTTAATGCAAAATAAGGAGCAGAAGTATGCTTGAATTCTCTGACCTTTGGTCAGAGTGGACTAGATCTACCTGTATAGATTTTAACTTCCAAAATACCAAGCAACCAGACCCTAGGTCAGGGTTGTAGCCATACTTGCTAACAACTTTGAGCAAACAGAAACTCTCTTACCTTCAAAGAATTAGGCTTGACTTTTTGGGCCTCCACAGAACATCAAGCATCCCCTGGTCTCCCCCTTCCCTCAAACTGTGATTACAATCAAGCACCCACACACCCAGTCTTTTTTACTACAGTATCTAGGGATTGATTTCACAATTTTGTGCATGCAAGGCTAGCACTTTTCCAAATGACTTGTCTCCCCAGTCCAACTATCAATGTTCAAGTCAACAATCATGTAGAAGATCTGAGCAATTGCACTTGACTGCCTTTCAGTTTGCAGTGGAGGGATGGGTTCTACCCAATGGCCAACTACCATTCTTTCCTTCTCCATGAAATGACAGGAACTTCATTTATAATTTAAAAGATAAGGCACATCCATGGCTGTTAGTAAGAGCTAAGTATTTTACATGTTTTTGAGAAACATTATGTTTTTCTCTACTGTACCTTATTAGAGTACAGGAAAGGGACTGCCTGTGGTCAGCAGGAAAGAAGGTACAGGGATAGAAGGGGAATTTCATCCCCTGAGCTGACAATCAAAAACAGAATGTAAACATTAATGACAGATGAGATAGCATATTGAATATGCACATGTAGCAGTGAGAGTTTGTTCAGTCCTCCTGCAGAAGCCAGGGAGAGTATCAGTACAGAGCCAGTGCTGTAGCATCCATGTTTGTAGATGGATGTCTTTGTCCTGCCTGGTCTGCAACCCAGCCATTCAGTCACAAAGAAACACACACAGACTTATATTAATATATGAACTGTTTGGCTTATTAGCTTAGGCTTATTATTAATGAGCTCTTACAACTTAAACTCACCCATAATTCTTATCTATGTTTAGCCATGTGGCTTGGTTTCTTTTATCAGAAAGGGCTTCATATCAAGCTTTCCTTGATTCTGGGTTCGGCTGCAGATTTGATACTTGTATTGGTGTAATAAAACACTGATTGGCCAGGAGCTATGTAGAAAGTATGGTAGGGGCAACCAGACTAGGAGAAAAAGTCTCAGTTTAAACTGGGAGTTTAACTCCAAATAAATAAACCTTTGTTATACTGCATTCACGGCTATAAACTCACAGTAAGGGTAGTGATCCATAGTTGTCTGCATGCACTGAAAACTGGAACGGAATCCAGTAGAAAAAGGGGCAGCACTCTCTTCTTGTCTCACAGTACATGAGACCATGCCCAAAATGAGCTGGTGTCTTAAAGATTGTTGGCCGAAGCAGTTCCCACAACACATTTTTCTTAAAAAGAAAATTGAAAAATGGTATGAAATACATCAGGCATCCAAATCAGAAAAAAAAAATACAACTCACAATACTGTGATTCAACAGTATTCAACAAATTTAAAACAAACTCACACCTAGACAAATATATTTTAGCACATATTCATTTATTTTTGTCAAGATATTGATTCACTTAAATATTAGTTAATACTAATAAATACAAAGAAGGAAAAACAGTGAATCCCTCTGACTCAACAACAAAATGCAAAGAGAGTGTCCTAACACCACCATGTGTGTTTTATCTTCTCCTACTTCAGTATAAAAGTTTTAAACATAAGAAATGTTTTTATAAACTATAATGTCACTATTTTCTAAGCATAAATAAATAACATTTTCTTGGACAGATTCCTATTCAGTCCATGAAAAATCTGCTTCAAAGTTTATTTTTGAAGATTTAATTTTGAGGACCTGTGGAGATAGTTCAGTGGTTAAGAGTACTTGCTGCTCAATCAGGAGGACCTGAGATTAGATCCTCATACTCACATTAGGTGACCGGCTCACAAATATCTCTGACTCTAACACCTAACGGTATAGCACTCCCTCATAGATTTTATGGGAAACCAGACATACATATTCTCATGTACTGACACATATGTACACACACACAGACACACACACACACAGAGAGACAGAGAGAATGCGAGAGAGAGAATAATTTTTCTCAAAGATTTAAAGTCTTTTGAATCAGTATACAAAAAACAAGAATGCTGCTAAGAGTAAAAAAAGGGTAAAATAGGAGCAAGAATACAAGAAGTCAAAACAGCACAAGAACACAGTTTGTGGCCTTTGGACATGGTTCAGTTGTTAAAGTCTTTGTTTCAAAGCCTAAGAACCTGAGTATATGAAAGGAGTCAGGTATAGTGACTGGCACGTGATCCCAGAGCTGAGTGGGTAGAGACAAGAGATCCTAGGGGTTTACTGGCCACAGTTGTAGTCAGTCTGGCCACAAGAGTGATTTCCACAGATGGAGAGTGATAGAGGGAGAAACCTAGCAGGATGTCTTGCCGCTTGTAAGCATACTCACACAGGCATATGCAAACCCATACTATAAATGGGGAGAGAAAGACAGGGACAGAGAATGTGACATGTCTGAGTTAACACACTCTTCAAATCTTCTCTGCCTTTTGTCATGGTAC
The DNA here is from genome assembly GCA_001685075.1 of Bramus lutescens. Lineage (NCBI taxonomy): Eukaryota > Metazoa > Chordata > Mammalia > Rodentia > Cricetidae > Bramus > Bramus lutescens. Next base: position 319,073 of record LOEQ01001922.1, read on the forward strand.
TGCCCACACCTAGGACAAATGTCTGATCCTTATTGAGTGTTCGCAGAGCACTGTCAGACACACCAGACATGCTTGAATTATCTTCCTGCTACTCCCTAATCCAATCAAATTGACAGGATTAGAGATTCCAAGAAGTTATGTTATTAGAGCCATTTCTTTCTAGTAATGGTATTAGACAGTGTTGCTAGCTTTTTAAAAGACATATTTCTTTTTTAATATTTATTTATTTATTATGTATACAATATTCTGTCTGTG
>LOEQ01001922.1:333846-346694 GCA_001685075.1 Bramus lutescens
GCTGCTCCGTGGGCCTGCCTGCCTACTGGTCTGTCAGAGATCTTAAAACATTTTTAAAAGGTTCTATGTCAGAAAATCTATCAAGGTAATCCACCAAATACCAAATGCATAATCTGAAAAAAAGTGTGATCATATTATTAATTGCTGGAAAAGCCTTTGACAGAATCCAATACCTCTTCATTATAAAGGTCCTGGAGAGATCATGGATACAAAGCATACCTAACCACAATAAAAGCAAAAATACAGCTATCAAACAGCCAACTACAAATTAAATGGAGAGAAACTCAAATTGATTTTACCAAAATCAGGAAAAAGATAAGGCTGTCTAGTTTCTTCATAACTATTCAATATAGTACTCAAAATTCTAGCTAGAACAATAAGATAACAAAAGGAGATACAAATTGGAAAGAAAGAAGTCAAACTTTCACTATTTGCAGATATAATAATATAAATAAGTGATGTCAAAAATTCTACATAGAAACTCCTATAACTAATTAACTGGATCCAAGTTAAAAAAAGTAAAAAAAAAAAACAAATGTAGCTGTCTTATACAAATGATTAAAGGACTGAGAAAGAAATCAGAGAAGCAGCATCCTTTGTAATAGCCACAAATAATAGAAAATATTCTAGTGTAACTCTACCAAAACAACTGAAAGATCTTTATGATAAGAATTTTAAGTCTTTGTCAAAAGAATTTGGAGAATCTAGCGGAAATTGGAACGATCTCTCATAATCATGGATTAGTAGGATTAACATAGTCAAAATGGCAATCTTACCAAAAGTATCTTATAGATTTCCCATCAAAATTCAAACACAATTCTTCATAGATCTTTAAAGAACAAACTCAACTTCATATGAAAAAGATAAAAACCAAGGATAACTAAAATAATTCTGTATGATAATAAATATAATAAAGGAATAAACAATAAAAGAATTTCTGGAAGTATCACAGTATTTGACTCAGTTCTATTATAGACTTGTAGTGATAAAAGTAGCATGATATAGGAATAAAAAGACAAGTGAACAAGTAGAATGGAAGACTCTGACATAAATCACACATCTCTAAACAGCTGATTTTTGACAAAGAAGCCAAAATTATACAACGGAAGAAAGAAAGCATCTTCAACAAATTGTGCTGACATAACTGGATAATGGAATGTAGAAGAATGCAAACAGATCCATATCTATAACCCTGCACAAAACTCAAGTACAAGTGAATCAAAGACCTCAATATAAAACCGGATACACAGAACCTGACAGAAAAGAAAATAGGAAGTAGCTTCAAATGCATTGGCACAGAGACAGCTTCATGAAGATAAGAGCAGCAGCTCAGACACTGAGATTGATAGTAAAGAAATGGGACTTCCTGAAACTGAGAAGCTTCTGTTAGGCAAAGGACAAGGTCAACAAGACAAAATGGCAACCTACAGAATGGAAAAAAACCTTCACCATCTGCACATCTGACAGAGGGCTGATCTCCAAAATATATGAGGAATTCAAAAGCTAGATATCAAAATACCTAATAATATAATTTTAAAATGGGGTACAGACTTTAAACAAAGAATTCTCAACAAAATAATCTCAAATGGTCAAGACACACTTAAGGAACTGTTCAACATACTTAGCCAGCAGCAAAATACAAATCAACACAGCATTCTTTACCGTCAGAAAGAGCTACGACCAAAAACACTAATGCTAGCCTATCCTGGAGAGGATGTGGATTATAGAGAGCACGCCACTGGTGGTGGGAGTGCAAACTTGTACATGCACTTTGGGAACTGGTTTGATGGTTTCTCCGAAAATTGATAATCAATCTACCTCAAAGCCCAGCTATATCAACCTTGGGCATATACCCAAAGGATGCTCAATCATACCACAAGGACATTTGCTCAACTTGTTCATAACAGCGTTGTTCATAATAGCTAGAAACAACCTAGATGCCTGTTAATCAAAGAATAAAGAAATTGTAGTACATTTACAGAATAGAGCATTTATCAGCAAAAAAAAAAACAGAGACATCATGAAATTTGCAGGCCAATGCATTGAACCAGAAAAAAAAATCATCTTGAGTAAGGTAACCCAGATCCTGAAAGACAAACATGATATGTACTAACTCAGAAGTGGTTATGTACTGTAAAGAATAACCAGGCTAAAATCCACAGCCACAAAGAAGCTAGATGACAATGAGGGTCCAAAGATGGATGCATGGAATTCCCTGGGGAGGGGAAATAGAAGAGGTCTCCTGGGTAAACTGGGGACATGGCGGGGAAGGTGTGGGGGATGGGATTATGAGGGATCAGGTTGAACAGAGTAGCAGCAGGCATTATGGGTGGGATGGAGGGGGAGAGTAATGAAAGAGATAGTTTGATGGGGGGAATTTGGGGGTTATGGAGAAATCTCGGTCCAGGAAAACTCCCAGGAATCACCAAGGATGACCCCGTCTAAGAATCCGAGAAATAGTGGAGAGGGTACCAAAGTGGTCTTCTCCTATAACCAGATTGGTGACTTAACGCTAATTGTCATCAGAGAGCCTTCACACAGGAACTGATGAAAGCAGATTCAGAGAGCTACAGACAAACACTGGGCAATGTCATGGGAGTCCTGTTGAAGAGAGGGAGGAGGGATTGACTGTAAGGGTCATGGGGTTCAAAATCCTGACATGGGGAACCCTCAGAGACAGCTAACCTGAGCAAGGACTCTGGAGCAACAGCTAGGGAGCCTGCATGGGACCCACTTATGTCCTCTGCATGCGGATGACAGTTGTGCAATTTGGTCTGTTTGTGGGGCTCCTGTCACTGGGATGAAGAGCTGCACCTGCCCCTTAGGTTGTTTTTTGAGAACCAATTCCCCTTGCTGGGATCCCTCATCTAGTCTTGATGCAGGGGGAGGAGCTTGTGCCTGCCTCAACTTGATATGCCAGGCTTTGTTGAATCCCATAGAGAACTGTCTCTTTCTGAGCAAAGAAGATGGAGGAGTTGATTGGGGGAGGGTAGATGAATGGTGGGGGAGGGGATAGGAGAAGAGGAGGGAGGGGAAACTGTGGTCCCTATGTAAAATAAATAAAAAAATTAATTTAAAAAACACAAATCTGATGGTAGGAGGGAAATCCAAACACAGAATAAAGGATTAGCCACACCTCCCTTGAAGCAATAATCCCTGACTAGACCAAAACAAACCTTTCTTTCTTTCTCTGTAGTCTCAATCTATGACTTAGGGTGAGATTTCTAACGATTTAAAGCTACGTTTTTCCCTTAGCCAAGTCAGACATTAACAAAGAGCTCCCATGCCTGGAGAAATGTTATGAAAGTTAGCTATTACCACCTTCTGGCAACTAAAAACTGAGGAGAGAGGGAGAATTTGTCTTCTCCAGAGGTAAGCCCCCTAAACGTGATCCAATCCCAAGTAGTCAGTCCTAAACTATCTATACACACAAGCATTATTAAAGGAGTCAGCAAGTTTCACTCAAATATATTTCCATATGTGTGTATCAATAAAAATTAAAGAGAGTTAACAGACTTAAAAAAGACTCTGAATATGAGAGAGACAGGAGGGAAGAAAAGGGAAGAAATTATGTAATCTTACTCTAATTAAATAAAAAGTGAATTTAGAAACAGCTATTTAATTTGTTCCCTGAGGAGTCAGATATTCACATCTTCCCTCCAGCTCCTATCATAGGTTCACATGAAAGTAATGAACTGGCTTGTACCAGATATTGCCTAGCTGTCATTGCATCCACTTCATGTTTTGCAGCAATGAGATATGCGGATGTTGAGATGCTAGCATGGATGGTGCAAAGGAAATCCCTGCTCAGAGCCCACTGATCAGCCTTGGTGACTTGTCTGGGACAGAGCCTATGCACACAGAGTTCAGCACTACCTGCTTGGCTGAACTGAGAGGTTCAGTGGTTCATACTATTTCCTCTCAATTATGAACACACAGGTTCTACCCCCAAAGCAAAATATGTGATTCATTTGACAGAAATAACCTTTAACGAGCACTCACTTTGTAGAAAACAATTTTTCTAGTACTATTAGGCAGTGTTTTCATTTCCAGTAACCCCAAGATTCAGGTTAAAGAGGAAATTTCACTGGTTCCTGGAGGTTGCCTAGTGACATACGTGTAATGGCCAGTTAACTGCATTATGAAACAAAGGCTCATAATACAGTTGACCTTTGCAGACCTCCACATCCATCTTGAAGAGAAAGAAGAAGTACCTGCTGGCCTCCCAGGATCCAGGAAATATTAGAATATCCAGCATTAATATTTAATGTGCAGGTTCCTGCAGCTCTCATATTTAGCTTTTCCAATCATTGTACAATCTCCCAAGGGACAACAAGGATTTCTCTTTTCTATAGAATTCTACCCATGGAGGTCCTTTTACAGTGAAAATTCAGCTCATGGAGGACATTGAAAATCTTCCTTGAAATGTATATCAGCATTTGCTGAACTGGGTGGCTTTCCCAAGTGCTGGGAGTAAAAGGTCATTCTTAGCAGCACTAAGTGACTGAACTTTACTTTTTGTTCTAAATAATCACTAACCCAGGCACATAGAAACCATTGATTGTGCACCCCTCAGGATGCTTATAGAGGACCTTTGCCTGATGTCAAAGCAGCAGGTAACTACACTTACTGTTTGTGTCTACATTTCATCTGGCATTATCACTGAGAAGTGAAATGCTAGAAACAGAAATTTACCAGAAGATCATTTTATTCACTTATGGTAATTGTACTTATATAAAAAAGATGGGAAGTGGAGACAGGAAGATCATTGTGCTCAATGGCCAGATGGCTTGGAGTCTACAGCTCAGTGGTAGAAACAAGAATGACCTTTCCTACTTCAAAAACAAGGTAGAGGGAGGGCCTGTGTAATGACTTGGTGGGTAAAGGTGCTCGCCTGACGACCTGAGATTGATCCCTAAAAGCTGCATGGCAGAACAGAGAACCTAATTCCACAACTTATTCTCAGATGTACACACGCATACACACACTTATAAAACAACAGTTGAAAGAGTGGAGATATGACTCAGGTTGAGTTCTTTTACTGGTCTTGCAGAGAACCAATGTTCAGGGGCAGGATGCACATAAGGTAGCTCACATCTGTTTATAACTCCAGTTCATAATGCCACTGGGACATTTGTTGAGAGAGTCATTTTTGTGTTGTGGTAGATTACACAACATACATGTACAAAACTTTGAAGAAAAATAAATTAAATTAAATATTTCCCTTAAGACTTTTCCTCATTAATTGTTAACATTATATGCCAGGATTCATTTTTCTTTGAGACAGAATCTTTCTTTATAAAACAGATTGACCATGCCTACATCCTAAAAGACATATCTTAAACCTATACCAGGCAGGATCTAGAATGAGACTCCTTCCTTCCTACATACACATGGCTTAAGTTTATATTACAGAAAATGAATGGACCTTTAATTCTAGGTGCATTCTGTCATTTTTGGAACTCCCTTTCATTTTAAGCCATTTCATACTCATTCTAACTATTCCCTACCCAAATGATGTTTTCCTTTTCAAAGTTCTACAAAATACCACCTACCCAAGTGAAAGCAATTTCCTCTATTAGCCACAGAAGCTGAGAGACTGTGCCATCTGCTAGCCTGGAAAGCACCAAAACTAATAACATATATTTTTAAAGAAATTTATGACCTTTTACTACATGAATTTTATTAAACTACATGATTTGAAATGTATTAAAATTTGATTTGTTAGACTTATATTAAACTGAACAAGCTCATAAACTTTACTGAATTTGTAAATGAGCTTTTGAAGTAAGTATTGAACTGGCAGGAATTTTAGATATTTTCAATTCATATATTCCTTTCATAAATTATATCTTGAGGTTAATGTACTGTTTTAAAAATCTTTTTGGTAATTTCATGATGAGTATAACGTTTTTGGATTACAGTCACACACACATACACACATGCATAAACACACATTTGAACCCTGCTGCTCTCTCTGGCTCAACCATCTACATCTTCCTTTCAATGCCATGTCTTTTTATTTTTCCCCACTAAATCCAATCAATGCTACTCACATACACATGGCTATGTTATGCCACCCATAGGAATATGGCCAACCTACTAGTTGACCCTGAAGAAAACTGGCTCTCTCTCCCTCTGGGGCCATCAATTGTCAGTAGTTTCAGAGCTGGAAGTGGAATCTTGTGAATTATTTCCTTTTCCAAGCTTGGATATTAACTAATTTTATTTTATCCTACAAAGGCAGTGACGAGTTTTATCCTGGCAACCACAGGGACAGGAAGGTTTATGGGCAAATAAAAATTTTTACCCAACTGTGAACCTTGCTACTATCAATAGATGTGGGATAACACCTCTGTATGTTGTGAATATGTTTTATTACCATTGGTTATTAATGAAGCTGATTTGGTCAATAGTCAGGCAAATAAAGCCAAGTGGGAAATCCAAACAGAGATACAAGGAGAAAGAAGGCAGGGTTGAGGGAGACACCAGCAGCCACCGAGGAAGTAAGATGTGAGGTAACCAGACACAAGCCTCATGGTAAAATATAGACTAGTAGAAATCAGTTAATTTAAGTTTCAAGAACTAGCTAATAGTAAGCCTGAGCTAATAGGCCAAACAATTTGTAATTAACGTTAAGCTTTAGAGTAGCTATTTAGAAAATGGTGAGCAGGAGAGAAACCTCTAGTTACAATCAATACTTGATTTGATAGGTTATAATCACTGATACAATAGTACCATGAATGTTAGAGAATTAATTAAGTTTTCAAATTTTATTTAAAGCCTACTCCAAAGGAATGACTGATGCTTTGCTGTAAAGCTACCCAAGAAACCAGGACTGAGGTTCAATTATTCTATGGCACCTAAATATTGGTCTTCATACATACAGACAAGTGCAACTCACAGCCCTCATCAAAGAAGCCTCTTCATGCAGAGAATGACAGCTAATAAATACAGAGACTCACAAATGGTCCAATTACAGAGAATATGGGACTGTGAAGAGCTTAGTCATAAATAGGACTAATGGAGGGGGTGGCTAAAGTTTATAGGGCCAGAGGACAGGGACAGTTGCTGTGAAATAATTTATTATTTGAATAATAGTGATAATGATAAACAGCTTTTATGGAACATCTAGTTATATTTTCTTATTTGATGCTGCAATGTATTATCTTTAAGATAACATAAAGGAAATTAGTTTTGAGATATTGAATAAAGATAAATATAGCTTATCTAACTGGGGCACAAACATTTCAAATCTAAATTCTGTGTGTAATTATACAACTTCCACTGAGAAAACAGAAAACTTACATGAACAGAAAGCAAAAGATACATAATAGGCTATAAATTATTTAAAGAAGCAGTAATGGAATAGGTATAATATGTTAAAAGATTGCATTACATTGCTTACAATTACTTTTATATTTTTCATATTTAGTTGTTAAACTTGTCATCTTTACCTTTTGAAGTTGCAGTTTAAGACATGCTACAAATACATGTGAAAAACTGAATTTAGTCTGAATGTCAAAATGTAAAATGTCTCATGATTCAATGTACCAAAATTTGATCCAAAGGAAAAAAGCATGGTAGTATTCTTATGGAAATAAGATTAAAAACAGACAAAAGCTCCATTAAGTCTCATTAGGAGGGTTTAGAGTGAGAGTGTATGGGTATTTCACAAATATTTCCCAAAGGGTCTTATTTCACCAAGGATATTTCACCAAGAACATTATTTCAACAAGGGCAAAATCATTTTATTTTTAAAATAAAAAATAAAAAATGTGTAACTATTTTTTGTCTTCATACATGTATTTTTCCTGTGACATATTTTAAATTTTTCTTTTGATCACTGATTTAAATTATTTTATTGTGATGTGGCAATATTCAGACTTCTGATCTTATAGTTTCTTTTTCATTAAACATTTTCATTTATTTATTTACTTAGGCAGTTGGGAAGATGTCATGGTATGAATGTAGAGGTGAGCAGACAACACTGAATGCAGGAGTTGACTCTCTTTTTCTGCCATGTGGGATTCGGTGGCTGACCTTAGCTGTCAGACTTGGCAGCCACAGACTTCAGCCACTGAGCTATCTTGCTCACTCCTTTATGTGTTTTTGTTTGGTTTTTGTTACTTAGCTTCATGAACATATTGAGTACAATTATAATACATTTTAAATAGCACTGTTTGATGAATTTGGCTTCTTAGTCTTCTATGTTGTTTCAACTGATTTGTATCCTCAGTATGAATGATTTTCACATTGTTTTTCCCTTGCCTGTTCATCTTTGATTTCTTCAGTCCTCATAGATTGAATTAGCAGTCTCACCCCATCAATATATGAAATATCTTATTTATCCCTATTTCTGAAAAATGCCTAATTCAGATCATTCAATGAAAAAATGCTGGTGGCAGATAGTGATCTTTGTGGAAAAATGGGTAGAATACAGTACATGAGAATCAACAGTGTTCTAGTGACTATTCCTAACCTTGTCTACAGACAGTTGTCATTTTGGGGAGTGATTTTAAAGAATTAATTACAGAGCTGTGCATAGTTTCACTTTCTTAACTCTTGATGGGCACAGAACATGAATCATCCATGAAGACACAGTCATCAGCCGTACCACAAGTTCTGTCCCAGACTGGATGTTCTATGTCCTGCATGGTGTGCACCTGCTCTGGAAGAATATGAGGCAGAAAGGATGGAAGTGACTGCAACTTCCTGTTGTACCTTCCACACTGAAGTCTGTACTTAGGATTCGAGTGAACTGTGACTGATTAAATGCACCTATGTTTTAGATCAGAATAATAAAAAAAGTTTTGTTGAGTGCACTGGAAGAAAAGGTGACTGGGCAATGACTAGACAAGAGTGTCTCAGGACCAGAGGGAAATAGTCTTCAAGAATGTGGGGTCATCACCAATCTACTAGGCTGAGTTTCTTTATGTGCATTTCCTTGCATGTTATCCATACCATGAGAAAGAGTAGAGTTCTGGGAGGTCAGCCATTGTATGTGAAATATTCAGATGTACAGTCTCTACCTGGAAATCAAAGCCATGCAAATTGGGATCATGCAAATCAAGGCAGTTATGGTCCAGAGGTCAGGTCACGGGGAGACAGACTATATCTCTGTGATACCTGGTTACCACATTCGCCAGCTAGCCATTTGGGATTCTTGGACTACACTTGTGAAGGCTTCTACAGGGACAAACATAGAGCAACCTGACAAGGTCTCTGAGGAAATATCAGGCTTGAGTGTTACAATGAGAGATCTGCCCTATGCCATTCCATGTGGTTGCTGTGTAGTCTATATTACATCTCCTGTCAGGCTGCCTCTGGTTTCTGGCTGCTTGAAGGGTAGTGTCTGTGATCTCAAAGCAGAATCAACTGTGGAATTTGGGAAAGCAATAATCTAGAAAACAAGTTAATGAAAGAACTTTTCAAAATGGTCTTTTGATAACAGTTTTGAGTTTGACGATCAAGATGAGGTACTTGCATCTCATCTGTGGAAGTGAGTAGAGCTGTAATACAGGGGTATCCTCCTCCCAGAGCACTTAAGAGGGGGAATTAGAAAGAACAAAGGGAGATGGAGTCACTAGGAATCATGGTGGAAATATTTTCCCTGCTGAGTGAGATAAATATGGGATTTGGATGTCCCCTTTTCCCATGCAGTTCATTGGCCACCAACCCACAAGGACAAAGGGGCATAAGAGGTGACAGAGTCCTTTGGATGACTTATGAGCATGGTGAAAATAGCTTTCTGGAAGACATCTTCAGTGAGACAGATGAACTTTATTCCAGAGTATAGGGTATATTTAGCATTGGGGTGGTAGCTGGGGAAACCCCAATTTGTTTTGGTGGCACAATCCTATCATTTTAATAAATATATTGTCTAACTAACTGGAAGATTAATGAGCTACAAGCCTAAGTTGAACTGAGAAGCTCTGGATGGAAAGTTGATTTGACTGACTATACCTGTGCAATCTGCTGGTGAGGAGATCCACCCACCAAACCTGGTGGCATCACCACTTCCAGACTGCAGAGGAATGGCAGGACAGATGGAATCTCCAAGGTCCAAAGTTGCCCCTTGACATCCTATATAACCCCAATATGCATACCACATACACACAGTCTGACATCTATGGAGAAGTTGTTGCTGTCAGCTGTTCTGTTTAAGGAACAATTCTGCTTCTGAAGATGCCTGTCTGACTTCTTGTATTTCTACATTACCCCTAGCAACCAATACCAAATAGCCTTCTTTCTTGTGCCATTAAACTCCAAACCTGAAATGTTTCACAAACTTTGAGGGAAATAACTGGACACCATTGTTACAGCATTTTACATCTGATTTCCAACACACACAGTGGGTTGGAAGTGTTTGCTGCTCTGAGCTTCTTCATTGCCCACCAAATTCTCTCCTTTCAATCATTTATATGAAAAATAGTGTGCAGGCTGCTATGAGATTTTTTGTTGTTGTTGTTGTTTTCTGAATGACTATATTTGGAAAAAGCAATAGAAGGGACAGGATGTTTCTCTCTTCTACAAACCATGGACAAAACGTTTTTCTACCATGTTCCATAGATTCAGAATAAAATTAAGTTTTAAAATCACAGTAAAGTCATGATGATGTGTTATGAATAATTTAAAGAGAACAGTTAAAGTCTGGACATATTTTTTTATGAGAATTCCACCCACCTTGTAACATGAAGGGCCTGCTAGTTGGGGTTTCCACCCTGCCCAATCCTGCCCAGTTCCCAAAGCTGGAAAGCCCCAAAGAAAATTATGGAGTCTACATTAGCCATTCTGTAACATGTGGGCTGGGCTGGTTGGGTTTCTGTCCCTCCTGGTACCCCAGCCGCTTAGTCCCAGAAAAAATCACACAGAGGTCTCCAGAAGTTTATAAACTGATTGGCCCATTAGTTCAGGCTTCATATTAGCTCTTACAATGTATAATAACCCATTATCCTTATCTATGTTAGCCACATGGCTCAGTGACTTTTTCAGCGGGGCAGGTCGCATCCTGCTTCTTGGGTGATCTGGGCTGGAGTGCAGAGGAATGGGCTTCCTCCTTCCTGGCATTCTCCTGTTTTTATCGTCCCACCTCTGCTTCCTGCCTGGTTGACCCGCCTATACTTGCTGCCTTGCCAATCAGTGTTTATTTAAAACATGATTGACAGAGTACAGACAATTCTCCCACACCACCACCTCATACCCCAGCCTTTACTTTTTAGCACCTATTTCTGTCTGGTTTAACTCAAGACCATTTTCCAGTGAACTTCATACTTCTCTAGCTCCCTCTTTCCTTTAGTCATCAGGGAAGACTTATGTACCCTACTTACAATGTAGAGAAGTAAATCCCTGAGGAAGACAAAAATATGTTTTATTTCAATCTAGACTGCATATATAAACTTTAAATAGATGAACAGAGGTTGTCTAGCATGGAAATAATTTAATATAAAAAGAAATAACTTATAAATTTAATTTTTCCCAAAGGCAATGGATTATCTGGTAAAATGAGACCTCATATAAGGATGTGAGGTCTTAAGGTAGATAAGATTGAACACACTCAGTCACCTCTCTATAGCCAGAGAGAAGGAAATGATGTCAGTCTCCACAAATCCACACAAGCCAGAAGATCTAAACAGCAAAAGTCATCCTAAGCAGAAAGCATGATGCTAGGCATATTGCAACTCCTGGTTTGAGATCATAGCAAAACAAAATAAAACTGCATGGAACCAGCGCAGACAGAAATGCATAAAGTAAGGCCGAGTACAAGACACTTATGACAACAATTGCCAAACACACACATTAAGGAAAAGATACCTTATTTAACAATGACTCTGGAAAAACTGGATATCTACATACAGAAGGATGAAATTAGATCATTTTCTCACCATATACACAAATCTACTTCAAATGGCTTAAATGAATTTATGTAAGAACCATGCCCTTTAAATTGTTAAAAGAAATCTTGTAAAACACTTCAAAAAATCTTACAGAGCTGGAATATCTGAAAGGAACTCCAACTCCAAAAGCTAAAAAAATAATTGCAAGAACAGACAAACAGGGGTGCACAATGTGGAAATCCTTCCTTACTGCAAATAAACCATTTAGAGGAGTAAAGACACACCAGAGAACTGGAAACAGTACTTCCAGTCATATCCCATTCCGAGTATAATATAGAGTATATAAAAAATAAAAATAACCCAAAACAGAAGAATCAGGTCAATTAATGAGCAGGTGAGTAGACAGTAACAAATAGAAATAAAATATCACACATCTGGGATATGGAAGTAATTACTGCATTAAGATTTCATATCACCCCTGACAGAATGTGTTACATCAATAAAATCAATTAAAAGAAATGCTGTGGAGGATTTAGAGATGGCATGAGTCCTGCCAATGGAAATGTAAACTCAAAAACCAAAGAAGTATCATGTAACCCATCTCTACCATTCTTGAGTATTGACCCAAAGAAGTATAAATGACTATACCACAGGTATAGGAATAGTTGACATCCTGTGTTACATATTATTGCATTATTCAAAATAAAACAGATATCCAACCAGCCTAAAATGTTGTCAGTGAAAGATGTGGTTATATGAACAGTTGTACCCTTATACACCAAAACCCCAAAAGAGGAAATTTCCATAATTACAGAAAATTTGATCAAAATAAAAATCATTATGGGAAATAAGTGAAATAATCTAGATTCATGAAGACAATCACTGTTACAAGGAGAGGTGGCTTGTTTGTCTCGGCTGCCGGGCTAACTTACAACCGAAATAACTACATAGAGACTATATTAATTAAATTACTGCTTGGCCCATTAGCTCTAGCCTCTTATTGGCTAACTC
>LOEQ01001922.1:349183-359304 GCA_001685075.1 Bramus lutescens
CGTAGACAAGTCTTTCCCCTCATGCGCAGGTGCTGGGAAACCTTTAAAAGCTAAGGGCGCCATTCCCAGCTCTCTCTCTTTCTCTCCCCACCCCGTTCACCTTTCCTCACGGGCCCGTACTGCACACCCCCTAATAAACTTATACACGTGGGTTCGTTCGTGTCCCGCGCCATCTTTCCATCTCCGCGGAATATTATCAGAATATTAATATTAATATTATTTTAGGATTATTACTCAGGCTTCAAGAGAAGTCCTGGGATTGGAGAGATGGCCCAGCAGTTAAGACCAGTTGCTGCGCATTCACAAAGACTAGCATTTGTAACCTAGCACCCACGTAATTATCCAGACATTGCTTACATACCTGTGACTCCAACTCCAAATTCAGGGGTGAAACAACAGTGGGAAGTGACAGAAGGATCAATGTGCCTTGGTGGTTCCAGCCTAATAAAAGGCAAACTCAAGGTTCTAATGTAGTATTCCCCTCTGTGTGCTTTGAATATGTTTTATTACCATTGGTTATTAAAGAAGCTGCTTTGGCCTATGGCAAGGCAGAATATAGCAAGTCAGAAAATCTAAGCAGAGATAGAAGAGGAAAGAAGGAAAAATCAGAGAGATGCCATGTAGCCAACCAAGAATCAAGAAGAACCAAATTCCTTCAAATGGAAACAAACATTTATAAGCAATCATTCTTGTAATTGAATGTAATTCTCTTCAAACTGCTTCCAGCTGTTTTTTGAGCAAAATATTTTTAGGTCTCATGGAGATCTTTTGGGGTGGGGGGTCTTCTTCCATCAAACCACATTATCTTGGAAGGAATCCACAGGTTCTCATCTGCTGTGGAAACAATAGTAGAAAATCTTTTCCAAAGTAACATATCTTTAGACTCAAAGTTTGAAGTCAAGATACTTTAAATATATATGTTGGCTTAGCTTACCAATCCACAGAATCAAATGTTTTTCAGCAGTTAACTCAATAACCGTCAAAAAATTCAAAGGAAACACAATAATAGACATAACCTAGATTCTCTGTTTATTTTCATCTTTATGTGGCTTATTTTTTTACTCTATTACTTTGTAATATTTATTATCTTTACTTTTTATCTATGACTGTCTGTATTCTTTTATATTACTTTTCCTGTCTCCATAAAGAGTTTGCTTTAGTTTTTAAAACTACTTCTTTCTATAACCGCCTATACCCATTTTCTTCTTTCTTGAGCCTATGCACATTTTTAAATACATTATGACCTGTCTAGAGTTTTATTTCTGTCTAAGTATGTCTTTATTGCATAATAATCATTTTTGATCACTGTTTTTAATTGTTAAGCGGGCATGTCTAGGACCAGAGGAACCACTTTGGCTATTGGTTCCACTCTGCTTGGCTTTCCAACATGACAGAGGTCTGTTTACCGCCAACTCTGGGAGCCATGTTTACTATCCAAACTCTTGGAAGCAGTTAGCCCACACTGTCATCAAATAACTTGAAGCATGCTATCCACACAAGAAAAACCCTGCTTGAAAGGACCAGGCAGAGAGCAATAAAGAATGCCTGATGTTCATTTCTGGCCTCAGTGGACCCATGAACACATATAATTGCATANTATATATATACATGTACAGATGTAAATCAATAAACTTTCAAAATAAGAAGGGGGTGTATAGGTGGCTCAGTGGTTAAGAAAATCTCCTTAACTTGAAAAAAGAAAACAAAATAGCAATAACAACAGAAACAAAATAGTTAAATTCCTAGCATCCATGTCAAGAAATTCATAGCCAGAGGTAACTCCAATTCCAGGGAATACAACACACTCTTCTGGCTTCCAAAAAAGCAGACACATCAATCATTGTGCATCTATGTGCATGTAAGAAAGCATTTGTACACATAAAAATTAATAAATATTTGTTTAACTTCAAAATAAAGAGATAGAGAAAGGGTGGAAGGAAGAAAGAATTAAAAGAAAAAAAAAGAAAAAGAAAGAAGGAAGGAAAGCCATGCCACAGGTTCAAAGAAATAGGATTCTACACATTTTTAAGTTTTGAATAAAAAAATAAAAAAAACAACTAAGATAGAAGCAAATTATATGCAGCTTGAGAAATCCATCATGGGCACACAGGAGACACTTCCCATGCCCAGGCTGCTGACACTGGCAACTGATTCAGTGAAAGAGTTAATATATAGCATCCGAGCCTTCATGGAACTACCTGAGTGTTTGGTAACAACCTTTGTGAACTATGGCTGTGCTTATTCAAAAGCAGTGACTGGACTGAAGAAAGCAAGGTATCTGGTTTCTGCAGCAATATTGATGACCAAATTGAAGCAACCACGCAAAAAACTGATCAATAGTATAAGGAGTAGCTATTAATACACAGGAAATACCATTTCAGATGAAAAATAGGCACTTCACTGGCTGCCTCTGACATTCAAGACCATCTATTTTGTTACAACCTCAGACTGGATGTCTTGGAAGGATGGAGTTGTAATTTGGAGAGGGCTTGAAGCCTTCATGTACACGAATGTTATAGAGACTAATTACCTCTCACAGATTTTAGATCCTTATTTATAAAACAGGACTGAGTCCTCCTGCTGTGGCTTTGAACAGTGCAGCAGATCACATAATGCCTGGGTAGCTGTGCTCAAGGAAGAACTACAAGCCTCTCCTTTCTCATCAATCATTTGGATGTTCAATCCTATGTGACAAATTATTTTAAGAGTTATATAAACAATATATGTTCATAAATATCCAGAACAACATCTAGAATATAGAAAGTACTAAATAAATGTTTATTAAATGAACTAGTATATGAATGACTAAATTAATGAGTCACTAAGGGTCCATATGAGTTTCTTAAGACTTGGATGTAAAGCGAATTTGTTATGTATATCTGGCTCTCCAGACTCCTCATTTCCGTGACATGCAGTTGGAGCTGTGTTCTTGTAATGCTTACCTTTTACAGTTAACTTGGTAAAATAAGGAGTCATCTATGGAGAGAACCACAGTTGGTAAGTTGTACAGACCAAGTTGAACTCTGATCATGTTTCTGATTCATATTGTATGTGGGAGGGGGAGGACCCAGCACACTAGGGGAAGCATGAGCCTGAGGCAAATGAGCCTAGGTTATTTGAGAAGCTAGCTGAGGATAAGTCAATAAGTGAGTTAGTAAGTTTTCTGCATGGGTTCTGTTTCAGCTCGTGCATTGACTTTTATTAGTGATCGACTGTGACCTGAAATGTAAGTCAAAAAAAACTCTTCACTGAAGCTGATTTTAGTCACAGGGTTTTATCATAGTACCTGAAAAGCAAACTGGAATGCCTATCAAACAAAAGGAACAAATCAGAAATCCAAAAGACATCAGTAATAACCGTTTTCCTTGAAAGAATGGTTGCTATATGTCAAGCTTTCCATATATAACTTAGTAATAATGACAATTGGAATAGAACTTAAGACATTTTGCCAAGTGTTACAGAAAGCACTTCATATAGGTGCGCTGTCAACATTTATGAGGTCTACCCAAGGAACCAAGGAGTTTAGTAAGGGTGACTTACAGGAGCATGAGTAAGGGATCACCTTCAAGCAAAAGAAGAACCTGCATAGCCCTGGGAAAAATGCCTCTCTTCTGCCCATCAACCCTTAACTATTAATAACTACCTGTTCCTGGGAGAGGAATAACCTCATGATCACCTTGCCTCAGCAACCATTAACTGTCAATGAAGCCTTTGGGTCAACCAAGGACCTCTTTCTAGCATCCAATAGTTGTCTATAAATCCTTGCATATGAACATGGTCTCATGAGTCCTTCCTCTCTTTTGTAAGGGAAGGTTAATGGTCCAACCTTGCAAGGGCATCCTTTGAGAAATTGCAGCATTCCACAACAAGGTGCTCTAATGTATGATTTTCCAAAAATCTTACAATGTATGTGCTATGTCTGCCCACATGTCTTCCATGAGATTCTTAGTTTCAAGCATCAACGACACTGGTCCTCTCCTCTGGGGATCAGTTTTTATGCCACTTTCCTCAAGCTATCTATCCAACATCCTTGTGAGCACGATCCCTCCCTTAGAGTGGCAGCATCTTTTCATGGGGCAAGATAATGCTTCAGGTCCTCAATTATTAAATTTATCCCAATTCAAGACTTTTCCCTGGGTGTGGTGAAGTATGTACTTCCTGTTCTTTGGTGCTGTCTAGGAAGTTCAGCTCAGCAGCCTCCAGTCTAGCCACAAAGAAGCTTATCTCTCTTTTGTCTTTGTCTATTTCAGTGGCTACCTCCTCACCACCTGGCTCCACTCTAGCAATCCCTCATTCTTCTCTTTTGAGACACTGCTGCTATTCACCGTCTCTGGGTGAGCAATAAACATCAATTTTCCTGTTGCTGAAATAAAATACCTCAGCAAAAGCAATTTTATAGGAAAAGGTTTATTTTCACCTCTAGTTTGAAGATATATGGTGCATCGTTGCAGAGAAGGAAGTCAAGGCAGTGAGAAGAGGAAGCCTCTGGTTACATTGCTTTGTAAATCAGGAAGAGAGTGAATAGGCAATAAGTCCAGGTTGATAAAACTGCAACATCCTTCACCACTCCCCATTCACCTACGTCCTACAATAACATTCCACCTCCTACAGACTCTATAATCTTCCACTGAGGTTATATCAGATCTTTCCCTTTAAAGGAAATGAAGAACAGTTTATTCTGAAGCTAAAATTCAGTGACTGTCTCCCAGGAACACAAATTCAGATCTCTAGAAATATAAGTGCATATGTGGAAGAAGTTTCATGTAGTTTTTATAGTAACAGATAAAAGGAACATAAATCAAGGCATTTTAAAAATACATCACTGGAAATATTAGGTGGACAAAAGAATCCTAATGAAAGGCCTTAGATGCTACATTATAACATTTTTAGCCCTTCCTGTTGGTGAACACTATTGGGTTTAGTCACAAAGTTTTAATTGTTTTTCACAGTGTGTCTGATACAAAGGTGAGCAAGAAATAGCTCTTTAGTAGACGGTTCAGTATAGCCAGAGAGAAATTGTAACTAGGCTGTCAGATCAGCATCATTCTACGCTCTGAGTAGCCATTTAACTTATCAGTCAAACAGCCTATGCAGATTTATCCTTTAGCTCCCACTTCCCAAGCAGTTCTACCAGCTGGCAGCCAAGTGTTCTAACACAGAATATGTGGGGATGTCTCACATGCAAACCTCTACAGCATAGAGCCTATCAGTGCCCAGGGGTTTGAGAGCAACAAGAATTCACAGCCTATTTGTGCATGGCCCAAATATCTGAGGTGTTGTACACTACCAATCCTCAAAGAGTGAACTGAACTTTCATGGGAGTATGCAAAGGAGAAATGGGATTTATTTCTAATTATTACAGAAAAGTGAGAAATTGAGGGAAAGTAAGGAATTAAGGAAAAGTGATAGAATAAGCACTCCTGAGAGTGGAGGGTTTGCAAGAAATAAAAAGAATGTCAAATTTCATTGTCTAGGAGTTTTAGAGGACCATGGAAGAAACTGGGCAAAGCTAAGGTTATCTCTAATATGTTTAGATAGTGCTATAAGCTCTCACTGGGCAAGCCAATCAAAGATCCATACACTCTATCCATGCCCCTTCACCAGACCAGGAGTTTGCAAGCTGTGAGTTGTGACCCCTTTGTTGTCTGCAGAACTCTTTCCCAGGATAGCCTAAGACCATTGGAAAACACAAGTTTTCTTTTATATGGTAACATTCTATTGAGTTCATTCTTGAAATCTTTTAATAATGAGACTAAGTACCCTGTCCTTGTTTGCCTTCTCTGCTGTGAGAAGCAAGATGACAAAAAAAAAAACAACTTAGGGAGAAAGGATTTATTGGCTTATATGTCCCAATCATGGTGAAGGAAGCCAAGGAGGGAGTTGAAAAGGGAACCAAAGCAGAAGTCATAAAAGAATACTGCTAACTGCTCTGCTTGGTCTGTTTTCTTACATAACCCAGGGACCAACCAGAGTGGGCTCAGTCCTGCCATGTCAATCACTGATAAGAAAAATACCCCATAGACTTACCCAAAGGCCAATCAGATAGAGGGATGTTTTCAACCAGGGTTACTTCCTCCAGAGGCAGACAACAAACTAACACTTTGTTTTCTCAAATCATATGGATTCTGGGCATCAAACTTAGGTTGTTCTGTTCTGTTACACACTGTACCATTCTCATCCATGGAAGACACAAATTTTTATCATAACAAATGCCATAAAACATAAGCTATTAATATTTTAAATGTGTTAATTTTTTGACTTATGCAGAAAAACATATTAAGCTACGAACTGAAATTAGAATGATGTCTTTAATATCAACAAGTTTTAATATTAGTCTCTTAAACCATATGAAAGCTAAAATAGGGGATTTGGGACGGTGCTACCTAGGACAGAAGACATATGTAAATTGGAGGAGAGAAGAGTCTCAGCTCCAGGAAGCAACTAAGAGACAGATAATTGCATATAAGAAGTCAGCTAAAAGACACACAGAAAAAAATGGCATTTAAGAATAGTGGCAGCCCATCAGCTTGACAGCCTTAGTTGGATTTCTTAAATCCAAGTAGAAGATCGTTTGTAAAGCAGTCCTAACAAAGGTGCCATGTCATGTGTGTGTCATAATACACACACACACACACACACACACACACACAATGATTTAGTTACTTGGCCATAATTCTTGTGATATTTTGGTGAAGAATGTGGCTGCCTTTTGCCCTTGTCATAAGTATCTGCCTTGGGTTAAAGTGAAAAGTTTTGGATTAATCCCATTGGCAGAGAAAAATCTCAAAACAGCTAGTATTGACTCTGGATTCCCTTAGGCACCTCAAGGTGTGGGAGTTGCCAGAGCCGTGGGATACCTGTTGAGGAAAGCTGCTAACAAGGAGTGGAACCAGCCCAAGAGGAAGAAGTGTGATGCAGTCAAGAGTTAACCTTTGGAAAAGTGCTTTGACATCAGCCATGGAGATGGAGAGTTTGGAGATTTCCCAGCTGTATTTGACCTTCCTTTAGCCAGTATTTATTTCCTCACTATGCTCCTTTCCCTACATTTTGGAATGGTAATATATATCCTGTGCCATTGTGTGATGGGAGTATGTGATCTGATTTTCATTTTTTACTTTACAAGGGATTACAATTAAGGGATTGTAAGAATTTTAGAAGAGATGTATAAGTTTGGATTTTTAAACAAGTTTGAAACTATTATAGACTATGGAGACTTTTGAAGTTAGACTTAATGCATTTTATTCATTATGATATGGCCACAATTTTATGGGAATCTGGGAGCAGAATGTGGTGGTTCAAATAGAAGAAGCTCACATAGACTCATTCTTTCAGTGCTTGGCCAGTTGAGAGTGAAACTCTTAGTATGTACAGCCTTGTTAGTGTAGGTATGGCCTTGTTAAAGGAAGTGTATCACTATGGAGGTAGACTTTGAATTGTCATATATACTCAAATTATGCCCAGTGTGTCAGGCACAGTTTCTTTATGCTACGTGGAGATCAAGATGTAGAATTCAGAGCTCCTCCAAAACCATGTCTGCATGCATGTCACCATGCTTCTTGCCACAAGTATAATGGACTAAACCTTTAAAACTGTAAGTCAGCCCCAATGAAATGTTTTCCATTATAAGAGTTTCTGCAGTCATGGTATCTCTTCACAGCAGTAGAAACCCTAACTAAAACCGTGGCTATTGAAGACCTTGCCTCATTTATCATGATTTTAAATTCTGGTCCTCTGACCTCGTTTCATCTGAAGACTCAGGAAAGTATGTAGACTGAACAGAGCCAAAAGGCCACTTTGTAGTGATTGCATAAGGCATCTCCATGTTGGAAGGAAAAGTACATTATCTCAGTAATCATTTCTCATATCTCTTTAGCATGACTTAAGTTGTCTCTGCCTTTCTGAGGGGTGGTCCCATAGTCAGATGATTGTTCAGCTCAACTGTCTTATGTTGTAAGGAAGGAAAAAATGGGTGCCTTCACCAAGAGACATATTGAAGTTCAACCAGAAGGAAATAGGTTTCTTTTAACGGTCCTATAATGGTATGGCATCCGCTGCCTCAATGTTGGTTATGGAGCATGCTGAAGATTCTATGGGAGGAGATTCTGAAGCCTTTGAATTTACTTTCATGAGTTCTGTTTCCCATATAAATTTGAACAATGTTCAAGTTTTCCTTATTATTAAATTGTGTACATTTTCTACGTTATAGAGGAAAGTAACCCTCCAAAATCACATCCTTGAGAACTGTCAACTAAAACAAACATCTGTCTTGCTAATATAACTTTATATTTTATTAGACACTTGAAGTACTCATTTCTTTCTTTTATTCTTATCAGCTTTTACTTTTATTGCTGAGGTAAGGTACTGACATGGGAATAGACAATTCTGTTCTTTCCATACTCCAATACCTTCAAGCCATTAATCTATATTGCTATCAAGCAGGTATTCTTTTCAATTAGTTAAGGCCTATTAAAAATCATATTTGTTTAATCCATATTAAAGTCATTCTGAAAGCACATGCATAACTATACTGACAGAAAAGAAGACATTTTAAAGAGAGATAACTGTGATATCAGACTACTATAGCAACAGACCTGAAAGAAGTAAAATTTCCCCAGGAATCCAGTGCTTATGGAAGAGAAAGGCTGAAGCCTTGGTGACAACTAGAGAAAAAGATAAATAAATAGAGATTTAAACAATTCCTATAACTCTCAGGCCACTCTAAAGAAATGACTGGAACCAATGATGGGTAAGTGATGGGTTCAACTTCATTTGTTATCTTGTGGAGTTCACCATGTTTAGTCATAGATTGAAATTCAGATTCTTCTGTCCAGGCACAATTGTACCAAAGATTCATAGTTAGTAATAGAATTAGACACAACCCATTAAGAAATACAAGGCCACTACTAGTGTCTTAGGCAGTGTTTTATTGTTGTTAAGAAACACTATTGCCATTACAACTCTAAATTTCGGGCTTACTTACAGTTTCAGAAGTTTAGTCCATTGTCATTATGGCAGAGTCCATGGCGGCATGAAGATAGAAATGGTGTTGAAGAGGAAACTAATATTCCTTCATCCTGATTAGCCGGCAGCAGGAAGAGAGAGCCACTGGGCCTTACTTGAGCTTCTGAAACATCGAAGTCTCCACTTAGTAACGCACTTCCTCCAGCAAGGCGACACTTAGCCCAACTAGGCCATACCTAATGCTTGTCAAGTAGTACTACTCCCAGATTTCAAAGCATTCAAATATTTGAGCTTGTGGAATCCATTTCTATTCAAACCACCACACCTAAGAATAGGAGCTGCCCCTGAACTGGGAAAAGCATACTTGCCAGGCCTCCTTAGCCTTATTCCCCATGGAAATATGCTCATTCTGTAGCACCGTGACACGGGACAATACAACGCAATATGGAGTTAAGTCAAAGCAGGAACTCAGTTTATTACCGTGAGCATCAGCTCATATAGGTTAAGTGACATTGAGTGATGTGGGGTACCTCCAGCTAATAAGAGAAAACCCAGCCCTCCCTCTGGCTGGTGGAGCATCTACCTAGATTTTGCTGTCTCATCCTCACTTGGTAGGTTTAAGACTATCCTTCAAACTGAAGTCAGACTTTTCGCTGTCCTACCTGCCTCGAGGTGCAGGCCCTGAAATAATTTTGGACTAACACATACTCTGAAAGCATGGGTCACCAGTGTCACGAGCAGTATACATCATCTACATAGTGTCTGTCATCTCTAGTATTTGTGTCTTAGGGTCTTGTCCACAGTCTGTTATGCTTAACAGAGTTGGGGAAGGGTTTCTAGCCTTCCTGCTCACTAAGTTCTCCCACGTTAATCTTGATACTTTCTTACCTTCCTGCCACAGCTACACATATTTCCTCCTTATACTCCTTGGTGTGGAGCCATTGAGTGAGCATCCTTATTTGGCACATTGGGAAAGAATAGCCAAACTTAGTTTGTTAGGGCTTCCAGGGTTAAGTGTCTTCCTATCAACTCTGGTGGCTTATGTACATGGGAGCAAAGGTAAGAATTTCTTTTCAATTAAGTCTTCTAAACATTGATTACAAAAAACAGGCTGGAGATAGTTTTAAAAATGTTTAAAAATCTCTCAGAGCAGCCACAGC
>LOEQ01001923.1:27674-43810 GCA_001685075.1 Bramus lutescens
TCTTTATTAACCAATGAAAGTAACACATAGACAGGTGACCCTCCTACATCATGTAGCTGTGGGTGAGGGGAAGAAAAAAGTGGTCATAGGGAGATAGGGCCCCTTGTAGCCCATATGGCACCATTGTATAATCAGAAAACAAAACAGACTCCCCTCTCAAATGGGGGATGTACAAGTGAACTGTTTGTAAACCAAATTTCAACCCCTATCTGCCCATTACTCAGTAAACTTCTTATATTCCCGCACCTATCAGTCTGGTACTGTTTCCTCAAATAAATTCATTTGGAACTACAGGTTTTCCAGGAGGAGGCCAATATCTGTAGTTGCATTTTTCTTTGGGTCGCTAACCAGCTTCCAAAGAAAGACACAGAGACTTATTAATTCTGAGTGCTTGGCTTTAGCTTAGGCTGCCCCACTAGCTCTTTTGAACCTAATTTAACCAGTTTCTCTTCATCTACTTTTGCCTCCAGGCTTTTCACCTTTCTTTCATTCTGTATGTTCTACTTTCCTGTTTCCTCAGCATCTGGCTGGTCCTTGGCATCTTCCTGGTGTCCTTTTTCTTTCTCCCTTTCTACCCCGAGCCTTAATTCCTCTTTGTACTTATTGCCAGGAATTTCTGCCTACACCGCTTCCCTTGCTACTGGCCATTCAGCTTTTATTAGACCAATCAGGTGCCTTAGGCAGACAAGGTAAAATAGCAACACATCTTTATATAATTAGACAAATATTTTGCAACAGATATCAGGAAAACTGGCTTTAGATGCCCGTGCCACATACTGATGAAAGGGCCTGTGATGTAGTTGGCATAGGAGTCTGGGGTATAAACACATGCATGTGAAAAAGAAAATCTCTGTGAGACATGTGGACTCAGGGTCTAGTTTTAATGACCAGATTGGGATACTGGTCCCAAACAGAGCAATGAATTCAAATGACTCTTGAGTTCCTGTGGCCTGAGGAAAAGCAAATGCTCCTTGGGAACACTGTCCCACCTCAGGGCACAGGTAACTATCTAGAAATGAGACCCACAAAGATGAATTCCTGAGAAAAAAATTAAAAACCACAACTGGACCCACCACAAAAGAAGTGCTGGCAGCTGAAACTCAAGCCAGATTAGGTGACTAAGGCTGTTTTGCAGGGACTGGGGAGATGGCTCCATGGTTAAGGTTGCTTGCTGCTCTTCCAGAAGAAACCAGTTCAGTTCTCAGCACCCAAGTCGGGAGGCTCACAACTCCCTGTAACTCCAGCATCAGGGACTCTGAAACTTTCTTCTGGCCTCATCGGATATCCTCACGTGTTGCATACATATTCATGCACACATACACATAAATAAATAAATCTTAAAGAATGTTTTGCAATATGGTATTATTATGGTAGGGTGCATACGATTCATTTTGTAGTAAAGACACCAGTTTCCCCAGTGATGGCTAATGAACAAATGAGAAGAGGGGTCTAGGAATGCCAATCTGGGGGCTGAGGGTGGCTCTAGAGAGCTTGTCTTAAATTGGGTAAATTTATTTGACGGAGCTTATGAGGACCATGGGTGCTAACTAACTCTTCCCAACTATACCTTGATGTTACTGTTGACTTTCATCCCTAATTTTAGCCTTTTTCTGTGTAGTCTCTTGGTGTTAAAAGATAGGTGAGGGCTGACAACATGGTTCAACAATAAAAGCACTCACTGCACAAGCCCAGTGACATGAATTTGATCTCTGGGAGACATGGTGGAAGGGAAGAACCAACTCCTGGAAGTTCTCTTCTGACCTCCACATGTATGCTGTGGTTTGCAACACCCCTCCCCAGTAATAAATACAGATGAAAATAGTAAAAAAAAACCAAAGCAGGTGGGATAGAAATTGATATTTTAAGTATTTCCCTCAGTAGGCAAATGTCAATTCAGATCCAATTCCAGAAGGTGGTTATGGCGGCAAAACGGAGAATGATGTAGCCTAAACTTCCCTTTGTAAGTTAGGTAGACCACTACTGTCTTTCTGGAGTCAGACTCTTCCAAATTATGTGTCTTGCATGTCAATAGATATTATGTGAAAAAGAGGTTCTATGTCAGAGCAACTTGGAACTTCTTAAAAAAACAAGAGGGGCTAGGGACACGGCTCAGCAGTTAAGAGTGTATACTGTTCCTATAGAGGACCCGTGTTTGTGAACTACAACCATTTGTAATTTAGTTTCAGGGCATCCAACATGCCTGCAAATCATCCATCTGCATCAAATAAAAAAAGTATAAATCTAAAAAGGAAAAAGAAAAGTGCATTATCTTTAAGTTGCCATTGCATAAAAAAAAGTGGATTCTGGGCTGAAGAAATGGCTCAGCTATTACAAGCACTGACTTATCTTCTGGAGGATCCAGGTTCGGGTCCCAGCACCCACATGGTGGCTCACAACAGTGTGTAGCTTCAGTTCTAGGGGATCCAAAGCTGTCATTTGGCCTTCTCAGTTACTGCAGAAATGTGCACAGACATACATGCAGGCAAAACACCCATATATGCTAAAAAAAATTTTTTTTTTGAAGAGAAATGGATTCTCTCCTGACTTCAGAAGCAGGAGTCAGAAAACAAGCTGTTCACAGGGTTGGGTCCTTCTTGGACCAGCTCTTCAGGGAAGAGAGCATTTCATAACTCTCTCACCGCTAGTGCAGCAGTTCTCAACCTGAGACAGATATTTACGATTCATAATAGCAAAATCACAATTATGAAGTAGCAACAGAAACAATATTATGCTTGGGGGTCACCACAACATGAGGAACTGTGTTAAAGTGCCACAGCCTCAGGAAGGCTGAGAACCACTGCTCGATTGTTTGCTGGCAAAACTAAGTGTTCTCTTTGTCTCTGAACCATCATCCTCCACTGCCGCCTCATTCTTCACAGACTGTTTATGCAGTAACCCACGCCACCTCCTTTTCTCTTTTATCAAGCAATATCTGAATATTGCCTTCAACATTTGTAGATACTCATTTTGTAAGATTCCTTTCAGCCTATCAGCTATTTCCAGCAAATGATTATCATAACATATGTACAGGCACGTATGATTCTTGGGTCAGCAGCATGAAAGAGTAGATAACTCAAGATTACAGCTATGTATTAGCTTAATCTGTAAAAGTTGATCATATGGGCTGGACATGGTGGTACACACTTTAATTCCAGTATTTGGTAGGCAGAGGCAGGAGGATCTCTGTGAACTGGAGGCCAGTGTGGTCTACATAGCAAGTTCCAGGACAGTCAGGACTATAAAAAACCCAGTCTCAAAAACAACAACCCCTCCCAAACTAAAACCAAACAAAACATAACAAGAAAAAAAAGTTGATTACATGGGAAATTAAAGTAAAGTTGACTTTTACATTGTTCTCTTAAAGGCAGAGTAAACAAATAGGCCGAGCACATAGTAGGACAGCAGTCTCAAGTGACCTCAGGTGTATAACTAACTCTGGCTGTGAGGTCCAGCAAAAGCTCCATTCTCTTAGAATATAAGAGCTATTTTTATCAATGCATTGCCACAGTTCCTCTTTTTTATTTTATTAAAGAAAAAACATGTTGATTTAGATGGTCACTGGTGAAGAACTGGTCAACGCATGGTATGCTGTAGGGCCAGCCTGAATCTGCACCACTTCCGTCATGGTTCCTTTTGAAATGGTAGCAAAGGCACGATAAGACTCTGAGAAGGAAGACAATCAGAATTGCTACCTCTGTAAAAGATCACACTTTGAGATTTAGTCCTTGTGCATTAATAGTCACAGTTCTCTAGAGTCAGAGAGGACATGGAATGAATCTCACACTATAGAAAGGGGATTTATTAGAATGACTTACAGGCTGCAGTTCAGCTACTCCAACAATGACTAGCTGTGAACAGACAGTCCAAATTCAGTAGTTGCTCAGTCCTACAAGTCTGGGTGTCTCAGCTGGTCTTCTGCATACGCTGGAATCCCAAGGACGTATGCTCCAATGCCAGTGAGAGAACGGATGGGCTAGGCGAGGGTAAGCAGGCAAAAAAGCTTCCTTCCTCTATGTCCTTATACAGACTTCCAGCAGAAGGTGTGCCTTCCCACCTCAAGATCTGGATCAGAGGTGCGGATTCCTACCTCAAAGGTTTGGATGCAAAGTGTACTCATCCACTTCAAACTACGCAGAAAATCTCTCACAGGCGTGCCTTCCACTTCAAGATTGTAGTTCATTCCATATATAGTCAAGTTGACAACCAAGAACAGCCATTACAAGTCCACCTATTGTTAACTTGACACACAATCATATCTTCTTATGTCATGATTAATTTCCAAATGAAAACAACCAGGCCATAATATGCCTAATCATTATAACTATCTCATGTACAATCACAAACACATTTATTATATATTTAAGCAGGTCATAATTAAACCTAACATGATATAACTATCCCTCATATAATACAAACACATTATAAATTTAAAATATGGGCAAGGTCCCTTGGGGGACATCCTATTAGTGTTCTTTTAATTGATGTTACAACATATAAGGAATTGAAAGAAAACACTAATATCTGTACACGTGTGTTAAAAAATACAGCAGAAATACTCATGCCAACTATGATCCTCGTGTTTTGCAACTGGTCAAGTGGCCTTGGCTGGTATAACTACCTTCCTCTGCTACCCATTCTGTATTTCCTCCACCTTTGGCAAGCACATCAGCAAGTCTTGGTTCTTTTTCTGGAGGAGAGACCCATACCTTCATTCCTGATGTGTCTGTATCTCTTGTCATTCTGCCTAGATTAGGCTATTGTAAGTTTCCCATTGACTTTAATCACAGGACATGGTGGCACCAAGAGATGCCCTAATGGATCTCCTGTACTTCAGATAGAATCCTTCTTACTTCCATTGTAGAGAGGCAATCCAATTTCCCTTTGGTAATCTGGATCAATCACCCTCCTAACACTGCTACTCCTTTCTTAGCCTGTTGGTTTAAGGGCATTAGAAGCACAAAGTGACCAGAGGGAAGCTGAGCTTTTAATACAATGGAATATCTGTTATGACTCCTGGCATAACAGATATTCCTCTGGAACCAAAACTTCTGGGTCAGCAGAACTTAGGGTCATGGGAACAGGAAGCAAATTTTTCCTAGTGGATCACTAGGGGTGATACTAAGTGGAATTATTCCCTTTTTTACCTCTTAATCCCTAGATCCATGGATCCTTGCTATGGGAGAAACTGTACCATATATTAGATGTTGATTCAAAGCATATCTCACCTTTTGGAGAAATCTGCCCCAGTCCTCCAGGCTGCTGCCATCTAATGGGCACTGTAACTGTGTTTTCAAAGGCTATTCCATCTATCAGGCCGGTTGTTTCAGGATGGTGGGGAACATGCTAAGACCAGTGGATTCCATGATCGTGGGCCCACTGTTGCATTTCTCTGGTTGCGAAGTGAGTTCCCTGGTGAAGCAATACTGTGTGGACTACCATGTCGGTGGATCAGGCATTCTCTTAAGTTCACAGATGGTATTTTGGCAGAAGCATTATGTGCAGGAAAGGCAAATTCATAACCAGAATAAGTATCTACTCCAGTGAGGGCAAAGTGTTGTCCTTTCCACAGAGGAAGTGGTCCAATGTAGTCAACCTATCACCAGGTGGCTGGCTGGTCATCCTGGGGAATGGTGCCATATCTGGGGCTCAGTGTTGGTCTCTGTTATTGGCAGATCTGGCACTCAGCAGCAGCTGTAGCCAGGTCAGCCTTGGTGCATGGAAGTCCATGTTGAGCCCATGCACAACTCTCATCTCTGCCATCATGGCCGCTTGGTTCATGGGTCCACTGGGCAATGGCAGGAATGGCCGGGGAAAGAGGCTAACTGTCCAGAGAATGGGTCTTACTACTACTTGATTACTGAACTACTTACTCCTCAGCTGAAGTGAGCACTTACACGGTAACTCATACCTGTCTTCCGCACTGGCCAGATAGGAGGGTTAAATGGAGATGTGGTGGGAACCACCATCCCTGCATCTTTCACATCCTTAATGGTGGCACTAGTTTCTGCAGGTCCTCCAGGGATGTGTTACTGTTTCTGATTCACTATTTTCTTTGTCAGTTACCTCTGCAATTCTAAAGGCTTCCATTTAGTCTTTCTAACCACAATAGCCCTCACACTATTGGTTAGGAAACCAATGTGAGATTTGTACCAACTTCTATCTATCCCAATTACACGTTCTGGTACTGGGGAAATAACTAGAAGATGAGTTTGGGGACCTACTGTGAGTTGGACTTCAGCCAAAATTCCATTAATCACCTGGCCTCTATTAGCCCCTACTTTTAACTGGAGGGCCAGTGTTTCTTGGGATCTCTTGGAATCAACGTCAATTCAGGACCAGCATCAAATAGACCCTGAAAAGTCTGATTGTTTCCTTTCCCTCAGTGTACAGTTGCTCTTGTAAAAGGCTGTAGGTCCCTTGCAGGGAAGCCTGGAGAAAGACTAACTGTAAAGCTTTTAGCTATCTTATCAGGGTCTTTTCTTAGGGGAACCCGGCCATCCTTTTGCTTAAGAGGTTTTAGGTCTGCAAACTGACTCAAGTCTGGAAATTGATTCACTGGTCAAGACTGTCTTTTGTCAAGGTCTAGTACAGCCTTTCTTTTATTTGTTTGAGAATTTTTCTGCTTATACAGATCAAAGAGAAATGCAGTAGGCTTCTTATTGATGTCATGCCTGGAAACACCATGATTGATTAGTCAGTACCAAAGGTCCATACAAGTCATGCCAAAATAAAATTCATTTTGTCTGTGCTGACCATTACTAGTTAGGCCATTATGAACATTGTTTTTTCTATGCTGCCAATATGATAATCATGATCATTGTGCCTTGGGCAATTCAGTGCTGCCACCTGGTCCCTGCTACCTTGGGGCTCAATTAAACCCATTGCATTTAATTCATCCAACTGAGCAGCAGCATCTCCAATCCTAAGGTTTGGCACGAGGAACAGGGCGACCACAAAGCTTTTCAAATGTGCTGGTGCCCCTCTCACCATTTTGCGCCTTATAGGACTAGTGAAGGGCATGTCTTCTGGACCCTCCCATTGAGAAGGTTGAGATTTTATACAATACACCCACTCTAGCATTGCAATTTCCCTGAGCCTTAAAATCCCTTCATCAACACTAAGCCAGGAGAGATCAGGCATCTCCAAATCCTTTTCAGTAGGCCATCTTTTGATAAATGCTTCAACCAACCATTCAAACAAACTTTTGACCCCCTTTTTAACTGTGCGAGCTTCCATATTAAACCTACAATCTCTACTCAGAGGGCCCATGTCAATAAACTCAGCCTGATCTAGTTTTATGTTCCTTCCACCATTATCCCACACCCTTAAAACCCATTCCCACACATATTCCCCAGACTTCTGCTTAAATGAATTAGCAAACACATTAAGCTCCTTAGTAGTGTAGTGCACCTCCTCACAGACTACACTTTCTACCTCCCCTCTAGGAGCCTGCTTTGCTTTAGGTCCAGTTATAGATCTAGAGGCAACTATTGGTGGGCTCTGAGGGACATCAGTATCGCCTTGACTGGCATCTCCTTCAGAGAAAGTCACTGCTGGTTTAGCCATCAATGACGGATTGATTTCCTCAGTGAAAGGTGAAGAAGGCAGTATTTCAAGGGGTGGGGCTGAGGGTACTATTTCCTGAGGTGAGATAAGGCCTTGAGAATCTGGGGGTTCAGAGTTCTCAGCTTCTTTAATAGGGTCCTCCCACACGTCCCCATCCCAAGTTACAGGATCCCACTCTTTACCAACTAATGCCCTTACTTTAACAGCTGACACCCTC
Organism: Bramus lutescens; assembly: GCA_001685075.1. NCBI lineage: Eukaryota > Metazoa > Chordata > Mammalia > Rodentia > Cricetidae > Bramus > Bramus lutescens. The sequence continues at coordinate 35,458 of LOEQ01001923.1, forward strand.
TGAGGCTGAGACATTTGATTTTCCACAACTCGAGCTCTGTGGCTGCTGACAAGAAAATTCTCTTCCAGGGCACACTTAGAAACCTTTAGACTATTTAATCGCATCTGCAGCTGGTCATTTTTGTCACTAAGTTCTTTGTTTTCCTTCTTCATTTTCTGAAGTTGGTTAATTTTATCACGGAGCGCATTCCTATCCTTTATCAGTTTATCCAGAGATAGTAAGAGAAACCAACCAGCAGCATTATTTTCCTTATTTTCCCCCAAGCTATCAAAAGTTGCATATACAAGGTTGTCAAATCCACTGTCACTTACAATTGGTGAATCAGGATAATCAAAAGCTTCTATCTCTTTAAGTTTGTAATACAGTTCGCACCATGGGCTTTCAGCATTCTCCAAGATCCCAGGAGAGGGAGTGGCTGTAGCTGAAGGTGCTGGTGAATTGAAAAGCCTATTCCAGATACTTAAAAGATTCATCTTTATACTTCTCTTTCTCTAGAACCACTGCTGGCACTAAAATCTGTACTAGTCAGGGTTCTCTAGAGTCACAGAACTTACAGAACGAATCTCTCTCTCTCTCTCTGAATGACTTACAGGCTGCAGTCCAGCTACTCCAACAATGACTAGCTGTGAATAGACAGTCCAAATTCAGTAGTTGCTCAGTCCTACAAGGCTGGGTGTCTCAGCTGGTCTTCTGCATACGCTGGAATCCCAAGGAAGTATGCTCCAATGCCAGTGAGAGAACGGATGGGCTAGCAAGGTGAAGGTAAGCAGGCAAAAAAGCTTCCTTCTTCTATGTTCTTATACAGACTTCCAGCAGAAGGTGTGGCCCACATTAAAGGTGTGCCTTTCCACCTCAAGATCTGAATTAAAGGCCTGTGTCTTCCAGCCTCAAGATCCAGATCAAAGGTGTGTTTCTTCCTATCTCAAAGGCCTGGACTAGAAGTAGATTCATTCATTTCAAACCAAGTAGAAAATCTCTCATAGGTGCGTCCTCCATTTCTGGATTGTAGTTCATTCCAGATACAGTCTCCATTTCTGGATTGTAGTTCATTCCAGATACAGTCAAGTCCTGAAAATCACAGAAGGGTTCAGTCAGTTACTAAACACCATCTTAGAGTGTTTATTCTAAAAATAGAAATTTACAGTTGCTATGGTTTGGCTAGGAGTTAAGGCCACTGGAACAGCTGGAGTGGTTAACTGTGGCAGCTATGATAGCTGCAAGAATCACTCCAATGAACTTCTTCTTATGTGCATGTTCTGGTGCATAACTAAATTGTATTTTTTTTGAGACATGTTTTCTTTGTGCAATAGCCTTAAGCTATTCTGGAACTAGCTCTGTAGACCAGGCTAGCCTTGAACTCACAGAGATCCATCTGCTTCTACATCCTGAGTGCTGGGATTGTGTGCACCACCACTGCCTGGCATAAATTGTTTTTTTAGCAGATTCCCCCATGCCACTTAAAAAACCTTAAAATCACAATGTAATAAGAGGAAGTCTGGTGAATAGGGTAAGAATTAGACATGCACAGGCCTTTTCTGGTGAGGACTCTGACCACTGGCTAGAGTTAGGTCCACACCAGTATGATCTCATCTTAACTTGTTCACATGTGTGAAGACTTTACAGTATTTCCAAATGAAATGTACATGTTAACATGTACAGCTTTTGTTATTGCCTTTAATTTTGGTAAAGTGGAGGATGGGGAATGCTTTTTTTTTTTTAAGTGAAATCCTGAAACGTATTTATGGAGTTTTCCATGTGACTGATTTTCTGAGGGACATTTGAGGAAAAGTATGTTGGATAAGACATGGAGCTGTTCTCTTTAGTCTCTCTTTAGAAGTGGCTGCTTGCTTTGCTGAAGGTTCACAGTGATAACAGTCTGACTACTTGATGGTGACAGTCGCCGTGCTGGAGGAACCCTTTTTTTGGGATCTCATTCTGACTGATGAGGCTGGAGTGGTACTGTGAGGACAGATCTATGTGTGGTGTTTCTGGATGTGGGGCTCTGATCTCAGGGGTTCCAGACTTTCCATCTATGGAATCCTGAGGGGGCACAGAGTCTATGTGTTCAAAGGTATTCAAGGACAGCTGACAGGGCTGCTGTGCTCAGAAGGGGCAAGCGTATCATTTGGAGGCCGGTTCACACAATAAAAGGGGAGTGTTGGTGCATCTGACTCAGATTCTCACCACAGACATGATAGATCTGGTTGCAGAAGAGTGTCTTGTTCTCAAAACACCAATCCTCTGAGATAACTGACTAGCAGGCGACATTTACATACATGTCTTATGGGAAAGGCACCCTTTCAAGTTGGCAGAAAGATGACTGATGGTATGGAGGTGGTCCTGAGGGAAAGAATCACCATGGAACTCTGGAATATTCTACTCCAGTGCTCTGGGAGAGGACTGGCCCAACTGTGGATTTAAGGGATCTAGCTTGCAAATATTGGATACCTAACTCCAGTGGCCAAATCCAAAAGGGGACAGCGGAAGCAGCTACGACTTGAGAATGATCTAGATCCAGGAGACCATGTTGAGGTCAGAACCTACTTCTAAGTCTTTAGAGTTTGTGTTTTGATTGTTTTTCACTGTATCTGTGATGCCCTTTCTTCCCATCGTTATCTCTATAGTTCAAAACACAGGTAATCTCTAATGGGAGGTTAGAGATTCATAGGCCAGCAGGCACACTGACCTCTTTTGGATCCTGGTGTAAAAATTCCAGGGAGGTGTCTTTAGCTCTGCTTTGATCTGGTCAGCCAACTGGTGTGCATATGCGCATGCACACGTGCCTTTGGGTGTGATAATAACTGAGAGATGTGTTGCTGGCACGGTGTGCAGGAGGAAGGGTTACACATCTCTACAAGGAAGCATTGCAAAGAGAGTCCCAGAGGCAGAAAACAGCTTCTCACCCGCCATACTGCCAGTTGACAGAGCTGAGTGAAATGGGACTGTAGCTGGCTAAATCCATGTGTATCCTAATACATTACCCCCTTCCAACAGAAAGCAGTGCTTTTTTTATTGATACAATTTTTTATTTCAAGGAAAAAATAACAAATCGAATCAGGAAATTCGTCATGTCTTCTCGAAGAGGCAAACGGAAGCACAAACAACAACCAAAACCAGAGCTACTATTTTTCCCTAACGACATGGGGTGGCGTCAAATAACTGCTCTGGAATAGTGAAGAAGTCTGCGTGGGGAACAGGGAGAGGAGACGGCAAAGGGTTTGACAATGTAGACCTTACCGAGGTTTTGCTGACTCGCAGCTGGGCTCTGAATTTACGAACAAGCGAGTTCTTCGTCCCACTCTTCGGCCGCCGCCGACCCAAGACTACAGGGGCAGGAGTCGGGCAACTGACCGAGGTTGCTCCACAGAGCCCCAACGGCGAGGGACGAGTGAAAGACGCCGGCGTGACATTTCCGTGGGGTTCTGGGCCATCTTCTGAGCCCCTCGGGGGCTGCGCTGAAGTTTGCGTGGCCCTTCCAGGAAGAGCGAGGGACGTCTTGGGGGAGCAGTCACGTCGCTCAGATGGACGATTTCACGGAAGCAAGCGGTCCCGCACCCAGCGCTCGGCCCTGCTGGCTGCGCTTCCCCGAGGATCCCGCGAAGGCCCCGTGAGGATCGCCGAAACGCCCGGCACGGCCCGCGCTCCGTTAAACAACTTAACCACGCTGTCTTCGGGTCCACCCAGTGGGAACGCCACGCCCCTGACATTCCCACTGGTCGCCCCCGCGTGACGCCAGGACCAACCCTGTCCCTGCGCTCCCAGCCAAGTTCCACCTCTGTCATCTCGCGAGAGTTTTGTTTTCCTCCAACCTGTCTCGGACCTGCGCGCGACGTCGGACGCTTTGGCCCCAGCGGTTTGATGATTTTCTGTCAATCTTAAGGTTCCAAACAAGCCGCGTCTTTTCCCTTTAGCCATTGAGATCTCGCGAGATTTATCGGGGCTGCCCCAGCCGCGCCTGCGCAGACCTCTTCAAAGCAGAAGGTCGCTCTTGGAGGAAGTGGCCTCTGCGTCCTGTGACCGGAGCGCTGTTACTACCTTCTCGAAGCTCCTCTCGGCCGCTTGCCGGGACACTCCGCCGCCAAGATGCCTCGGATTATGATCAAAGGAGGCGTATGGAGGAATACCGAGGTAAGGCAGCTTTTCCCGCCGTCCNTAGCGTGTGCGCACGCGCAGGGAGGTCCGGGGCGCCGTGGCTGTCCCGCGGGGTCTCCGTGGGGCACCGCAACTGTGCGGGCCCCCGGAGATCCTTGCCCTGCGTGGGTGCGGTCGCGCATCTCCTGCGCAACTCGGGGGGCGGGGGCGAGGTCGCGACTTGTCGCCCCGCGCTCGCCTCCTGGCATCTGCTAAGCCCTTGGACACTTATTTGTTCAGTTAGGGACCCCGTGGCTGTCTAGACTGGACCTTTGCGGAAGCGTAGTTTTTCTCCAGCTCCTCTATTTCTTGGCTCTTAACCCAGTGCTTCGCTCTGATAGAAGTCGCTTTGGCTGCAACTTTTGTTTTTCATTGACTTCCTTACAGTGGGGCAGGCGGCGCGTTTACGCCTGCACCTCTCTGCTTCTCTGATACAGGGGCGTATCAGTCCGCTCTGCAGATCCCAAGGTCTTGTCTCTTACCTTGCACCGCCCTTGCCGGGATAGGAGCCAGTTAGGACAAACTACGTATTTGCTTCCAGAAATGTAGTAGATCATGCCACGGGTGAGCGGAACGGGAGAAGAAAGGAAGTAAAATAGAAATTAAGTTTTAGTGCATTTGATCAAATGCACTAAATGTATGAATACCCCATGTCTGTGCCTTATTGAGATATCTTCCTATTGCTTGCCATCTTTCTGACCATCCTCCAAACTTAGCTCAGAACACTTCTTTTGAGTCTTTGTCCTGTTAAGAATTAGATGTCCCTGGGCAGTGGTGGCACACACCTTTAATCCCAGCACTTGGGAGGCAGGAGCAGGCAAGTCTTTGTGAGTTCGAGGCCAGCCTGGTCTAGGCTAGTTCCAGGCACCCATTTTCATTTGCTACAGCTTACTTTGTTTTTGCAAGCACGTCAGTGGAGTTTAGCTTCTCTAAGTCTCAGTTTACTCAATTTTTTTCCTTCAAGATGGGGTTTCTCTGTGTTAACAGCCCTCGCTGTCCTAGATGGAACTAGCTCTTGTAGACCAAGCTGGCCTCAGACTCACAGAGATCCCCCTGCTTCTGCCTCCCGAGTGCTGGGATTAGAGGCGTGCGCCACCACTGCCCGGCCCCAGTTTACTCACTTTTTTTTTTTAATCAAATAACACTGTTTACCTCTTGCGATGAGTTAGTAGTTTGAAATATTGAGAACACTGCTTGGACCATTAGTAGACTTTCAGTAAAAATGGGTTGTTGTTGTCCTCATCAGACATCACTGCAAGAGTACCAGACTTTGGTATTGTAGAATTAGTATGAAGAAGGTTGCTTGGTGATGTTTGGGAATCAGTCTTGGGATAGGTACCTCCCGTGTATACGTTGGTTGAAGTATAGAAAAACTTCATTAAAGTCACAAATGAAGGCACTGAGAAGGGACTTGCTTGCATTGAGTCTATTTAAATTAAAGAAGAGATGACTTCTGAGGCAGAAGCAGAATCACAAAGTAGCAGCAGGATTCCTCTGTGTTGGTCAAAACCGTGCAGGTGTGTGTGTTTTGGAGCTATGGTCTCATGGAGCCCAGAGTGTCTTTGAACTTGGTATGTAGATGAGGAGAACCCTTTTAACTTCTGATCCTCTTACCTCTACCTCCAGTGCTACGATTACAAGTGTGTACCACCATGCATAGTCTCTGGGAACTCTAACCCAGGACTTCATGCATACCAGGTGAGCCTTCTCCTAACTAGCAATGAAAGATGGAGTGGAGAGGCTCAAGGACAAGACTTGCAGTTCAAGTTCCTTGTGGAGAAACCTGACTCTAAAGTGCTCAGCTGCATTCATTATGACTGTGTGAGCTCTGGTGTCTGAGTTCGCCTGGCAGGTTGTCCTGGTTTAGGATGTGTTTTGGGTACCCTGGTGAAAGATCATTTGGAGATTGGAGTACTCAGGGAGAACTGACTGAGATAGAGGGAGCCGTGCATTCCTGGGCTGTTGTGGTAAGTAGCGTGCTCGAGAGGAAATGTCATGTTGAATCACAGATCTAGGTTGCTTCTTGAGGCCTGGATAGGACATCTTTGGCTCTCTTTCCTGGAGTACTCAAAAGCTGTTCAAGGTAGATATTCAGAAAACTTTTTTTTTGTTTTGAGTAAATATATATATGTGAACTTTACCTTAGTGAAGAGAATGACAGGTGCACACTGATAGGTAATTTCTGTGAGTCTGTCATAAAGTAGTGTTTTCAGCACTGACTTTTCCTACTTCCAATTTATTGAGGGGGCAAGTAAAATGTCCTTCAAAGGATTTTTTTCTTCTTAAAAAACAAAGATTGTTGGGAACCAACCTCGACAAAAATACCTCTCGCCAGGGTAGAGGCATGGGGATTTAGAAATATAGTAAAGAATATAAAGATGTGAATCAACATAATAAAACAAAGAATCATATAGGATAGTATCTGGAGGGAATTCCAGTGAGTACTGAAATTTGCCCACGTTTAATTTCCAATTGCTTTAAATACCCTGACCCCAAAAGAATACCTTTTGGTTCAGGTGGAAATTGGCTCACATTTTCAAGTCTCCACAAAAGATTATTTCCATTTTTTTTAAAAAAAGTGTGTGTTGGGCTGGAGAGATGGCTCAGTGGTTAAGAGCACTGGCTGCTCTTCCAGAGGTCCTGAGTTAAAATTCCCAGCAACCACATGGTGGCTTACAGCCATCTAAAATGAGATCTGGTGCCCTCTTCTGGCCTGCAGGCACACGTGGAAGGAATGTTGTATACATAATAAGTAAATAAATCTTTAAAAAAAAGTGTGTGTCTGTGTATGGGCATGTTCACATGAGTACAGCTGCCTTCAGGAGCTCTAGGCTTTGGGTCCTTGGAGCTGGAGCCGGTAAGCTGCCTGACGTCAGGTCTCCTGCAAAGAACAGTGCATGCTTTTAACCACTGAGCTAGCTCTCCAGTCATCTCCTTCTGATTCTTTTATGCTATTTATCATTAACTGTTTTCACACCCCCTTTTTCTAAATGATTGTGTGTATCTTTATGGGAAATCTGTAAGAGTTAATTTAAATTTTGTCTTCTCATTTGGAGGCTTGTGACTGAATGTACTCTCTTTGGCAACTCTTTTAGGATGAAATTTTGAAAGCAGCAGTAATGAAATATGGGAAAAACCAGTGGTCTAGGATTGCCTCGTTGCTGCATAGGAAATCAGCAAAACAGTGCAAAGCCAGATGGTATGTACCAGCCAGTAAGTGGAACACAGCAGGATCCTGAGTGTGAGGAATGAAAGGTCTCTGAAACATCCCTGTGAAGAGCAAGAAATGTGATAGAGAGGGAAGTATGGAGAGAGATGGGCTTCCTATGTGGTCTTAAACCATTTATTTCTCCCTTTTACCTAGTCTGTTTTCTCACAGTTTAGCATAGTAATACTTAGTACTAACTGATGGGTTGTGAAGCCCTGTCTAAGTGAGTTTGTGTATTTATTTGAGAATGCTTTGTGAGACAAAATACAAAATCTTATAAAAGAGATAGCTGGACCTCAGCTTAGTGAATGAGTTGTTCTGAAAGTTTATAAATTGGTTGTTTTAGGATTTGCTTTCCCAAAGAAATAACAATGCTTGATTTTCTAGGTCAGGTCGTGATTGATTTCCTTGTAATAGGGTTGCAATATTGCATATTTGCTACACTAAAAGCAACCGATGCCAGCATTCCACTTGTGTCACCTTATTAAGTCACAGAGTAGTGGACACCAGTGTATGTTCTGGGCTTGAATGAATAGGCCCCAGCTGCAGCCTGTGTTCTTTGGGTTGTATGAAGTGACCCCATTTCTCAGGCTTCTGGATGGTGGGAAGGGTCAGGTGCAGAGCAGAAGGAAAGTGGTTCTCAGGTTGCAGTAGTTTGATTCCCTTTTCTCAGTGACTTTAAGCTCCATTCCAGCTCCAGCCCCAGTGGTGGAGAGGACTTAGAAACTTGGATAGACTCTCATCCAGCTAACCATGTGATAGACAAGGCAGATGGAGTGGACAGTAGAAGACGGAGGATATAGTAGTTTTACTTTAAATTTAAAAGTACAGCAGATGAAAGCATACAGTGCTGAAACATTGAGTGTTTAAGCCAGACGCTTAGGGAAGTAGTCAGGATATTGTGAGACTCAGACATAGAAAGTACAGTGAGGTTGTAATATAGAAAATACAAGGTACTGCTTGTTTCTAGATAATTTCAGAACTTCTGGAAAAGAACAAATGCAGGGTGTGGCG
>LOEQ01001923.1:44965-83717 GCA_001685075.1 Bramus lutescens
CCCCAGGGACAAAACTGCCCAAAGGGACAATGAAGAAGAAACAATAGATGACCCCCGGAAACTAAAACCTGGAGAGATCGATCCAAATCCAGAAACAAAACCAGCTCGGCCCGATCCGATTGACATGGATGAGGGTAAGTGGATGCTTGGAAGCACTTTAACTGTAGATGACTCAGGCCTACCTTATTCTTTGTAGTTCCTGCTTGAACGCCTGACTTTAAGTTTCTCCCTATTTATGTCTGACTCTCCCCTTTTTCTAAAATCACAGAGTAACTATGGGTTTTTTGGCTGATATTACTTTCCATTTCATTTGATGAATTGAGTTGTGTAGTAGGGCAGATGTCCCAGAGATGAGTGGTGAGTTTTCAGGATCCTATTTCTCATTCTCTTTCTAGAGAGACAACAAACTAGCATATTGGATCTCAGTGTTTCTTTGACTTTAGGTTGATTTCTTCTCCACTTAAGGGCTGCACTGCAAGACACTGCTGGAGGCACACTGCAGTTCTGTGAGGTAGTGAGTCAGGAGTAGAGGATCTGCCTCTACTGTTAACTCTATGTTTGACCTCAGCCAGTCACACAGGCTCTCTGAGCTTGATTTGCCCCTGTTGCGGGTGGAGGGTAGTTATCTACTTCACCTTTCTGCAGGCATACAGTAGTTTTTCAGATTTAAAAGTCTGAATGCAGCAGTTCCCAAGGGTAACTAGTCAGTGACTAGCTGTAGCCATCCTTGTGACTTAGGAAACCTTAAGCTGTAGGCACCAGGCCCTCCCGTGTTCTTACTGAGGGAAGAGTAGAGGAGGACAGTGATGTGGGTGGAATCTTAAATCTTGTCGTGTGTCGGGAACCAGCCTTGCAAAAGTACCTCTTGTCAGGGTAGAGGCATGGGGCTTTGGGAATATAGTAAAAATTATGAAAATAATAAGATGGAGAAACATCTAGGGTTGTATTGGGAGGGAATTCCAGTGAGTACTGAAATTCACCTGTGTTTAATTTCCAATTGCTTTTAATACCCCTGATCCCAAAAGGTAGGAGTAAGACAAAAAAAAAAAACAACAAAAAAAAAAACACTATGCTAGGAAATGAACATGCAAGTTGAAGGTCTCAGGCTACATCCACAGTTAATCTTGAGAGAACAGAACAGAACTCTGATCTAAATCTAGGTGGGACCTTTGAGATAGAAAAACAATAACCTTGAAGGAACTAGAGGTAAGTTCCGACTCTTTGACCTTTGGTCTAGGTGAAAATAGGCTCACATTTTCAGGCCTCCACAGTCTTGTTGCATGGATGGCTGTCAGAGCCCCATGAATAGTTACTACAGGGTTTCCTCTATTTGTTATGTGCAGTTTGCTGATGATAAGGATGTTATAGTAGAGCTTCCAGTGAGTGTGAATACCTGCTGCATGCTTGATAGCTTCATTTTCCTTAGCTCTTCTCAGTATCTCTGAAGTAGGATGCCTTATTCTTTTTTTAAAGGGAAACATTCACAGAGTAAATATGGAACCAGGCTCACAAAGCTAGCAAGTTAGTGTGGGATGGTTTGTAACCTGACTTTCTCTGATTTCACAAGTTTTCTTTATCTTGTACCAGTGGTGAGGGCATTCATGTTCTTGTCTGTCATTGTAAGCACTCAGGTGTGCTTGACTGCTGATGTTGGAGAGGAATTTACTTTTCCTTGTCTTTACTTTTGCAGATGAACTTGAGATGCTTTCCGAGGCTCGAGCCCGCCTAGCTAATACTCAAGGAAAGAAGGCTAAGAGGAAAGCAAGAGAGAAGCAGCTGGAAGAAGCAAGGCATGTTTTTTCATTCCATGTCCAAGAATTAGTTGTGCGTCCTCAGGAAAACTGCATGGTTGTCAGCTCTGGTGGTGACTCTCTGAACTGACCAGTTCCTATTTTGCTGTTACTCTTCAGTTTATTTATTGTTCTGGAACAAACAAAAACAACTTTTGTATATTCTCCCTAAGCATTTCAGAATAGTTATAGGAAATACACTTAAAACTTTACAAAGCATGGCATTCGACCTAGTGTACTATGTTTGATCTATTGTAGCATTTTGGCATTAGGTGGCTTTTACATGATTGTCAGTTGCCAGTTCCTCACCCTCCTTGATAAGTGTTGAACAGGTACTGGATGTGAGGCAGGAATCCCAGCTGAGCAGAGCAGGAGTAAACGAGCCTTGAGCCAGATTCTAGGCTCTCAGAAATTTTCATTTAAAAAGTGTGTGAACTACGTTAGGCATTGTCTTTTCCAGGCTTTTCCCTACCTTTTCTTTGCTTCCTTCTGGTTAAATTCATAATTAATATTATTCTGTTGCCCAGAAACCAAGATAAATTTGGTTACGATAACACTGTTATCATGTGCAGCTTGTTAGCTTGTGGGATTTGGTTATTGGACTAATTCCTCACCCCGCAGTCTACGCATGGCCTTTTTTGGCTCCTGGGCTGTCTAGAAATTACTTCTTGACTTGGTGGGTAGTAAGAACTGTGTTCATATTTACAATGTCTGAAGCTTAGGATGGCAGATGCTTTTTGGCGTAGCTGACCATTTCTTAACTGTAATCAGATTGATGGGAGTGTGACTCACACGGAGAATGAACAGAAACTAAGAGGAGACGCTCTATTTCCAGCTACCTTCCTGTTTTGTATACTGTTGAGGGTTAAGTAATGTAATATTGGAAAACTACTTTTCCATTTTTGTGTAAGGCTATTTGGGAACCCAGTTTTTAGAAAGCCTTTTTGTCGTGTGAATTGGCAAAGAATACAGTAAGTGTATCTGTGAAAGGCTTTTAAGTTTGGTTAGGATTGGTTGATTGAAGTACATCTGTGCAGATTTTAATTTCTTGGAGCATCTGCGTGTTTATATAAACTGTGCACTGCATATGTCCTGCAACAGTAGGACTGACCTGTGTGTGAAGTGTGGTACAAGAGTACTCCAGATGTTAAATTGCTTATCTGTTTCTTACAGCTTAAAATCACTTTCACAAGTATGCTTTTCTTTCTACTTCTGTTAATCTTTTCATCTTAGGATGTGGTTGATACAATAGCATATGCTCTTGTTAGATTCACTTAGCATGATGTTGGGAATGTTCTCTAATGTGTTTAGTCTTTGTTTCTGTCATTTAAAGAATGCAATTTACTTTTTGGAATACATCCTTCAAGACTTTTCTTTCATTGTAGATGTCTGTAAACCCATTAAAATGTATACTTAATTGGATCATTCCTCAGACACATCTTATATATAGTCATTTGTTAATCTTACTGGGGTTCCCCTGTAACTGTCTGATTTCTTCACAAGTCTCATATTTTTCTTAAAAATTGATGTTTTATATATGGTAACTTTATAATATTGTGGGTGCTGTACCCTTTTCCTGTCCAGTTTATTGTTAATTGTTTGGTTTGAGACTGGCTTCATCACTTTAGTGAAACCTGTTCTTTTGCTGTCCTCGAGAGATGAGCAGGCTCTGCTGTTGCTGTTCATGCTCAGGGAAGGGGAGTCTTGGATCCCACAGTCACTGGGAAGGCTTCTTGTCGATACCTTTTCCTGATGGCACCCAGCTGTCTGCTGTAGTGCTTCAGCAGTGTTCTGGGGTTATAAATTGTACTGATGATGGATCTGATCTAGTTTGGGGGTCATTTGAAGAGATGGTTCTGAGATCAGCCTTTGAGATTTCCTTTGATTTCAGGAGAGCTCTATCCTCTCTTTCAGCCTCTATCAAGCGGGGGGGCCAACAGTCTACATGGAATCTGTTCCCTTTTCTGGTTTCTATTTGCCATAGCTTCCTCTGCTTTTGAAAGATTCTCCTTTAACTGGAGTTCATGTTGTAGATAAAGTCAGTGCTTTTAGGTGTTGCTTCTTCTCCAGGGCTCTGACTGTGTACACTTCTGGTTGACACTCTTGCTTAAGGAGCTGAATGTGCTGGGGAGCAGGGGTAGTAGGCAGTCCTTGACACTCTCCTAGGGTGGAACCTTCATTCCAGAAGCTGGAGCAGAAAGAGCTCTCAGGGCTGTATTCCCAGCTAGTGTGCTCAGGGAAGAACTCTTGTTTGAGTGGAAGAAACCTCTGCAGCTGGGCGTCTGGTGGCAGGGTGAGAAATGCTGATATCCATCCTGTTCTGGCTCTTCTGGACTGACAACCTAGGGAGAGAGAGCCATGCTATTGGCTGTACCTCTGTGGAGTTTCCTCTTCTAGGAGCTGATGGGTAGAAGGGAGATGATCTCAACTGCTTGTCTTTCTCACCAAGTTTAGGTAGATTTTCTTGAATGTTTATATATTTGCCATGACCTTTTTTTCCCCTCAGGAGTGTGTTTATTGAATTCCTTGTGCTTTAATATTGGTAGTCACTCTTGTGTATATGCTGCTTTGTGAATATTTTTTCTCATTAACTCACTAAACTTATACCATCATTGGGAAATACAAAGGAAAAACTGAATTAAATGGAATTTTACCCTCCATTGACTGCCACTGTTCATATTTCTGTCCTTGACTTCTTCACAGTGGCTGATGGAAATGCATGTAACTTTTTGTATGCTTCTCTATTTGTCCATTTAACTTGGCTCTGCTGTAGACCTCTTTGTGTAAGAGTAAATTTTTGTATATAATGCTTTCTCAAGATTATACAGAAGTTACATACTCCAGAAGTTATATAAAGACTTGCCTTACATCTTTTGTAAATTTAATTAATTCTTATTGGTGAATTAGATTGTAGCCAGTGTCAGCAAAACAGTCTCTGATTGAGTCCTTGCTTGTGTTGATTTATTTTCTTGATTGAAGTCAGAGAAGTGACTTAAAAAATATGAAAAATGTTATGCTTTTAATGTATGTATGTATTTTTTTTCTTTCTCTTTTTTCTAGACGGGATTTCTCTGTGTTACAGCTCTAGCTGCCCTGGAACTAGCTCTTTAGACCAGTCTGGCTTTGAACTCACAGAGATCTGCTTGCCTCTGCCTCCCGACTGCTGGGATTAAAGGCGTATACCATTACCTGGCTTAATGTATCTTTCTAAATTCTGTTTTTTGCCTTTTTTTAACTTCAAAACAATGTTTCTCTGTGTAGCCATTGCTGTCCTAGAACTTGCTCTGTCTACCAAGGTGGCTTCAAACTCAGAGATTTGCCTTGCTCTTCCTCCTGAGTGCTGTCATTAAAGGTGTGCATTAAAGGTGTACACTACTACCTACTGGCTCTAAATGTGTTTTGAAGAAAACCAATTGATTTTCTCATTACCTTTGCTGGAGACTGTTTCTCCCTGTGACACCTCCCTCCTTTTTCGAGAGGGACTCATTGTCATTTCAGAGGACCACAGTTCTGTTCCCAGCTCAAAATCACTTGTTCTAATACCCTTTTTTGGCCTCTTTGGGCACTGTGTGCACATAGTATCCATTCACGTAGATATACATACACATAAATAAACATAATAAACCAGGCGGTGGTGGTACATGCCTTTAATCCCAGCACTTGGGAGGAAGAGGCAGGTGGATCTGTGTGAGTTTGAGGCCAACCTGGTTTACAAGAGCTAGTTTCAGGACAGGCTCCATTGCTACAGAGAAACCCTCTCTTGGAAAAAGAAAATATTTAAAAGTTTACATAAATTTTAAAAATAGTATTATTAGTTCTTTGAGAATTTCATACACTGTATTTTGATTGTATTCACCTTCAGTTCCTCCCAGGTCCACCTTGTACATAAACTATTTTAATCAATTTTGATTAGTAGCAAGTATTTTTTAATTTTGTTTTATGAATTTTTTGTGATGCAGTTACAAAATTTAAATCTCAGCATTTGCTACTTATTAGTAACTATATTCTTATTCAAAGAGAGAAGGTGCACATTCACTCACAGTTTCTCTGCTTTCCCTTTCTGCTTTGTTGTGTTTTTAAATCAGAGCTGGAATTTAGCATAGTGTGAGCTAATGGCTTGAGTAAATATTTCTTTTTCAAATAGCCAGATGGCTTTCGTAACACTGTTGGATTAACCCATCCCTGCCTGGCAGTGTTGATTTTCAAAGTGATTCTGCATTTTTTTCTCCAGGCGCCTTGCTGCCCTCCAGAAAAGACGAGAGCTTCGAGCAGCTGGCATAGAAATTCAGAAGAAAAGGAAAAAGAAGAGAGGAGTTGATTATAATGCTGAAATTCCTTTCGAAAAAAAGCCTGCTCTTGGTTTTTATGATACTTCTGAGGAGAATTACCAGGCCCTTGATGCAGATTTCAGAAAATTACGGCAGCAGGATCTTGATGGGGAACTAAGATCGTGAGTCCCTTTGAGTTTGGAAATAGGAGCAGTGGGGCTTTGGGAAGGCCTTTACTTCATCAGCTGGGTTTTTAAGCATTAGAGTGATGGGGCCTCCTGATGCTCTTACTTGTTTAATGGATTTACCTTTGTGAGAAAGTCAGTGAACCTAGGCTCTCATGGTTTTAGTATACAATGTGATATGCAGTTATTTAACAAGAAACATTTTGTCTGTTTGCTGTATTTGTGTTTGTGTTCTGTATGTATATATGTGGCATGTATGTCATGGCACTCATGGAGGTCAGAAGACAACGGTATTTTCTCTCCTACTATGTGGGTAGGAGACCTAATGACCTGAGTTCGCTATATGGGACTCACTCACGTGGTGGAAGGAGAGAGTCAGTGCCTGCCATTTGTCCTCGGAATTCCACAGATGCATTATTGCACATGATTGCATTCCCAGTCTCTAAATAAATAGATAAATAGATAAAATGTTAAACATTTTTGTGTGAACTTTTAAAATCAAAATAACTTAACTGGCGATTCAAATATTTGTGATGTGTTTTAATTCTGTGTCCTTCATTTATCTTTTTCTTCATCATTTCTTCATCTTCATACATTCACATGTATTTCTATGTGAATATAAACATAGTAGAGTTGTACTTTTATTTTTATTTTGGTTTTTCAAAACGAGGTTTCTCTGTGTAACAGCCCTGACTGTTCTAGAACTCATTCTGTAAACCAGGCTGGCCTTGAACTCACAGAGATCTGCCTGCCTCTGCCTCCCGAGTGCTGGGATTAAAGGCGTTCTGTAGAGGCATTTCATTTGTATTTTAATAAAGTTTGCCTGAAGGTCAGAGTAAAACAGCCACACTGGCCAGCCCTTCAGACCAGGCAGCAATGCTACCTTTAATTTAAAGCAATGCTAGCTTGCCATAGAAACTGTGCAGTAGTGGTGCACGCCCTTCATCCCAGAATTAGAGAAGAATAAAAGACAGGAGACAGCTCTCAGTCTCAGTTTCATTCTGAGATTCCTGGAGGCAGGATCGCCTTTCGGACTGAGGTAGAGGTAAGAGCCAATGGCTGTTTTGCTTTTCTGACCTTCAGGTTGAACCCCAATTTCTATCTCTGGGGTTTTATTAACGTGTTATAGCATGCACCACCACTGCTTGGTGAGCTGTTGTATTTTTGACATAATGTTTTACTCATCTTTTTAGTTTTAGGTTTTAAATTTTAGTACTTAAGTACCTTTGTTTTGTTAATAATTCTGTTAAGTTTGTATTCTCAGATACTCTAAATCAGGACAGCCTAACATTGTTTTTTGTATTTAAAAAATTATTTTCTTAGAAATGAAATTGTTTAAAGTCTTAATATTTATGTAGCTTTTGATATTGTCGCCTATGTGTAACTCAAAATCTTTTTTCTGTCTTCGTCTATGATGAAGTGAAAAAGAAGGAAGAGATAGAAAAAAAGACAAACAGCATTTAAAAAGAAAAAAAGAATCTGATTTGCCATCAGCTATTCTTCAAACTAGTGGTGTCTCTGAATTTACTAAAAAGAGAAGCAAGTTGGTGCTACCTGCCCCTCAGGTAATTGGATAAGCCTGTGGTTGTGTAACTTTACATGTGTATGTCATATTGAGCAAATATTGATTTCCACTAGCATTTTCTTCTCATTAATAGTTTTGTACAAGTACTATGTTCTTGATGCAAGCAGTCTTTTAATATATTAGTATAAAACATTTTAAGTATGGTGAGCACATACAATACAAAGATTAGCATGCCTCCTGTGCAAGGGTGTCATACAAATTTATGATCCATTCCACATTTAAAAAAAGAAAACATGAAGCTGGGTGGGTAGGCAGGGTGGAGTAGATCTGGGAGGAACTCAGGGTGTTAAATATGTTGAGAAAACATTGTGTGAAATTTTGAAAGAATTAATAAAAATACTGAAACATTTAAGTACAGAAATATAACTATTGTAAAATATAACTATTGCTCCAGCAAATCATCCTTCTGAAACATGGTGCTTTGTTCTCTGTTGAAGAGTTTACCAGGCTGCTTGTGTCCTTTAGATTTCAGATGCAGAACTCCAGGAAGTTGTCAAGGTAGGTCAGGCCAGTGAAGTTGCTCGGCAGACTGCAGAGGAGTCTGGAATCACAAACTCTGCTTCCAGCACTCTCCTGTCTGAGTACAATGTCACCAACAATAGCATCGCTCTGAGAACACCACGGACACCGGCCTCCCAAGACAGAATTCTGCAGGTATGCTGGCATATCATATAGTGAGCCTTTCGCATTGTTGATCTTTTTTAAAAGTGTCACTATGGAGGACAGCACATGGTTTGGTTGTATATGGGTAAGGCCCATTTGAACCAGTCTTGATCCTGGAACACTTCTATAACACCGAAGCTGAACTAGCAGGCCTGCTCAGTGATAACTGTTTATTCACAGCATTTTGGAGCTGGCCTGACCCTCTTCATTTTGTCCTTGTCAAGAAGGTGCAGGCCTTACAGTGTCATGCTTACAAATTTTGTGTGTATAGATGTTTTGTCTGCATGTGTATATGTGCACCATTTATATGTGATCCCTGCATAGGTCAGAAGAGGGCGGTGGATCCTTGGAACTTGAGTTGCAGACCGTTGTGAGCTGCCTTATGGGTGCTGGGAATTAAACTGGGTCTTTTTCAAGAGCAGCCAGTGCTCTTGTTCTCTGAGCCATCTCTTCAGCTCTTCCCTCCAGTTGTTGACTCTTGGTGGCCACTGTATCTGAAACTTTGAGGAGCTGCTGCTGTTGGTCCCCAGGGCTGGCTCAGAATACTGGACATGGAGCAGAGCAGTGTAAGGATCTGTGTGTGTCAGCACCTCCCACAAATGGCATTGCTCCCTTCTAGTGCATTCTTACCTTCATTTTGCCTTTGATGAACTATAGGGGAGGGAGCTTGTGGGAAGATTTCAGTATGCAGAATATACAGATTGTCCTGCTTCTCCATCCTAGGGGCTGGGATTATGGGCAGGTGGCATCCACACCTGGTGACAATAGCTTATCTTGACATGTAAACTGTATTCAGAACTCCTGATGTGATGTGTTAGGTTGACAAAGGAATGAAAGTGCTGAAATCCATTATGGAAGAGTATTCACTTTCTTGGTTTCCATTGATAGAATGTGTACAAATTCTGTCTGTGTCAAGGTTTGTGTCATAGGACCAGAGGGAAGGCTCTGCTAGCCTTTCTGAACTATTTGCACTCTCCTTTTTCTTTAGGAAGCTCAGAACCTCATGGCCTTGACCAATGTGGACACTCCATTGAAAGGTGGGCTTAATACCCCACTGCATGAGAGTGACTTCTCTGGTGTGACCCCACAGCGGCAGGTTGTGCAGACTCCAAACACGGTTCTGTCTACCCCTTTCAGGTATTGTGAATATAGCATGTTTTATATTTTAGTCTAAGGACCTGTTTAGGATGGCTTTTCTTTTTTTCTTTCTCTTTTCTTTTTTTTTTTTTTTGAGTAATGGTGACAATTAAATGGATTAAATAGTGTTCAACTTGTCTTTCTGATGTTTCCTAATTGAGTGTGCCTGGTGTCTTTGGAGGCTGGGAGAGGGTAATGGATCCCACAGAACTGGAGCTAAAGATGGTTGAGCCACCATGTGGGTGCTAGAACCTGGGTCTTGTCTGCAAGAGCAGTCAGTGCTCTTAACCTCTGAGCCATCTCTCCAGCCCTGGTATTTATTTTTAGGTGGTAGCTCTGCCCTTTATGGGTTATTTAGGAAAGAAATCCCCACAGTTCATTAGACTTCTAAATGACAGCAGACTCAAGAAGCATTGGAAGCTAGTCTTTGTATAATATTTATTGCTTCCTATGAGGCTAGAGAGAGCCTAATCTCTGTTTTCCTGTGCATATCTTGTCTCTCAAATAGATTGTAAGCTCCTTGGGGGCAGGGACCATGTCTTAAATGATAACACCGCACCTGTTGGGAACAGCTGTCTGGCAGTATCATCAATCTGGAACACAGCCAAGATACAGGAAGTAAGCACCCAAAACTAGAAAGGCCTTGAATTAAAAGTTGCTCCTGGACTTTATTGTTAAGAGAGTCTAAACTCAGAGCCTGTTCATACTTAGATGTGACTCTAAAAATGTGCTGTTTGTTTTCTAAACAAAATATAAAGGCCTAAACACTTAAAGTGCACATTTGATGGGAGTGAATATGACAGGAAGGCTAAAGACTTAAGGGAGGCAATAAATGATAAGTGTGTTGAACTGAGTGAATCATGGGCCCTTAGTGCCTGAGGCCAGCCTCCCTGCCAGCTGCCTGTTCTCAGTTACCCTGACGCATTAAAGTCGAAAAGTGTTTGGTTGATCTAATACAGGAAGGCAAATACTAGCTATTAGGTTAGAAGCTAGTACAGTATGTGTCAATGCTATGTTCACTAGACCAAACTTCTATATCAATCTAGAAAATGTACTGAAAGCAAGATAGAGGTTTTGGTGTTTTTATTCCTTATTTTATGCATTTATCATGACTTAGATTTCTATTTGTCTAGGACTCCTTCTAATGGAGCTGAAGGACTGACTCCCCGAAGTGGAACAACCCCCAAACCAGTCACTAATGCCACCCCAGGTAGAACACCACTTAGAGACAAGTTAAACATTAATCCCGAAGATGGAATGGCAGACTACAGTGATCCCTCTTATGTGAAGCAGATGGTAAGTGTCAATTCTATTTTATTTATATATTTAGTGCTAGGCATTGAACCAGGGACCTTCAATCTGCTAAACAGGTGCTCTGCACTGAGAAGTCATTTTCAGCCCTAAATTTTAAGTTTTAATTTTTTATTTTTATGTGCATTAGTGTTTTGCCTGCGTGTATATCTGTGTGAGGGTATTGGATCCCCTGGAGTTGGAGTTTTAGACAGTTGTGAACTTCCACATGGGTGCTCAGAATTGAACCCAGGTTCTCTGGAAGAATAGCCAGTGCTCTTAACCGCTGAGCCATCTCTCCGGGCACCCCCCCCCTTTTTTGTATTATCAAATCAAATGTAGATCCTAACAACTTTTTTTTCTGTCCCTGAAGAGTTAGTGTTGATACATTTTGAAACAGAAAATACACAGTCAAGATTTTGTTTGATCTTGTTTAGGAAGATAAGAGAATAAACAAAACATTTCTGAAGTTGGGGTCATTTTTCTAGAGTCATTACTACTCTTGCTTTTATTTTTATACATTTGAACATTTACAAATTGTTTTCTTATTTATTGTGTATTCATGTGGCATATGTGGTGCACATATACTGTGTTATGTATATATGGGTCAGAAGGACAACTTGCGGGAGTTGGTTCTCTCCTCCCACCTTGAGCATCCTCTGAATCAGACTCAGATGATCTCTTTTGGAAGCAAGCACTTTTACTGGCTGAGCCATCTTACTAGCCCAAGCCACTTGTTTCAGAAACTTTTTGGTTTTGTTTTTGAGACCCAAGCTGGTTTTGTGTTTGTGGCAATCCTTCTGCCTCAGCCTCCTGAGTTTTGTAATTATAGGCATGTGCCACCATACCTTGGTGTTCTGTAAATTCTTACAGAATGTTAGTCAATACTTATGGTGTGAATTGAGAAGGACTGATTCTTTCTATAGGAAAGAGAATCTCGTGAACATCTCCGTCTAGGGTTGTTGGGCCTCCCTGCGCCTAAGAATGATTTTGAAATTGTACTACCAGAAAATGCTGAGAAAGAGTTGGAAGAACGTGAAATAGATGATACTTACATTGAAGATGCTGCTGACGTGGATGCCCGAAAGCAGGTGAGACTCCTTAGAAAGCATCATCAGTGTGGCCATGTGTATGTTGGTAGGCATTAGACCAGTGGTTCTCAACCTGTGGGTCTTGACCCCTCTGGGAGTCCCATATCAGATATTTACATTACTATTTATAACAGTAGCAAAACTACATTATGAAGTAATAATGAAATAATTTTATGGTTGGGGGTTCTAACCACAAAATGAGGAACTGTATTAAAGGGTCATAGCATTGGGAAAGGTAAGAACCACTGCTTTAGAGGGAGGAGTGGTTGTCTGTTTCCAGGTTGCTACTTTGACTTTTTCTTGTATCTTAACAAAATTCTTCAAATTATGTCATTTAACAGTAATATGCTCACATGTATAAAATGTGTACTCAGACTACCTTAATGGGTTTTTAAAAAATGTTTGTGTGCACGTGTGTTTATGTTTAAACGCTGACATTCATTATGCTTTTCCAAGTAACACACAGATTAGCCTTTTAAACATTGCTTCAATCTAGTGAAGAAAGGTTGTTAAAGACAAAAAAAAAAAATTGGATTCATTTTGAGTAGTATTAGGTCAATATAGACTGATAAAAACTGGTTTTGGAAATTGGAGTGTGTCAGAAAATATTGCAACCCTCTTACAATAATACAGTGTACAATTGCTTGCTCATCCACTCATGGTATAGTTGTCCGGTAATGCAGGTTTTACCTCCATTTGAAAGGAGAAAATGGCTTTTAGTTAGTTTTCTTTATTTTCATAGATTGCATGGGCCCCTTTCAGCTGTTCTGTCACATTTTGTCTCAGGATCAGCCTTAGTCTCAGGGTGGTTGTGAGAATAGCATCGCTGGAGATCATGCCTTTTTTTTTTTTTTCTGTAAGGTGCTGCAGTTTTTCTTGCAACAGGGCAGATATGAGGGTGCAATGTTTGATGACTAAACTGTTGGATAAAGCTTTAGTACAGAAACTGCCATGATGAATGAACTGACCCTGTTGTTAGCTTTGGTACATGGTAAACGTCAGGCTCCTACCTGCTCAGGCATGGAACTTGTGGAAAGCGTTAGCTCCCACACCTGTTTCTTTATAGGTGAAAGAAACACCGACATTGTGATGAATTGATAGGATGGTTAACCAAACTTAATTGGCATTCCTTTGAGGGTTAACCCTTATTTTTTTTTAAAAAGTGCTTTTTAATGCATATTATTTTATCTCTGCTGCTGTGTCAGAGATAGGATTGCCAGGTGGTGCCTGTGTGTTCCATGGAACTGCGTGTTTCATGGAACTGTAGTTAAGGCTTCCTCTGAAGAATACTGAAAACTTTCACTTTGACCAGTGGCTAATACTTCCAGGACATTCAGTTAGTTTGCCTTTTGCGTTATTGTAAGCCATGTACATTGACATTCATATTAATTACAGTGTGTATTTGAGCAAAGCATATTACCACTTCTGAAGTCTAGTGGCAGTCATTGCCAGGCTGCGTGCTGTATCTCTTTCCTTCTGTTCTTGAAAGGGCCGAGTGAAGAGGGAAAACAAACAAAAACAGAGACTCCGGTACTACTGCAGTAGGCTGATCTGGAGAGATGAAGTCTCCTAAGGTTCACAATGGCACCTGATAGTTTTTTAATAACTTTTCTTTCAAGTAAAACTGCTCTGTTGTTGCCTGGTTTTTACCCAAGAGCTGGTCATCAGAGCTAATTACTCAACCTGTAAATTTCTTCTAAATGGCATCTTTAGATGTAGCCTTTAGATGGTGTACTTTTAGAAGCCTAGAATATAAATACTTCTTCTGTCTTATTAGACTTGTTGGTGTCCATATAGCATTATACAGAGTATACTGACAGTCAGTCAGTGGTGGCACTTTCACAAAAAGATGTGTAGGGGGTCCTCTACATTGTCACAGATTTCACCCATCAAGATCTACATGCCTCCTCTGATTATTTGCTTTGTATACTATCATTTAAAAGGAAGAGAACAACTTTTTAAAATTTCCTCTTGTGTTGATTTCTTCCACATCATTTGGAATTTTGTCATCCCTGGTTATAACCCCAGATGCTTCAGTGCCTGTGGGCTGTAGCTGAGGGCGATTGCTCCTTAACTTTACAGGAAACCGTGTGAATGTGGGGAGCAGAGGTGGACACTTTCTGTTTGGTTGTGTTATTCTTGCAGGTACTTCAGTTACATTTACTTCACTTTCTCAGAAGTGGCATGGAATATTCATGTATTGTCACATCATTGTAACTGGAGGGTTAAGGAACATTGGCTGGCTCTGGCTTTGGGTGAAAGTGAATAGTTGGGTTGTGGGAAATCTCTTTGCTGTTTATGACTCCATTTAGAGAAGAAAGGTGGTTATGGTGGGCAGAGCCAGGGAAATCTGGAGAACCCGCTAGTGTACTTCAGTTGTCTTAGTGTCTGATGTCTAATGAGAATGAATAAATTGATTTCCTGGGCCTCGACATTACCTCTTTACATCCTTACACAGATTTCAATAGCTTAAGCTTTTGAAAATAGTTGATGTTAGCTGCTGTATAGCTCCAGTAATGAATATAAATTCCCTTTTCAGGCCTTACGAGATGCTGAGCGTGTGAAGGAAATGAAGCGAATGCACAAAGCTGTTCAGAAGGATCTACCAAGACCATCTGAAGTAAGTGATGAAATCTCTGATTTAGGAAGTTAGTTTCTTTATATGGTATTAGTGCTTATTTATCTCAATCATAAAGACTATCACAGTTTCATCTGCTTTCTGGAATATAGTACACAGTAGTTCTCAAAATCAGTTTTGAAAACATTGCACTAATACCACTTTGAATTTAGAAGTGGGAGGGATGTAGAAGTGAGGAGAAATCACTCTTGAAAATATGAAATTGCTATTTAGTTCATGATATTAAAGCAGGCACAGTATGTTATAGATATGTCTGATAATTTTACTTGTTTTAAAATTTTAGGTAAATGAAACTATATTAAGACCTTTAAATGTAGAACCACCTCTAACAGATTTACAGAAAAGTGAAGAATTGATCAAAAAAGAAATGATTACGATGCTTCATTATGACCTTCTACATCACCCCTATGAGCCGTCTGGGAATAAGAAAGGAAAAACTGCTGGATTTGCTGCCAACAATTCTGAGCACATTACCTATCTTGAGCATAGTCCTTATGAGAAGTTCTCCAAAGAAGAACTGAAAAAGGTAGGGTTGAACAGGAACATCTACATGGTGAGATTTAAGCACTTGTTAGATGCTGTATGTCACAAAGTCAGAACTTACATGGCTACATTGCTGCATCTCAGAAACAAAGGTAGTATGGCTAGGGGGTAAATGTCATGTGATATCTTTGAAAAGGATTTGTTGTTTTTCTTTTTGTCTGTGTGGTGTGTGTTTGTGTGTATGTGGGTGCTTGAGCCTGTGTTCATGTGCAGAGGCCAGAGGAGGTGTCATCCTCTGTTGCTCTCTACCTTATTTTTGAGACAGGATCTCCCTTACCAGACTTGAGGCTTGCCATTTTGGGGTTACAGGGGTACACTATTGCATCCAGCTTATGTGGGTGCTGGAGTTCCAGACTCAGTACCTTGTGCTTATGTAACAAGCATTTTGCTTACTGAGCTGTTTTCCTAGCCTCCAGGATATGTTTTAAACACCCTCTTTGCTATTAGTTTTAGAAGCTTTGGTGGTAAGGTAGTTTTGATTCATGGGTGTTACTAGCATGGTTGACAGGTTTTTTTTTAATTATCATTTTCCTGTGCTAAAATCTGCCTTTGAATTCCTTTAATACTTAAGTGTTATTTAGACTAATACCAAAGGCATGAATTTCTATTTTATATAATAAGTAATCAGTTTCTAGTTGGAAGCAGTAATGGTTTGATTATCCCTTCTACAACTCCTGTTGATATTACCATTGTAGCAGTATTGAGATGTGGGGCTTCAAGAAGTGATTAGTTCTCGAGGGCTCCATCCTCATGAATGGGTTAGTTGTTCCTGGAATGAGCTAGTTCTTTGGTGAATGATGCTCTCTGCCACTTTGTGATTCAGTCAGAAAGTTCTCACTGGATGTGATCCTTGATCTTGTACTGCCTGGCCTTCAAATTACGCTGTGTGTGGTCCTGGAATAGCAGTGGAAAATAGTCTGAAACAGGAAAAACACTGGCCTACGTCCTTCTTCCTCCACCATGCGGCCTTGAAAACAGTGACAGATAGGGTATTCCATAGTCATATTCCTATTATCAAGGCTACGCTTGATGCACTGCAAGATTCTTTCCTCTTTCATCTCCTGGATACTCCTTTCTACCCCATCTCAGTTGTTCTTTTAGTTTTCTTTAGTACACAAGCAACACATATTAAGAGTTTTTGGACAGTGAAGGGAGGAAGATCTAAGAAGAGCTAAGAACAACTGGCTCTGATTTCTGTGTGATTTGAGTTACTTCTTTTTAGTCAAGTTGTACAGGGAAGTACCATCTCATTGTTGGCCTGGGATTGAGAATTGGACTCCAGAATCAGTACTTGCTGTTGCCTTTTTTTCAGAGTGAAAATAGGAAAAAAGAAATTTAGGAAATAAATTTTCCAAAATTTATTGCACATTTGGACATGTAAAGTAAGGTTGCTTTTTAAGGTTCTTCCTATAGGGAATAAACTTGAATATAAGGTTTGAAAGTAATAATTCTAATTACTTTGGGATTGTTTGAAATAAATAATACTAGACGTTCTGTGTTCTATTTGCTTTTATCCCTCTTTGTTCCAGAGAGTTTAGAGCATCTGTCTGTTTAGCAGATTCCTTCTTTCCTTTTCCAGACAGGGTCTCTCTGTGTGGCTCTGGCTCTCTTGACTCAGTCTGTAGACCAGGCTGGCCTCGAACTCAGTTCTGCCTGCCTCTGCCTCTCAGGTGCTGGGATTAAAGGCGTTCGCCACCATGCCTGGCTTTTTTTTGTAAGATTTACTTTTTATATGTATGAGTGTTTTACCTGCATGTGTGTCTGTAATCCACATGTGTGCAGTGCCTGTGAAAGCCAGAAGAGGTTATGGGATCCCTTGGAACTAGAGTTGAAGATGGTTGTGAGCCACCCTGAGGGTGCTGGGAACCAAACCCAGGTCCTCTGAAAGAGCAGTAAGTGCTCCCAAGCACTGAGTCATTTCTCCAGCCCCTGGAAATTCTTTAAGTTAAACATATATTTATTCAGTTTTTAAACTACATTAATTTTTTAATTGTGTGTGTGTATGAGTGGACACGTGCCATGGTTCATATGTAGAGGCCAGAGGACAACTTAGTGTGAGTCGTTTCTCCTCTTCCGCTACGTTGGAATAGTTAATGAACTCAGGTTGTCTGATTTGGTTTTGCCCTTTTTTGATTGTCATGTTTATTAATGCCCTGCTGAACTGTCTTGTAGCCCAGAATCTTTATCCTGATTCTTTAAAGATAACTCTCATGGCAAAAGCTGAACTTGTAGAATTTTTATTGTGTATAATATCTGAATAAAATGCACTTTGTCTACTATGAGTTCCCAAATGTCACTAAGGTAGCTGGGTTTAAGTTCAAGGCCAACCTGGGCTACACAGTGAAGCCCTATCTCTAAAAATCAAAGATTAAATAAACATATTTTATTATGTTAAAATTGGCCGGTTTCCATTGTTTTTCTTAAGAGGAGTTACTTAAAAATATCCAGTCTTTAACTCTGTAGTTATGATTTTTCAGTTTTTACTAATCTTTTTGGTTTGTCAGTTAATTGCTTTGGACTTTATATAATTTTGATTGTTTACTTTCAGTATTAGTAGAAAGACTGAAGAAAGACATAGGTTGTGAGCTTTTTGTGAGCCATGGGAAGGGCTGGACCAGGTTTTTGATATGCTCACGGAACTCTGTCTGGTCTTGGGCTAGTTTTTCATGTCTACCGTCCATTTACCGAAGGGCAGTCTTTACAGGTGTTAGGCATTAGCCCATTTGAGAATTGGGCTCAGAGGAATTAAGCACTGCAGGCAGCTGCTTTAAACAGGAAAGCTGTGATTGAACCTGGCCTGTCCAGTTCCTACTCTCTCGTTCTGCCACCTTAAACTATTTCTTTAGTAGAGAAATTAAACTGATGTAGTTCCATTATCTACTTATGCCTTCAGTCTTACTCTTTGGATACAGGGATGTTCCTTAGAATGAGAAGAAGGCTTGTGTCAAAGATGCTTGGGTTCCCTTCATCTTGGGATGGAGTTGCCTGTAAGGCAGTGTTTGGTGCCCTTGGCTTAGATTCCGCCTCATCTGATTACTTGTGGTATGGTCTTAGACAAGAGCCCTAGTTTCATCAGCTTTAAACTAAAGTCAATATTGTCTAGTTTGTAAGGTGTCTAGAATTTTTTTTTTTAAGAGAAACTCAGTAATTACTATGTAGCCTTGGCCACTCTGAAACTTGCTATGTAGACCAGACTGGCTTTGAACTCTCAGAGATCCACCTGCTTCACACCTGGCATGGTGAAGACTTTTGGAGGCAATGAAAGTTGTACTTTTGAACTGAATTTCTGGCCCGTAGTAACTGGAACATACCTAAGATGTGTTGCTGTTATGTCTAGTAACAATCGATGTTTTACTCTTGGAGAACCATGCTTGACTTTTGAAAATCAGTTTGCGTCTTAGAGCCCTCTGTGTGTGTGTGATTGTATGTGTTTGTTGTATGTGTATGTGCCCATGCGCATGTCTACAGAAGACATGAAGTTTCTTTCTCCACCACTCTCTGCCCTATATCCTTGAGACGTAGGATATATCCTATCTATATTGTCTTTCACTGAACCAGGAGCTTTCTGTTTTGGCTGGGCTGCCTGGCAGAGGGTCCAGACACATATGGTTATGTCTGATCTTTTCTTCAAAAAACAAAACAAAGCAAACCTGTGTTGGAGATGATAACTCAGTGGTTTTATGCATTGGCCATTGTTCCCGAAGTTCTGGTTCAGTAACTGGCACCCACTTAAAAGTGTCTATAATACCAATCTCGGGATCCTATGCTCTCTTCTGGCCTCTTAAGGCACTGTATGCATGTGATTCACAGATATACATGCAGGCAAACACCCATACACATGAAAAGAACAACAACAACAAAAAATCCCTCAAAATATGGGTACTAGGGATTTGAACTCAGGCCTTCAAGCTTGCAAAGCAGGTACTCTTACCACTGAGACATCTCCCTAATCCCTACTTAGATGCTTCTTAATCCATTTACCTTAGGCATTGTCCATCCCGTTGTAGAAAATGACCAACTAAACCTTGCCATTGGTTTAAGGAAGTAGGGAAATAAGCTAGTCTTAAGCTTTGTGGTGGTGAAAATTGTATGCTTCAACTTAGATTATTACTGTAAACAGGCCCAGGATGTTCTGGTACAAGAGATGGAAGTGGTAAAACAAGGAATGAGCCACGGAGAACTCTCCAGTGAAGCTTACAACCAGGTGTGGGAAGAATGCTACAGTCAAGTCCTGTATCTTCCTGGTCAGAGCCGCTACACAAGGGCTAATCTTGCTAGCAAAAAGGACAGAATAGAATCTCTTGAAAAGAGACTAGAGGTTGGTATCCATTTATTTTTATATTTAATATTTTATTATTATTGTGTCTATATGTGCATGATATGTATGTGGCTGCTCAAGCTTCAGTGGAGGGCAAAGGAAAGCTTTGTAGAGTAAGTTCTCTCATTCCCTTCTAAGTGGGGTCTGCCTTGGGTTCAGGTTGCCATGGTTGCACTGAAAGCCATTCCATTGCTTCTAGTATCCCTTTAGAAGTCTAGATGTACCTAAATTGAAATTGTGAACCAAGTACTACCTGTGGTGACTTCAGTAAACTTGGCCCAGGCAGCTGATTGCTTTGGTATTCTTGACAACTTCACTGTCAGTCAGAACCTTTTACACAGGCAGAAGAAATTACTAAAGTGATGCTGGTTGCTGAAGACAGTTTAGGTCAGTGAGATCTCAGCAGTGGGAGTTTGAGCCTGTAGTCCAGAGAGCGTTTACAGACCTTCAGTAGATTTTTGTGTATCCTGATACCCAGAGTTAGAGTGGAGCTGTTCTGTAGACAGTGGCTTCTGGGATCTCCTGTCTGTAAAACATGAAGCCTTTTAACAGCAGTTCATGGCATGTGGTTTCTTAATATAATGTGCATATTTTGAATTCCAGAATATCTGTAGATATTTTACAGTGTCAGGTAAACTGTGGTTCACAGCCCACCAGGCTGCTTTGTGGAGGTCTTTTTTATTATTTTTTTTTAATTTCGAGACAGGGTCTTACTATGTAACTTTGACTGACCCTGGAACTTACTGTGTAGACCAGGCTGGGCTGAAACTCAGACATTTCTGTGTCTGCCTCCCCAGTGCTGGGGTTGAAGATGTGTACCATTATACCCTGCATGCCTTGTGGGTTCTTAATGGTGGTTTTTAGAGATATCTCTGAAGCCATGATGGGATGGGGAAGGAAAAATGGATTTTTTTTTTTTAGATCATTGGATGCAGAAAATGGCCTCAGATTCCTCTTTCATGTGATTGTCAGTTTTTCTTTACAGAAATCAAATTTGAGAGTATTTTTGTTAAGGCCTAGATCCATATACTAGAATTACTTGG
Organism: Bramus lutescens; assembly: GCA_001685075.1. Lineage (NCBI taxonomy): Eukaryota > Metazoa > Chordata > Mammalia > Rodentia > Cricetidae > Bramus > Bramus lutescens. Next base: position 65,517 of record LOEQ01001923.1, read on the forward strand.
GGTGGTTGGGACTGTGTGGAACCGGAGGAATGAACAGTAAAAAAACAGTATCTTTTAATATGAACATCTTAATTTAACCTTTACAACCACATGATAAGACACCTATGGTCATGCCTGTTGAGTTAGGAAATTAGTCTTTCTAAAGTAATTCCTACAATGCCAAGGCCACTGAGTGTTGTAGTTCTATAGCTTCCAGCAGGTGGTACTGTTGCTCTGTTTTAATTCATAGTTAAAAATTCTTGGAGACAGAACATGAGCGGTTAAATTGTAGGTTATACTTTGTGTTGTGGAGGCTTTAGTTTCTTGTAAATGATAGGTAGTGTAATCCTGATTTAAGGCCAGCTTTGTAATTGATTGGTAGGCTGTTTCGAATGCTTCCTTGTAACATTTATATATAAATACTTCAATCTCTCACTTAGTTTGAAAATCTTCTCATTTTGAGGTGGGTAAACTTTTTCTGCTGAAAATGACAAGGACATTTTGTACTGTTTAGAAAAAAAATTTCCCCCTGAATCTCATTTACTCTGTTGCGGTACCACCAACCTTTGCGACAGCAAATAAATGTTCCAGAGTGAGTGGTGCTTTAAAGTACCGTAATTCTTACTTCGCTGTCGAATCAGTCTGTTGAAGTCTGAAGGGAAAAGTACAGAAAGAGCCTCTGCTAACTCCGTTGAAGATTTATTTGGGTCGTTTAAGAGCAGTCATTAAAAACATGTGGTTCTCTTTGTTCAGTTCAGTACCAGGAACTGAAATCTTCCGTTGAACTATTTTTGTTGAAGGGTTGGTGATTTTGGAAGAATATTAGTAAAATAAACAGCCTGAGTAATTTTTCTCTTACTCCTGATTAACTTGGCTCATTGTTAGCCCAGCTAGTTACTTTTAAGGAATATTTAATATAAATCCTTCAATTGGTAAACTCTTATTATTTCAAAAGAGAGTTTATTAAATCTTCAGAAAGAAGCAACTCAAGAGATCCAAATAAACAAAGCTTCCATCTTTTATATCCTTCAGTAATTCACAGATTTCTCAAAGCTTCGGAAGACACAGTTGTATTGGTTTGAAATACATAAGTATTTTATTTTAGTTGTGTGGTGATTCATCTTCTAAATTGATTGCTAAATTATAAACATTGTTCGGAATTTGTCGTGGGAGGGATGGTGTAGTTAGATGGTGTAAACTAACTGCTAAGCCTTCACTGAGACTCAGGGAGGTGGGCTTTCTGTGTAAGCACAGTGTTCTGTAGCTGCTAGTGTTTGACTTTTGCAGCCTTGAACTTTGGAATAGTGATTCCAAATTGTTGCACCATCTCAAGCCCATCAGGCAAGATGACATCAAAAGTTGTCATGGCTGGTATTTCCTAAGTATACTAAAAAAATAAGTTCTAAAGTTTATACTGTGGGTAGTTTTTGAGCCACACTCATGATTTGGATCTTAGCATTTAAATAAAAAATTAGTAAGATACTTAAAACTAATAGAACCGTCTCACTTGATACGGAATGTGGTTGGGTGTGTTGGTGCACTGCAGGGCCTGTTAAACACACACACTGTAGTTACAGATCAGAAGTGGTAAAGACTTCTGGATTGTAACCAAATGCAGGGATTCCATTCTGCTTTGGAGGCAGAATTAACTAGAACCTCGTTAGACATTTGTTTGTAAAGGCGCAAGCAGAAATGAGAGCCCAGGAAAGTTGTGCAAGCCCAGCTTACAGAAGGCATTTTAGCATGCAACAGAAAGTCCTGTGCCTGGGCCGTTATACACTCCTTTGGGAGATTAGAGCTTTGTTGTTTCTAGTGATTCCCCCAGAGTAACTGAGTGGCTCAGTTTCTGTTACGAGCATAACTGTTAGAAAACAAGGGATGGCTGTCATTCATTGTAGAAAAAACTTCATCAGACTGTTAAAAATAAAATAATTTCTCCTTATTTACTCACGTTAAGTGAGTATTACCAGATACCGCTGTGTTCAAGTCACTGCTCTAGGCTGAACACAGCAGCTCTGTGGGCTTCAGTTATCTGGAAAATGCTAGCAGAGGGCCTCATTTTCAGATGATGCTAGGCCCTGAGTCATTTCTGTATTTGAGAAATACAAAGAGAATCTGAAGTGTTCTAATTTGTTTCCACTTCAAGTGGAAATAGGAAATCATCTGAAGACATAATTAGTTTGAGTGAAGCAATTTCCAGTAGGTGCAGAAGCAAAACGTCTGAATTTAGGTCCTGCCATTAAGTTTAATAGTATTTGAGATCATAACTAAACTGCTATATTGAGGAAGCTTGGCTGAAAAGTGGATTTTGTCATGTTAGTTATAAAAATGGAAAGGCTTTCCTCAGGTAGAAACTGGGCCCAGTGGGGACACTGTTCTCCATATGTTATTGGCACAGTCAATGTAGTCAAGAAATATTATGTAATGTTGACTTCTTGGAAATAAGTGGCTTAAAGAACACAGATAGCAATTTAAAGGCCTTTCTCAGTGTATTTGTAAAACTCTGCCAAGGACCCCGACTTTCCTGAGGGTTATATTTCAACAGAATTGGCTGTACTGTGAATCCCATCTTTCAGTGCTTTTCATTATAAAGGCAGGTATTTTAACATGGGGAAAAATGTGCTTCATAGTTCAGAGTAAAAACTTAAGCTAAGGATTAAGCTGGTGGGCAGTGCTGGATGGAGAAGCCTGTGCTGGAAATACCTCTATCTGTTTCTGTTCTCCTGAGGCTGGCACAGCTGGAATAGGTGGCACGAGGTACAGAGTAGGGCTCTTCAGTTCTTTGTAATTCTCTTTCCCATATTCTGCTGTCATGCCCCTTTGGGGCACAGGCAGATTTTTCAGTTGCTTCTCTGACAAGAACTCAGATCAGAGCTGGACGCCTTGGGTCAGAGATTGAGCAGCAGAGCTGTTTTAGTCCTCCTCGGCATGAACTGAATTCATTACAGGTTGTGTTTCACTTCCTAATCTATGCAGATGTAGCATGTTCTGTGTTGCTCTTCCAGGTGTCTGCCTTATGGTTAGCTTGCTTCATTGGATTGTAATCTGGTGCCTGCTAAGTCTGATGGATGCTGACTGTAATTATTTACTTGGATCTGCATATCCATCAGTAGAAGGGAGGATCGCTGGAAAAACTTGATGTTAGTCAGGAGTATGGTGATGAGAGGAGAGGCACTCTTGACTTGTCTGTGAGTGTTGTTGTGACTGAACTGCATCCTCACTGTGACAGAATCATCTACCTGAGTGATAGACTGGGTAGTGAGCTGCCGTCCGCTGTGTGTTTATTTTGGGTGTCCCTAAATCTCTTTTTATATAAGGTTATATTCTGGCCCTTAAGCAAGTTTCAGTGAAGGATGCTCTGAATGCCTCTGAACCTCACTGTAATGGACTTAAACTGCAGACACTACTGGAGACCCAAGGAGAATATGTTTATTTTGGAATTACTTAAGCTTAGTAACCTTAACAAACTCAGTGAGCTTGAAAGTAACAATTACACTTTTATAAGTCCCATACAGCTCCCTTTGTAATGACCCGAGGAAACACTTATGGTCCACTGATTCATCTCCTGGGGACCATCAGTTTTCCATTGGTCTCTGGCCAGTCTTTTTTAGACAGTTTCTCTTCTATGCACTTAAAAATAACACTTCTAGACGTTTTTCTAAAAATAATACCTGTGCTTCGTAGAAAATTTGAATTAGAAAAACTACAGAAGAAACTTACTATTCATAAGCCAGCTCTCTAGATGTAGTCACCTAAGACTTTGTACAGTATACATGTGTGCACACATACACTTTTCTTCTTATGTTTAAACTTTTTTTATTTTATGGTTTGTGTGCAAGCATGCGCACATGGGTGCATGCACACCCACCTGATTGTTTGCATATATGTGTGCCATGTGTGTGCCTCGTGGCCCTGGAGGCTAGAAGAGGGTGTTGGATCCCTGGGAACTGGAGTTACAGATGGTTGTTAGCTTCCCTGTAGGTGCTGGGAACCAAACTGGGGTCTTCTGCAAGTGCAGTACTGTTTCTCCAGCCATACCCGCAACCTTTCAGTGTGTAAACTCAGTATGCAAAGGAAAGTTTTAAAACTAAGTTGAAATTATGTGCCATGTTTTTCATAGTACAAATAGAAAATTCACCATTTAAACTCTACGGGAAAGTGTACCTTTTGTAAAATTTGGATAAACACCGATTATATATATGTTTGCTACTGCTTAAAAGGTTGTGAAATGTAACCATTTAATCCTGTGAACCATCTCAGAGGTATTTTCTATAGTTTTATAGCTTGTTTAGAAGAAAAGAATTAGAAATATTAATAGCTTCATTCAAGCGTTGAAATCTTGTTATATGGGGGACATACAAGTTCATGACTTGTTTATGTGTCTGGATTTTTTTATTTTTATTTTTAAGGGAGTTGTCTGGTGGCATCAAGCCACTCACTTTCCCAGTGTGAATTTCTTCAGGGATGTTTGTATTTGAGCCCAAAGGACATCTGGTTTATTAACATTATACTCAAGTGCAGGCCAGTTAGATAGTGAGAATGCTGAGGGGACAGGCTGACCAGAGGGTAGCCTATTGTTCATATTCGTCTTCGTGTTGTTGGTACTGGGGATTGATTAAACATAGAGCCTTAGGCGTGCTGCGCAGATGCTCTGACACAGCTACATTTCCAGCCTGCCTTTTACTTTTTGAGACAGGGTCTCTCTGAGTTACTCAGGCTGACTTTAGATTTAGAATACTTCCCTGAAGATTGACGGGCCTGCGCTCCATGTTTATTTTTTCTAGGGAGCCTGCGTGGTGGTTTGTGTAGAGGAAGGCACCTTCTCACAGGTGGAAGCCTGGCCCACCTGCACATGTGATCCTAATTGGCTATATAAGATACAGACCTCAAGGACAAAGATCATTATTTACTTGGGCTTTTCTTGTCTTGAGTAATTTGTACACGTGCAGTTTCTGACTATATCCGTCAGACAGGCTGGGCAGCTGTCAAAAAGCCCACCACCAAATTCAGAACTCAGGTGAAAGAAAACGAACTTCACCTGAGTTCTGGAGCTAGGGCATGAGGTTAAAAATCGAGGCTTCAATAGAGTGCTTCTCCCCTGCTCCTGCTGCACGCCGCTGAGTGCCCCTTATCCACGACTGTTAAGAGCCTGCAGAGTGTGGAGTCTCTCCATGTGCATAGTGAGAAGCCTTGGGATGGCTTCAGAGTGTTTCTTATATTCCTTATGCAAATAGCATGAGGCTAATTTTATTTTTTTAATTTTTATAATATGGCATTTTAAATAATTTTTGATCTGTCAAATGAGGTTAAATGTATCCACTTGAGGTAAATGTCAGTGCCCAGTACTTGTTAGATTTTAGAACATTTTATATTTCATATTTTCAGATAGATGTTTATCCTTTAAAAATAATTAAATAGTACTAAAACATTTATTTGTTTGTTTGTTTATTTTGGTTTTTCTTGGACAGAGTTTTAACCCTAGCTGTCCTGGAACTCCCTCTGTATACCAGGCTGGCTGCAAACTGTAAGATTGGTCCTCTTCTGCCTCCCCAGTGCTGGTATTAAAGGCAAAGGTGTAAAGGTGTGCACTACCACTGCCTGTCAGCTTTTGTATTTTTATATATGTGTCAGTGTATGTGTACATGTATGGGTGCCCACAGAGGTCAGAATAGAGTTGCAGGTAGATGTGAGCCCCTAAGTGGGTGCTGAGAACCAAACTCAGGTGCTCTGAATCTGAAGCAGCGTCAATAGCTTTTTAACTGTTGAGCCATCTTTTCAGCTCCCTTGAATGGCAGGTTTTGAAAAAGATATTGATAAATATGAGTGGCTTTTTTTTTAAAATATAGTGACTCACTGTGTAGGTCTGGCTGGCTTAGAACACTTACTATGTCCTTAAAATCACAAATATCCACCTACTTCTGTGTACCATTACATTTGGCAGTATAAATCGTCTTTAAGATGTAATAGTTTGCCTGGGCGGTGGTGGCACATGCCTGTAATCCCAGCACTCAGGAGGCAGAAGCAGGCCGATCTCTGTGAGTTCGAGGCTTGCCTGGTCTACAAGAGCTAGTTCTAGGACAGGCTCCAGAGAAACCCTGTCTTGAAAAACAAAACAAACAAAAAAGATGTAGTGGTTTGAAAGCCTACTCCCCTTCCCCTTTTAGAAGAACATGGTAAATCAGCTACAGGAAGGGTGTATTATTTCCTTAAGCCAGTATTCTGTCATTCAAAATAAATTTCATTAATTAAAAAAAATTAACTTAGCATCCAGAGTACTGAACTTTATTATGATAGTTATACACATATGCCAGTGTATATAATAATTAGATAACAGGTGTCTGATAGCTATCTTTCATTTTTATGTCTGATGACTATATTTTTAGTGACAATAATCTTTTTCTTGTGTTTCAGTTTATTTTATCTAAACCTGTAGTTAAGCCAGAAAATTTTTATAAAACTTGAGGTGAATGAAGTGTAATTGTTGGCAATAACTGGAAACTAACAACTTTGAAGTTTTAAAGTCTCTGGTGGTTTGGGAATAATAAACAGCTGAACTATATGAGTGAGGTAATTCCCAGAGACAGGGGACTCAGTGCTAAATGTACCACGATGGCTAATTAAATGGTTTCTGCACATAGGTATTAAGCTGTACACCAGGCTGGGAACTGAGTATCTATGGAGTGTGGTCCATGTAAAACTAATTGAAATATCTTAACCAATGAAAATGTTAATTTGTATAACTAATTTTTAAAACACACTACACTAACTTGAAATTCGATGCTTTTAAGGATTTTTGAGTATGTATTGAAACCTACGTGTGAGTGAAGTCCAATATGGGTATTAGATCGTGTTGCATTACACACAGTACAGGCCTTGATGTAGCTGTAGAGTTCATTGCTCAGCTCCTGTGGAAGGAGGACTGTTTAGTGGGTGTGGCTGAGAAGACAGTTGATACTAGTTCGCTGCTGATCCCAGCTGGATCCATTCTCCATCCTGGCTACTCATTGGAACTTTCTGGGGACTTGGGAGACAGTGGTCTGAGATCATTGAATCAGAATCTGGAGATGTTCAGTTTGAAAAGCTTCACACATAATTAGAAGTTTAGCCATGGTCGAAACCACTAGTTTAAAAAGATCTGCTCCAAGAATGTTTGACATGGGAGAGAGGAAGTGTAAAATACTGTCTCTCTCCTTGACTGTGTTGTGAGACAAAATTATGAGAAGCTGTAATTTTTTAAATTTATTTTTTGATTCTGTGTGCGTGTATGTGCACTTGAGTGCAGGTGCCTCCAGGAGCCAGAGGCATTGGGTATCCCAGAGCTGGGTACCCCAGAGCTGGGATTAGAGGAGGTTGTGAGCTAACTTGGGTGCTGGGTCATTTGCTCCAGGCTCATGAGGATAGTTTTTTAAAATCTTTCTTCTTCATGGACAGGGGAGATTCTTCTGTTATATGAAGAACTAATGGTGAGGATTGTTTCTCATTTGGGAATAATCTTTCCACTCTTAGGGCACTCTTTAAGATGTAAGTCTCGCAGTCCAGACAGCTTCCTAAGGGCAAACAGATGGCTGTTTCTTCTGTATTCACAGAGCTGTGTAGATGCCACTACAGTTACCTTTAGGATGTTGTCCCTCCGTTTTCTTAACCTGTGCAGCTGTAGACAGCACTAGTTGCTTTTCATGCTGTAGATTTATCCATTCTTGGTACTTCATGGAAGTGAAATCATGCAATGTGTTGGCATTTGTGATTGACTGCTTTTGCAAGTTCACTGAGTTGTAGCATGTTCTAGTACTTCCCTGCTCTTTATGGCTGGGTGCTGCTCCGTAGTGTAAGTAATAGCTGATTTTGTTTACCATGTACAGTAGGTAGATGATGGGGTTCTGAATAGTGTTATGAACATGGTGTATATGTTTTTGCCATGGCATGTCTTCACTTGGGTATATGCCGGGAAGAAAATTGCTGGTTCATTGTACTCAGGAACCCTTCACCTCGTTTGAACTTCATGGTTAGAAAACCTCATCAAGTCAAAGAAGTACCAAGACTCCATGTTCTGATAACACCGCATTGTAGTACAGAGCTCCAGTGTACGGCATTTGATACGGTGGTTTGCAGAAGGCACATTGCCCACTTAAAGAAAGCGCAGATGTTCTCTGCTTTTTTTCCCCCCTCAGGACATCCACATTGTCTTTTGTTGAAGTTGGAATTAAAATTTTTTAAGTTGCTCCCTCATCCCTTTAATGATTAGAAAGGAATGAAATGATTGGACTCTTCATATTTATAAAGCAGTCATTGTAATTAGAGCTCATGGTTGTTGATTGCTTATTCTCTGCCAGGTTCTGGGTGTCTGAGAACATTTACATACATTATCCACTTTAAGTTTCATAGTTAACTGTCAGCAGTGACTGCCATTTTACTAAGCTGATGGGAAAATGGAGACAAAGAGGCCAGATAGTTTGCTCCATCATCACAACAGCTGGGAGGCATGCTGGGTAGTCCCAGTGGTTCTTACCCACATTCATGCTGCCTGCCCCACCAGTAGTTGGTCCTCTTGACAGATGTCATGCTGTGGGACTTACTTGATTTACTACCCACGAGAGTAAAATAAGGAACAACAGCAGTTTACATGGGTTCAAGTCAGTTGCAGAAGCATAAAAACTTGTATAAAATGTTGAAAGAATGATGGGTTTAAAGGAGCTTCACTTAAAGTTGTTTTAGCTCCACCTCATGTTCCAGGGTACATACATGTACCTGCCCCAGTGACTTTCTTGACTCTTGACTTCCAATAAAATAAGCTGGGGGTAGGTGGGTATAAAAATACTTTTCCAGTGGGCCTTCTGTATGTGAGTGGAATATTATTCAGTATAAAAGGCGAACAGATGTGTGGTTCTGAAGTGAATTTTGAGACGTAAAAGAAGACGATGGCCAGGTAGCAGTCTAGAGTGACTCTGGATGAGTGGTCAAAGACATCATGCACAGGTAGACAGCATTTCTCCTGCTCCAAAACTAGTCTGCTTTGGGATTGAATTGTGGGTGAAGTTACAGAGTGTTTGGTTGTAAGGTAATTCCTGTTGAGGCCAATTTTTTGGAATATATCAGTGAAGTGAGAGGAGCCCTGGTGTGTTTTGCTTTTGTTACTCTGTCCTGTTATTTAATAATCTGCCCTTTTCGTGTATATTGATGTGATTCTCCACTTCCTCCCCAATTCCCCAGATAAACAGAGGTCATATGACAACAGAAGCCAAGAGAGCTGCAAAGATGGAAAAGAAGATGAAAATTTTGCTTGGCGGTTACCAGTCTCGTGCTATGGGGCTCATGAAACAGTTGAATGACTTATGGGACCAAATTGAACAGGCTCACTTGGAGCTACGCACTTTTGAAGAACTCAAGAAACACGAAGACTCTGCTATTCCCCGGAGGCTAGAGGTAACTCCATGTGTTGCCTCATTGCTCAGAAGGAGAGCTGTGGAGAGTTGCTCAGCCTCCTCTTTTTCCTCCTCCTAGCAGGATATCTCTGAAGTTGGTCCTTGGAAGCACTGGGGTTTGACTCTAATCTAGACCTGTCTATGTGTAGATGGTAACAAACAAATGATTGCTGTTGGAAAGGCTTTTCTCATTCTGTTTTGTTTTCAAGGATAGATAACTAAATCTTGTAACTAGTTCCCCTGAAACTTAGTGACTTGCTATTTATGTGGCTCTGGGAAAACTAAAGCAGCTTCCTTTAATTTTGGGATTGAAGATGCTGAGAGCCTAGCTGCTCATTCCAGGACATCAGATCCTTTGGCCACATTGGGTTTAGATTGAACTCCTTCATGTGCACTCTTGCCCCTGCCCCTTTCAGGGCAATCAGGGCTATCTGCAGTGTGTTGAGTATTGAGAAGACTGTAGTGACTTGTTTATTGGGATAACAGCAGTGGTTTTATAAGATGGTAATCATGTGACCAGAGCAAAGAATGACTGCGGTAGTCAGTTCAAGCAAAGATATCAACCATTTCTCTGGGAAATGTATCCTTCCTGAGAACTGTGAGCTAACCAGCTGTTTGTAAGATAGACGAACATAAGTAGATTAGGTTTGATGTAACTGGAATGTTGTTTTCTCTTTAAGTGTCTAAAAGAAGACGTGCAGCGGCAACAGGAACGAGAGAAAGAGCTTCAGCAGAGATACGCAGATTTGCTGATGGAGAAAGAGACTTTACAGGCAAAGTTCTGAAGCACAGCTGATGCTCTGCCACAGAAGAACTAGTTGCTGATTTCATACTCTGCAAGCCTGAAGCTTACGTTTCTCTTCATTGACAAATTTACCCAGCACCTGTGGTTTCTCAGTTGTTTGTTTTGAATGATACCGATCTTGCGCGTTCCGTGTTACAGACTTGGACTCCAGGATAATGAGGGTTTAAATTATCCAGACGCTCATTCTTTGCCAGTGTCATATTTGCAAAATTTCGTAGTTTAGGCCTTTAATTTAAAAAGCCTGACTTTAAATACTGCCTGTGAGTAAACCCTTGAATAAAAAAGAACATGTGAAAAACTGAGAGCGTAGCCTTTGCTTGAAGTAATTAGATACTTAGGGTGCCCACAAGCCTCCAGCTGTACTTGCTATGTGCCATACTTAATGAGCACCTCTGGGCAAACTGAACGATGATCGACTCAGTGTAAGTCCTTAGGAGGCAATCCTTTGTGGTTCTCTCTCTACACTGGCAAGATGGACGGGCTTGTTAAAACCTAACAATTTCCCTCCAAGTATCACGTTAGGGAATGTTTCTGCTGGTTACTGACATGAAAGTTTGTGGATTATAACTTGAAAGATTTGCTTTTTTTATTTCTAATATTTCACATGAATTAAAAAAAATTTGAAGACTAATTTCAGCAAGGCCATCAAGTTTTATTTAAAGCTTTGCATTTAACTTTCTATGTCATTTCCATAAGTTTGGAACTTAGAGGGTGGGTAGGGAGACCTAACTGTATAATAATAATTTCTAATTTCTGTAGAGACTTAGTAGCAGAGTGTACAGGCTTTTGAACCTAACACCTGGGGTGGGGGAGGAATGGGAGGGCTGCTTCAACAATAACAGCCAAAAGTCTAACAACCAAAGACAACAGTGTAGGCCAACAATGTATGGGACTTAGCAGAAATGTTTGCCTAACTGTAGACTATTAGGGACTAAAGGAAGAAGGAAGCACTCATTCGTTGACCAGGATTTGTTGAGTTCCTAATCCTGTGCTAGAGTGTTGGAGCTAGAACAATGGATAAAAGAGGCTCTGTCCTGTTTTCTTGAGTGTAACAGCCAATCTCTTGAGAACGATTGAACCTTTTTGTTGTTTTGAGACAAGGTCTTGCTCTGTAGTCCTGGCTGGTTTGGAATATGATCCTCCTGCCTCAACTCCTGAGTGCTGGGATTACAGATGTGAGCTGCCACGCACCCTGTGACAGGTGGCTAGAATTGAGTGTTGGAGAAGAGCATTCATTATAGCAGAGCTCTTGCTGCTGATGCTCATTAGGAGATACGAATGTGCACAGGGAAAGAAGCATCTCTAATCTTAGATTCTGAGGAAACTAAGCTGACATGAGTATGATTAAAGAGGTTGCCATTTTAGAAAGCCAGGGCCTTGTGAGGTCCAGGGCAAAGAACATCCTGCCATAGTGGACTTCCAGCCCCGTGCTGCCATGTAATGGGGGAGCAAAAGGAGGCTAGTGTGGCTTGTCAGGAATGGCATTAATGCAGGGCCTGGCCATATGGACCCATGAGGGAAGAAATTGGGCTTTATTTTAAATATTAGAAGCCATGAGAATACTCTAGGCAGAGGAATGACAGGTCAGCTGTGGGTTTGATTCATTTTGTGGCCATATTATGAAATGTCTCACCTGGGTGGAGGTCAGGAAGTCACCGTAGGAGCCAGATGCAGTAATCTAGACAATGCTGGGAGGCTGCCTGTCAAGATGCAGATCCACAAGGGACGTAACAGTTTGTCACCTCAGGATTAGACTGCTAGTTCAGAGTTTTTATATCTAGTCACGTTTTATATCTAGCCTCGAACTGACAGATTGCCTGCCTGTGCCTCCTTCATGCTGGAGTTGAAGGTGTGTGTCACCACAGCAGATTTGGTTTTGATCACTATTATGTTACTGTTACGTGTATGTTTAAATGATCACTTTTGCATCTTCAGTGTTTTACTAGAGGTTTTTTGTTTTGAAACAGGGTTTCTCTGTGTAGCCCTGGCTGTCCTAGAATTTGCTCTGTAGACTGGGCTGGTCTCAAACTCAGAGATTATCTGTCTCTGCTTCCTGAATGCTGGGATTAAAGGTGTGTACCACCACTACTTAGCTCTCATGATTTTTTTTTTAAGGGACTATTTGATACCATCTTTGAATAGTGATACTATTTTTTAATTTTATTGCATGTTTTGTTGGCTCAGATGTCTATGTTAAGATGTCTATGTCTAAAGTAATGGCAGTCTTGTTCTGTTTCTGGTTTTAATGGGGCTGTCCACTGTTTCACCTTTAAGTTGGATGATTTGACATAGATGCTATATGGACAGGTAACTTCCCTTTGCCCTTAGTTTTTTAGAAGGTTGAATTAGGAAGAAGGTTGTGGAATCCTGTCGGAGGAAGCTCTTCAGTCTCTGTTAAGATGGCCTTGCTGTACATAGCTGGCCACCTGATTCACAGAATAAGTTCCAAGACAGTCAGGGCTATGCAGAGAAACTGTTTGAAAAAACAAAACAAAACAAACAAAATACAACAAAAGAAAAATCCAAACAAATAAACAATAGCAACAAAAAAGCTGGAAAGATGGCCTTGCCGTTTTCTCACCCAGTGCTGTTTTGACGCTAGTAGATCATCCAATATGAAACCGTCTCTCTACTTTTGGAATCAGATTCATACGAGACAGAACGACTCATAGTTCATTTATGTTTTCTGTAGACTTTAAAGTACATGGGCTAAATAGTCACTCTATTAATAAAGATTCACTATCCTTAGAATTTGGTCGAATGCACCTACTTAAAGTCTAAAAATCCCAGCTCACCTGATGAGCCTGGGTAAGATGGGCTTTTCCTTCAGAAAGCTGGTGTTTTGTTTTATTGTGGCTTTGTTTTAAAATATATTTCTCAATGTTACTTTGGTTTTTTTTATGAACTACTGTGTTGAAGGCTTTGAGTTTTATATGAATAGTGTGAACATTCTGGTCATTTTCATGTGCTGTTGTTTTGTTTTCTAAATAGCTTACCACTGTGTTTTAAAAATTGGTTCAACAATTGAGAATATTTAAATATTTCTGTGTGGCTAACTTCTAAAATATTTTGCTATTTTGTTACTTGTATGATTTACATTGTGTAAAGAAAATATGGCTTATATAATTTTTGCTTGTTTAGAACTTATTGAGATTTTGGGACCTAGAATCTTTGAGTGGTATTCTGTGGATGGTTTATCTAAAACATTTTTTTTTTATTGTGTGTGCATGTGTGTGTGAGCATACACACAGCACTTGTGAAGGTCAGAGGACAGCTTGTGAGAGTTTCGTCTTTCCTTTCACCACTTGGGTTTTGGGAATTGAACTCAGGGGTTCAGGCTTGGCAGCAAGTGCCTTTCCCTGCTGAGCCAACTCACTGGCCCCTGTGGATACTTTAAATGAAGGTATGTTCGGTTTACACGAGATGGGTGAGCATGAGATTTCTCTATCAAAATTTGATTTAATTTTTGAAAGATTATGCACTTAATAGTGCAATTTTTTAAGATCTCAGCTAGAGCTTGTGCTCTGTGTATCTTGTGCTCTGTGGATTATCTTTTTGCTTTGAGTTTTGCTTCGATACTAGAGTTTCTCACGTTTATGATGGCTTGTCTAATTGTTCTCTTTAACTTCCATATAGCATTTCAGTTTCTTAGGATTGACTTGAGTCCCTTGCCCTCCCTTTTTGGTTTTCTACCTCTCTAATTCTTTGGAGGCTCAAGAAGCCCTTCTGTTCCAGACCAGAGTGCTCTGCCAGGCTCCCTGAAGAGAAAAGAAGACTGCTGGCTGACCAGGACCCTGCCCATACATGGACTTTCTGCCATTGCCTCCCTTCCCCTTTTTGTTTTGTTTTGATCCCTTTAGGGTAGAGATTTAAAATGGGAGTTTGTCTTCTTCGGGTTTGCTTCTTTTTTTCTCCCAATTTTTGTTCCCCAAGATTGAAGTGGGTGGCATGAACACCTTAGTCAAAGGACAGTTTCTTAAAGACTTGAGAACCTGTGCTTTATTAGGGTCTGTCTGATCCGATTGCTTTCTGTTCCTTGTTGACTGGTCCTCTGTGATGTGTGCCTTCTCACCAGCTTCCCTGTTTCTTAAATGAACTCTTAATTTCCTGGCTTTAATTTTCTTGTGATTTAGGAAACAATGCATCCTCTTTTAAACTTCTCAAATAATTATTCAGGCATTGTTCAGGATTTTAAGATCCATTCAGGACCTGGAAACCACAGTGGGAATTTGAGAACCAGCCAGTGTGAAGGATTACTAACAGAGTTAACTTCTAAGGAGGGCAAAGCCAGTTCTGAAGATTGCAGCAATAGCAGATGGACTGGGAGGGTACCTAGGAAGGACAGGCTTGGGAGAGCCCCCCCACCCCATACACACTGAAATTCACATCTCATTGGAGAGGATGGGCAGATGGAGGAGCCTGCTGGGGTGCTGATGGTATTTGATGCCTGTTGGGAGACCTGCAGAACTCTGAGGGGCCTTAACTTCAATGCAGAGAAAAGCTGTATGTGGACAGTGATTTGGTTAGCTTTGAGAAAAGTGCTGGAATAGGGAGAAGTGAAGGCTCCTCCACTAGGAGTATTCCTCTGTGCCTGACATCCCTGGTGCTGTGGTGTAAGTGCATTTCCCAAAGTTAGGGTTTGGCGGTGAAATTACTGTTGCAACGGTCTTGATAGGCTTTTCAACTCTGCCTTCATGCACACATTCATGCTGCGAGGAAGGGAGTGATAAGAATGGGTTTGTCCTGTGTGTGTGCTTTCTTTACCTTTAGCCTCTTGCTGTGAGATGGCCAGCAAGATAATGTGACCCTGGAGGTGACCATTTGACCTTGAACCTCAGGCCTTCAGAACTGTAAGAAATGAACTTTTCTTTGTACACTACTCAGCTGTTGCGGCCCCATGGAGCAGAGAGATCTTTGGCAAAGTAGGAATGCTTCTGAGTTAGGCTTTAGAGACCAAGCAAGGCAAAAGGGTAACTGTGAAGATGACATTGTTCCCAGAGGTGATGATCCCCTTAATGAGATCTACAGCCACCTGGGAGGTGGGCCTGTGGGGGATTTAACCTGATTAGATTAATCTAGATTAGATGCAGAGACCCTCCCACTGTGGGTGGCACCATTCCTTAGTTGGGGATCCTGGAGGGTATAAGAAGGAGAAAAGACTAAAGATAATTTGTCTCTGCTTCCTGACAGGCTGCAGTGTGCCCAATTGCTGCCAGCTCTTGCTGCTGTTTCTTAGCCCATCACAATGAACTGAAACACGGGACTGTGGGCCCAGATCGGCTGTGGTTGTTTAAGAGNTGTGGCCAGTGGAGGAAGTATAAACGTGATATAGATGGCATAAACCACTGTGGGCCAAGGCTGGCGTGTCTCTTGTGTCTGTGTAGGGAAGTCAGACGGAGTGTAGCAGTTCCCTGAGTGGCAGCCTAAAGACCACCAGATGCCAGAGTAGCCAGCAGGTACTCATGGTCAGTGTGAGAACTGTGGCTGAAAACATGGGGTTTGCCCTCTCTAACAGTGCGTGAGAAAAGAGTTTGAAGACAGGCTAGCAACATCCCTTGGTGGAATGATTTTGTCAGGGAGGCTTTACTGTTGCAAAAGTCCTGTTAGGTCATAAGGTAAGATTTTTTTCCCCTTTGAGGAAAGATAGAGTAACAAGTTACTAATAGGTGAGGATTAAGGTGACTGCAACATGTTAGTTTACTGTATAGAATTGTGCTGTCCAGCTAGCTGATACAGTTAGTGGTGCTTGAGCAGGCTGCTCCAAATGGAAACACATTAACTGTCAAATATCAGATTTTGGAGACTTGGCATGAAAAAGGATACTTAGATTTGTTATGCTGAATAAGCAGGCTCAGCAATTTCTTTCCCCTTTTGTGGATGGTAGAACATTTTAAAATGATGTTTGCAGCTTGCATTCTGTATCTACTGTACTACACTATTCTAATATTTTGTTACTGAGTTCTGATTGCATTATGGTTTGAAACTATTCCTTATGTGATTTTACATGATTTCAGTCCTTTTATTTTTTAGAATAATTTTGTTGATTTAAATTTTATGCATATAAGTATTTTGCCTACATGTATGTATTGTGCACCACATGCATACAATTCATATGGAGGCCAGGAGTGTCCACTCCTCTGGAATTGGAGTTACATGTGGTTCTGAGCTGCTGTGTAAGTACTGGGAATTGAACCTGGGTCCTCTAGAAGAGAAGCAAGTTCTTTTTAACCATTGAGTCTTCTTTCTAGCCTCCTGTTTTTTTTTTATTTTTATTTTTATTTTTATTTGAGAAAGGATCTCCAGGCTGGACCAGAACTTACCATCCAGGTTTATGTCTTAACTCATAACAATCTTCTTGTCTCATACTCCCAAGTCCGTCAGTGCCTTTAAATGATCAAAACTTCTATGGTCTGGGATACGTTCTATCTTGGTGACACAGTCCACTTGGAAATAATGTCTGTTTTGTAGACTTCAGTGTTCTCTAAATAGAATAAGATCGAAGTCACATTGATGGGTAGAGTTTGAGTTTTTGGCAATTGGCTTTTCCTGTCTGTTTACTCTGTGAGTTGCCAAGAGACTGTTATGTATTTGCCCATGTGCAGTTCTGCCAGGGTTTCTCAGATGGCTTGAAGCTTCAAAGTCTATGTGATTTTTGTCATTTTGTCATATTGATCAGTCATTTTGTGATTAGCATTTGTCCAGTGTGGCTCTTCCATTCTCCTGACTTCTCACCTTTCTAAGATGGGGCCCTGGGACCACTCTCCCACACTCAACCCTTCTCTGTGAAACTTCTAATTCCAGTAGAAGGTGGTTAACATAGAGACCCACAACTGATCAAGATGCAGAGAAAGAATGCAAAATGCTTAGCACTAAATGGAACATAGATGCTGTGGGAGCTGCTTCCACTCCTTCAGCCAATAGACTTTAAGATACCAGCCCACTTGGGCGTGGTCTGGTTTGCTTTAAAAAAACAGCGGCAGCCATGTGCTTGCTCTCTTGCTTCCAGCTCTACTTCCAGCTACTAGACTCCTTTCCTGATTGCGCAGAGGGCTGTTGTCTGGGATGGTCATCTGTAAGTTTTTTCCCCTTTAAATAAATAACCATTCTGTTAATCATAATTCCAAACTGGTGTGGAATTGTTTGTGACTTATACCTTCACATATAGACTGTGGCCCCTCCTCCCAAGGCTCAGGGATCATTTTGGAAGAGTGGGAGAAAGTTTAAGAGCTGGAGGCAATGGATGGCTACAAAGAAGTCTTCGAGACACAGCAGGACAACTACATATATGGATTTACGGTGGTTACCATAGCATGCACAAGCCTTGTGCAAACCCATGCCAGACCAAATTCCAGCATGAAGATGGGAGTTGGGCCCCAAATCCAGCTATGGCCAATTAATTGTTACCTGTTAAGAAGGAACATCAGTTTTTGTTTATTTTTTTCTTCCCCTGAGAGTGTAGCCTCTGGTAAGTTGACCATACTCTAATGGAAGAGGGCACATCCAAGAATGTTTGGGCAGCATAAATTGGTCTTTACGGGTTAAAAAAAAAAAAGAATATACAAAGTTGTGAAGTTGGGTGGATAGGGAAAGGGGTGGATCTGGTGCTGGAAAGAATTAGAGGGGAGTGAGCATCAAAATATATTGTATGAAACTCAAAGAATTTATATTTTTTAAATGATTTTTAAAGTTTTTTTTTTTAAGTTGAAGTTGGCTTAACTATGTAACAGTCTGATGTCCTACAGGTACATTTGTTCCTTAAAAAGTATTCATTTTCCTTTCTTCATTCTGTGTACATTCCATTGTAGGTTTTGAGTTTTGCTGTATTTGGAGGTAGGATCTTTCTATGTAGTTCTAGTTGACCTGAACTCACCATGTAGACCAGACTGGCCTTGAACTTGCAAAGATACTCCTGCCTCTGCTTCCCAAGTGCTGGGGATAAAGTTATGCCCTACCACATGACTCCTTTGTAGTTTTTCAAGTTCCCTGAATCTCCCTGTA
>LOEQ01001923.1:131453-142160 GCA_001685075.1 Bramus lutescens
CACAGGGACAGATAGACATCAGAGAGTGTGCCATAGCACACAGGGACAGGTAGATGGCAGAGAGTGTGCCATAACACAGAGGGGTAGGTAAGGACTCACTAAATAGGACTCCAGTTTCTCAGGAGGTAAGGTCAGAAACTGACAAACAGGACTCCACGAAACTAAAAGCTTCTGCATAGTAAAAGAAACATTGAATGAAATAGAGAGGCAACTTACGGATGGGGGAGCTTGTTGTACTCCTGACAGAGGATTAGTATCTAGAATATACCAAGAACTCAAGAAATTAAACGTCAAGAAAACAAAGAAGCCAATTAAGAATGGGTCACGGCCCTGAGCAGAGGTTTCGCAGAGGAAATGCAAATAGCCATCAAACACTTAGAAGGTGTTTAGCAGCATGAGGATGGAGAGAGGGCCATTGAGGCTGATTTCATTTCTTCGCTATTTGTGAAGAAGCAGCAGTCAACATGTGTGAGCAAGTGTCTCTGCAGCAGGAGGCAGTGTCTTCGGCGGATATGCCCAGCAGTGTCTAGCTGGGTCCCCTGGGGATTCTGTTTCTTG
Organism: Bramus lutescens; assembly: GCA_001685075.1. Taxonomy (NCBI): domain Eukaryota; kingdom Metazoa; phylum Chordata; class Mammalia; order Rodentia; family Cricetidae; genus Bramus; species Bramus lutescens. The sequence continues at coordinate 132,012 of LOEQ01001923.1, forward strand.
AAATTTTTGGGAATCTTCACAGTGATTTCCAGTTTTCATTGTGCACCCAGTTTTCACTTCCACCCACAGTGCACTCGGGTTCCTTTTCCCCACGTAGGCACCAGCATTTGCTGTCATTTGACTTCTTGATGGTAGCCATTCTCACAGGGATGAGATGAAATTCCAAAGTAGTTTTGATTTGCATTACCCTGATGCCTAAGGATGCTGAGCACTTTATTCTATTTTATTTTGTGTGTAGGGATGTCCTGACTGTGTGTGTGCCTGTGCACCATTTGCACGCTTGGTGCCGCAGAGGCCAGAAGAAGGTATTGGATCCCATGGACTCCAGTTACAGATGAGTGTGAGCTGCCACACAGGTGCTAGAAATTGAACCTGGGTCTTCTGAACAAGAAACAAATTCTCTCAAGTTTCATAGTCCCAGAAGGTGATATTCAGATTGTGAGGAGAGAAAAGTTATCAATGGTCTTACCCAGCTGTGAACTGTATGAACTATAAGTAAGACCAGCAAGCTACAGTACCCTTGCAGTAATGGTACTACGGCTATAGCAGTAACCACCTGCCCTCTGATTGCTGTCTTTCCTATATTTGAGTCACCAGCCTTCTCTCTTACTGATGCTCCCTAGACTCACCTACAGAAATTGCTCGTTATAAAACTGTTCTTTCAGGATTTGCTTTTAAGTGAGTCTAGCCCCAGACAGTATCTTCTCTCTGCCCAAGACCCAAGTCTGTTGGGTACCATATCCCAAATCAGACCATTGCCAGCTCCGGTTGGGTCTTTGTCTTGGCCTTTTCTCTGCCTACCAAGCTGGTAATGAGGACTTGCTCCTGCCTGGCCCAGACTCACATCCCTCTCCCTTTACCCTTTTCATTTAACATGTAATTGTATTTCTCAGTGAGAACCCTGTCTTCCTGGGAGACATCCTTCTACATCCTTTGCAGGGTCAACATGTCCTACAGCTCCTAGCTTTGGGCCAGCAGCTGCTTGGGTCAGAGTTGGAGATCTCTTTTGTCTCTCTATAATACATTGTGCTCACTTCCGGTAGAGCCTTCAACACACAGCCAGTCTGGGTGACACCTGCACCTGTCCCAGTGGATGGGACCCACACAGGCTCATCTTGAAAGATAGCTTCCAGGAGATGGTCCACATCCCTGCTCTCTGTGCTCCCAGAAAGCATTTGCTCACTTGATGAAGTTCACAAGGTATCTACTGATGACCTGGCATCCCCTTGACCAAGAGGAGTCAGACCTAGCCTGTTTCTGGGGAGGCAGGCTCCAGAGGACAAGGATGGAATAGAGGAGAATGGTATAGGAAGCTGGGCAGGGGAAGAAGTGGTGGGAAATGTGCAAACCACTAAGTGGCAGGCGGCCCTGTGAACTATTAGGTCATTAGCCAGAGGGGAGAGTCAGAACAAGCCCAGTCTGCCCTGTGGCGTGAGGCTACTTTTGGAGTTTGATTGGATAAAGCAGTTTTAGGAGGTCCATATTTTACCTCTAATTTCCTGCCTTGTTCTTTCCCATTCTGGGGTCCTCATGGCTGGTGACACTGACAGGCAGTGGCAGGGAGATATGCTTTATTGTCTCATGGGTCAGCCTGATCTCAGCCCTCTCTGCCCTGGCTAGGAACTTTCCTGTGCTTGGAACAGCACACACCTCTTTCTATCCTGGCACTCGTCAGGGCCGCCGACCCGGCTAGAAAGGCAACTTCTATTCTCCAGCCCTACCCCAGGTAGAGGNGGAGTGGCCTGTTACACAGTTGCTGCTCTGTCTAACTCTTGCTACACAGGGGACTCCGTTTTCTCTTTGAAGCCTGTGCTGAGATGTCCTTTTTATGGAAAGTAGAGAGGTAAGAGGTGAAAGATGTGGAGTATCTCCTGATTCTCTCTTGCTCTGTGGCCAGGAGGTGGGCATTTAGGAACATGGAAAGAGAAGTGAACTTACATGCTAATAGCATGTCAGGGTCTATGTGGATCAAGGTGAGGACTCCACCCAGCTCTCCGAGGCAGCAGAATGAAATGGAGAGCAAGGCCCAGAAGACTTTACACAGATGCAAAGAAATCAGCACAAAAGTCTGTTGGCAAAGAGGAAGACTGTCCCCCATGTCACAGACAGAGCTTGTGTGAGAAAGTCTGTGCGATTCAAAACTGAGAAGGCCTGTGATGTGCAAGTGACCTATACAGTCCCAACTCTTTGTTCCCGGAGCTGTAGATTTCTAACTTTCTCCCTCCCTTGGAAGCATTATCTTTCTTAAATGCTATTGTTGTTCTCAGTTCCTGGTTCTGCGCTACAAGAACTGGACCGTGTGGGTCCCCACTGCACCCTCATATCTGCTGATATCAGTCCTTCTCTTGAGATCTGACCATCAGTAGCAACCCTGGGATACTATAAAGACCCTCTTCCCCCTCCTCTTGTAAGAAGGACATGTGGTATCTTCAGCCATCATGAAAACCCATATAGAAGGCAGCAGATCAACAAGAGAACCATATCATCAGCTTAGGGTCACACAGCACAGGAGCCTTCGGGAACAGAGAGGCAAATCTGCAGAAATGTCCAATTATGCACAAGTGAGGGTGGAACCCAAGGCTCCGATCTAATGAGCAAGCCTTTCTGCTTATCGCTATCTGGGTATCACCTCTGGACACCGGACCTTTCTTCTCCTTTTTCTCCCCCTCTCCCTCCCCCCTCTTCTTCTTTTTTGTGATAGCGACTGAACAAAGGGTCCTGCACATGCTAAGCACGGGTAAAAACTGTCTACATTTGATTATTGTCAAGGATAGAAAGCTTACACTATTGCTCAGAGAGGGGATATATATGTACCCTGAAGCGGGTGGGGCCTGAGGGATTCTGAGGTGGTTTGGAGAGGAGTGTGGTTCATATTGCATGAAGGGAAAAGATCTGGGCTGCCAAGTGCATTATACAAGATGGTCTATGCATAACCAGAAACCAATAGGGTCCCAGGCTACTAACTTGCTCCCCGTGTTTCCCTCCTCAGGATGGCCCTTCCAGGCACTCAAGTATCACACTGGATGTAGACTGCCTAGGAGAGACTGTTGTCTTCAGTGAGGCCCTGGCTGAGGGGGTGGCAGTGGGGTGGCTATCCCCCACTCCCTGAAGAGGGTGTGAGTGACACTTGATCATACCTACCACTCGTGGTCCCATCTCCCAGGAACACGAACCTTGTGCTCTCTGATCACCCAGGCTCTGCTCAGATCGAAGCTTATGTGGCTCAGGTGACAGGGTTAGTTTAGCCACTGGGCTTGCAGGTCATTGCCAGTTCAGATGCTGGGCTGTCCAATAGGTGGGGATGTTTCTACAGGGAGGGTGGTAAGTGCATGCTTGGTCTATCTGTGTGTCCCACAGTCCTGCACTGTGGGCTGAGTACCCACCCAAACGAAGCTCCGAGTTGCCTTTCCTTTCTTGGGGATAAACTCAATATGGAGCTGGTTATTTCCTACCCTGGCTTTGGGGTATCCACACTTCACCTCTAGCCCTGCAATTTCAAGGCTCTTTTACTTTTGGGGATCTCCTGGATCTGGGCCTGGAGAGCCGGAACTGCTGAAGGGCCTGGTGGTGCAGATCACAGCGGCTGAGGAGGTGGCGATGGCTGTGACTTTGTCACACCAGTGGTTTCCCTCTGCAGGGCAGCATGCGGCAGATAGAGGCGCATTGTTCTGGAACTCAGAGGGAGAGGAAAGGACCCTATCCAGAGCCTTTGTCTCTTCCAGGGTGGTGCAGGGCAGACTGCCATGTGGAATGCATTTGGTCCTGAGGATGACAGCAAGCGTGAATGCAGGGGAGGTGGCTCAGGACTGGCCTCTTCCAGGGGGACGAGTCCTCTGGAGAAACTGAATAAACACGGGGTACAGACGTAAGCATCTAGGTGAGGGGTTGCAGCTTGATTTGCACACCACATTCTGAAGGAGCCCAGGGTAGGGGTCCTCGTCCTCAGAAATCCCGATTTCCTAGTAACACAGATTTCTGCAGCCCTTGGGTTGCTCTTCCTCCATGACACCCCCGCCCCCATTCCTCTTCGGGTTGGCTCCCTCTAGGTACCGCCCCCACAAGCCTGTGGTACATTAGTGCCTTTGTGGTCTTGTCCTTGTGTCCCACGCTCCTGTTTGTCCCCGCTTTCCAGGCCTATCCCAGGCTGCCTTTCCTTCTGTGTCCGCTGTGACTGTCCAGCCAGCCTCAGAGTCCCCGCCGACCCTGAGGGCTGCTCACCTGGTTTGCTTTAGTTTAAGCATTCCCATCCTTTTACTGGGCGATTATAACTCTTCACGGTGAAAATAATACAACAAAGACAAGAATAGCCAGCTGAGGCTTAGAGACGTTATACAATTTGCCTAAAGTCACGTAGTCCGAGCTGAGTCTGGGTGAGAGCTGCCTGGCTCTGAAGGGGATCACACATTAGCTGTGTTTTCTCCCTGGGTTGCTGGGACTCCATCAGGCCCTTGACAGAACCACCCTCCGTATTCAGATTGGGGAGACGGAATCTCAGAGTCCTGCACAGCGGACCCCAGCTATTATGTTTCGCTGTTTTCTGACAACCTGCTTCGCCTCTTGCTCCTGCTCAGCTCTCCCAGCTGTCTCTGACAGCTCCTTCTTCACGTGAAGCCTCATCTAGGTCATTTTCCACTTCACACTGCAAAGAATAACAGCCCGGGGCTATTTGTGTAGGAAAGACTCCTCACAGCCAAGAGACCCTGCAATGCTGGGCAGACAGCAAAAGTCTGCAGGGCTCAGGGGCTGCAGGAGCTGGAAGAAATTAATTCTGGTGTAGACTTCCACTCAGCCTTGGCTACTACTTTCAGGGTGGAGTCTCCCAACTTCCTGGTCATCTGAATCCTCTTCTGTGTCTTTAATCTCGGGCCCCGGTGGGAGGATTCATGCCTGGCTTCTCCAGGAACAGGTATGCAGAAATTCTTGAGCCTTCCTTACTTCTCTGGGGAGATTCTTCTACTCAGCCTACCTCACTGGATCCTAAGTATAATTCTCACTCTCAACTGCCACATGTTGGAGTCTGTGAGATGGAGTTTGGGGCATAAAATGTTTTATAGGTTGGAGGAGGGGTAAGCACTTGAGTGTCTGGGAGAGGAGGAGGCAGGGTAGGCAGAGAAGACTTTGGTCTCTATTTGTGTTGCGAGTCCTCTAAAGCCTCGGTCACATGTGTTGAGTAAGTTGAGTGAGTTCTACCCATCAGACTGACCAAGAGGAGCCAAAATGGTGGGACTGGTATACCTCTATTGTTTTCCAAGGTAGGTGCAGCCTCTCCTGGGAAGTGTATGATCTGAGGGAGGACCCTCTCCTGGAAGGGTGTGATCTGAGGGAAGACCAGCTCTCTTCAGCACAACCAGATCTGAAGGAATCCACAGCCGGAGGCTGCTGATGGCACCTTCAGAGCCCAGGGCAGTGATGTATCCCTGAGCTACATAAGCCCCTCTCTGACATGATCCCACAGGTTTGAAGTAGTCATTTACAAAGAGAAAAAGGTTTTCTTGACTCATGGTTCCCAGTGTAACAACCTAATCCATTCGACCCTTTGCTTTGGGCCTGTAGAAGTAGCAGCAGGCGGCAGAGCAGGGCTGGTGTTCCTGACTGGGAATGAGAAGGAGCTAGGGATCCACGGTCTCCTTCAATGCTGTGCTTCAGGGATCCACAGGCTCCACAGGCCTTCACTAGGACCCACCTAGAGGAGATTCCACTGCACTGGTGCCAAACCAAGGACCACACCTTTAACACATGGGCCTCTGGGATGATCTGGATATCGAAAATACAGAGGAATGCTGGGAGTTGTCTTCACATCTGCAATGTCCACCTTCCTACCTCCGTTTCACAGACAGGATTCCTGTAGAGCAAGACACTGCTCGAGAGCCACAGCTAGGGATCAGCAGGGGTTGGACAGAACCTGGAGTCGAACATTTCCTCTTTCCTGCAGTTGGGAGGGATAGGAGAATGTTGAACTCTACGGCACCTGCTTTTGCAGCTGCTCATCGTGTTTTCCGCTCAACTGGGGACAGAATGATGTCTGACAAGCAGGTGCACTGGGAGCCTGGGATCATGTGTGGACCTCAGATATTGGGGTGAAGTTAATATTGGGGATGTTGGCATGGTCACTGAGGCAGTAGGCATGGGTCTTTGAATCATGTCTGGACTTTGCTGTGAGTGGATATGAAGGTATTCTAGCACCAGCTGGAAATATTCATGTGGCTTATTGTGACCGTCCTCAGATTCATCTGGCAAGGGAGCATTCTGCGACACATGTCCTGGCAATACCTGCTGGAGGCCTCTGTTCTAGAAACCAGGCTTAAAGTTTTCTGTGTAGTGCCCAGCATGGCGCCCTGTGCATCTTCATAGATAACCAAGGGTGATGCCAGGGTTGATGTGGTGGTGAAAGTGAGGAGAGCGGTCATGGTTGTGGCAATAACATTCATGACAAGGACACTGGTGACCAGGGTGGGTATACTGGTAAACAGTTGCTGGGGAAGAGGAGTTCTAAGAGTCACCCATAATTCTGTAATTTATCCCTCATTCATGTTTCTTATAAGCAATCCCATTAAACTCAGTTCTATTGAGCTAGGCCCAAGTAAAATTCTTCTTTGGTCTCTTCTTAATACCCTGTGTCTTAGTCAGTATTCTATTGCTGTGAAGAGACACCATGACCATTATAAAGGAAAACATTTAATTGGGTTTGGCTTACAGCTCAGAGGTTTAGTTCATTATCATCATGGTGGGAAGCATGGTGGCATGCAGGCAGACAGGGTGCTGGAGAGGTAGCTGAGAGTTCTACATCTGATCTATAGGCAGCAGGAAGAGCCCTCAAAGCCCGCCCCCAGTGACACTTCCTCCAATGACACCACACCTGCTCCAACAAGGCCACACCTTCTAATAGTGTCAGTCCCTATGAGCCTATGGGGCCATTTTCATTCAAACCATCACAGCCTGTCTGGGGTGAACAGACATTTGTCCATGCTTCCTGTGATGGTGAATACCAACTGACAGGTTCTAGAATCATCGAGGAGACAAGCTGCTGGACATGCCTATGAAGGACTGTCTAGAATTGGTTAGCATCTGGTCATACCAAGGAGGGTTTTGACCAGGTTAATTTAGGTGAAAGACTCACTCTAAAGGTGGGCAGTGCCAGTCTCTAGGCTTGGATTCTTTGTGAAAAGGAGAAAGTGAGCTGAACATCAGCATACATTGACACAATGTGACCTCCCGCCATGACAGACTGTACCCTTGAACTGTGAGCCAGAGTAAGTCCTTCCTCATTTAAGTTGCTTTTGTCAGGGTGTTTTATCCCAGTAGCAAGAAAAGTAACTAAGACACCTCTCCAGGCAAAGTCACACAACACATGCGTTATGCATATTGGTAACACAAACGCTATCCTAGACAGGTCAATGAATCAGCTAGTAACCAGGTCAGAAGTGCAGACCAGGTAGGCAGATAAAAACAGCCAGTGATGACCTTTGCCACAGGGCAGCCCATTGAGAGTGTGTGGGACCCTTGCTGGAATCACACATGTGATTTCCACAGCCACATGGTTCTTAGGGGATGGTGAGCCGGGGATAGTGCTGTGAAAGCCAGTCCCCTGGTGGGGGCACTGAAACATGGCTCATCCTGTCTCAGCCTAGTTATACCAGAGAGGGCAGGGTGACAGAGGGCTGGGGAACGGGGAACGGGTATAGATGAAAGGAGGTTTTGGTGGCAAAGGTCATGCGGCCAGCAGAGAGGATGATAATGATTGTTTCTGGTGATGGTGAAGGTGAGGACAACACTGATGGGGTTGAGAGACGATGGTGTTGGGATCCACAGGCAATGATGGCAGATGTGCAGTGAGCGATGGGCAGTGATGAGGGTGTCTCAGATTGTGACGCTGGTACCAGCGATGTGGGATTCTTGAGAGTACATTCCTAAGATGACGCCCATAATGCTACCTTTCTTGGTAATAGGTGGGGCTTTGATGGCTGGCAAGAACAGTTCCTACTTCAGAGGCATCTGTGAGGAGAGGAAGCCTTAACTGTTCTCCATAAGTCAGCCCCACACTTTGCTCGTGGCGTTTTCAGTTTGCAGGTAGTCAGCTCCATAAGCCACTCTCATCTGGGACTTGAAGCCTGAACAAATAAATTATACTCATTATTCACATCGGCAGCAATGTCATCAATGCATGAGAGCTCAGACCCAGAGTGAGTCACTCAGGGGACGTGGCCGCCCACCTCAATATTGTTCAAGGCAAGCATGCCATGATTCACCCTGCAACTGTGAGATGGAGGCTCTTATATCAAAGTGACATAATTTAGAAGCGCTCTTCCCCCAAAGAGGGACCTCTGTTGGGGTGGCAGACATATGGCTTCTTTGGGAGTGTGGGAGGGATTTAAAGAGGCAGGACTGAGCCTTTTCCAAGTCATAATTCACCTGGCCCAGCCACTGACAAGCTGCTCTTGTACACAGCAGCCAGCCAGCTTGACCCTCACACACAGTCAGCTTGACCTCTGCAGCAGCACTCACCAGAGTCAGAGCCAAGGATGTTCCCTGGCCCTGAAAGCTGGTAAGGCAGGCTTTGGCTGCCTCTAGGTGATTTTTTTTTTTAACATTTTCCCCTGACGTTTTCTGGAAGGGGCTATGTTTTCCTTTGGTGCTGCTTTGATCAAATACCTGATAAACAATGAAAGGAAAGAAAGGTTTGTTCTGCCTCCTAGTTTCAGAGAGGTGTCCACCCAACATGGCATGGTGATGCTGAGCATGGTGATGTTGAGCACGGTGATGCTGAGCATGGTGATGCTGAGCGTGGTGATGCTGAGTGTGGTGATGCTAAGTGCAATGATGTTGAGCGTGGTGATGTGGAGCACGGTGATGCTGAGTGTGGTGATGCTGAGCGTGGTGATGCTGAGCACGATGATGCTGAGCACGGTGATGCTGAGCACAGTGATGCTGAGCATGGTGATACTGAGTGTGGTGATGCTGAGCGTGGTGATGCTGAGCGTGGTGATGCTGAGTGTGGTGATGCTGAGCATAGTGATGCTGAGCGTGGTGATGCTGAGTGTGGTGATGCTGAGTGTGGTGATGCTGAGTACTGTGATGCTGAGTGTGGTGTTGCTGAGCAATAGTGATGCTGAGCACAGTGATGCTGAGTGTGGTGATGCTGAGAGTGTGCATGCTGTGCACACGGTGAAGACCAGGAGGCAGGGATAGCACGACGATGACCTTCAAAGGCCTGCCCTCGAGACCTAGTTCCTTGTCCAGGCCCCTCCTCATCAAGGCAGCACAGCCTTTAGGGCAACACCACAAGTTGGGGACCCAGCCTTGAAAACACGAGCCTGAGGTTGCATGTCAGATTCAAACCATACCTGGCCAAGTTCTCCACTCTCAGGCCTGTTATTTGCGGATTCCTGCGCCTGCTGGAGAAGAGTACCTGGTGGAAGCCTTGCTGAATGTTGTGTGGATAGAGCTTTGGCATGTGTGAGAAATTATGACAGCCTCATTAAAGCCACATCCCTGTGTCTTGATATATTAGGTGTTAGGCAAAGTGCCAGTAGGGCAGTTCTTTCTTTTTTCTAGAAGGAATTATTAAGCTTATTTATCTCCCTTCCCTTCCCTTGCTTTCTTTCTTCTCCTTCCCTCAGAATTATGAAAGGAGACTCCAGGGAACTGAAGAGATGACTAAGTAGTTAGAATATGCACCTGAGTTCAGTTCCCAACACCACACTGGACAGCTTACAACTTCCTGCAACCCCATCTCCAAAGGATCCAATGCCCTCTCCTGGTCCCCTCTGACACCTACACTTCATGTACACACACACACACACACTTAAAAATAAAAGCTTAAAAGTTCTGGCAGCTTCTGGAAAAAATGCAGGCTAGCTAGCAGAATAAGCATGAGGCCCACATATGTATCTTATGACTGTAAGTGACCATCAGACCTTTTGGGATCCTAGGTAGCTGTGGTGTGGTGAGTATAAGGGTCCAGTCTGGATGTTCTAGAAATTAAAGTCTTGGGGGAAACTCTGTAGTTTAGGAAATGGAAAGTTCTAGAATTTATTGGAATAAAATATTTTGAGTTTGGAACATAAGTATGTAATATAAAGGGAATCTACCTTTTGGGAATATTTTATCTATCTATCTATCTATCTATCTATCTATCTATCTATCTATCTA
>LOEQ01001923.1:142166-154345 GCA_001685075.1 Bramus lutescens
TATCTATCTATCTATCTATCTATCTATCTATCTATCTATCCATCTATCTTCTATTTTTGGAGACAGGGTTTCTCTATGTAGCCCTGGCTGTCCTAGAACTCACTCTGTAGACCAGGTTGGCCTTTTCCTCCTGAATGCTGGAATTAAAGGCAAGTGCCACCACTGACCAATAGTCTATGTTTGAAATGGAAGCCCTAGGAGAAAGTTATAACAGTGTCAACAGTGTCATGGAGACTAGGTGACATGAGATACACCTTAGTGTATCACAGCACTCTTGGTGTTTAAGTCTGGCTCTTAGGGCAGAACAGGGCTACCCCCAAGGCTGTTTCCCACAAGGAACAAGGAAAGACACAGGCTCTTCAAAGGGAAAAAGCTTCCACGACACGGATTTGCAGGTGATGAACTTTCTGAACTGGAAGTCAGCTGTCAAGTGATGAGAACCAGCAAGTGGACCACTCTCCCCAAGCTGAGGCTGCCATTTATGGATGTAAACGTTTCCACTGAGGCGTGGAAACCACGACAATAGGTTTCTTGTCATCCTCCTGCCTCACCGTCTTCAACGTCTGCCTAAGCAGCATGTGCCATCACCTCTAGCAACAGAAAAGCAGATTTCTAAGAATAATCTCCAATGTGTCAGTTGAGAGCTGAGGAGTCCAGTTTCCCCTGGCTTAGAAAAATTGGAGCTCGTGGCCCCTTCATTTGAAATCCCTGCAGCTTCCTTCTTATCTATTCCGGGTGCTGCTCTTCAAGGCTTCCCGGATGCATCCTTCTGCGCATGCGGCCCTGCTGGGCCTGCTCCTTGGTTTATTTTCACTTCTTCTTGCTCTGCTTTTGTTGACTTTTTCAAGAAGACAGACGGTAGTTTATGAGCATCCCCACTTTGATTTCTTTGGGGTTTTCAGTTGTTTTAAACTGTTCCACTTCTCACCATTCATTTACCTTCCATCCCCTGAGCCCTGTGGGAACTCGTTCCAGTCAGGCACTGGCTCAGGTTCCGCTCCACGAGGGCTCATCATCTTGCTGACTTCCCTGTGCCCTTTCTTCAGCTTTGACTGCTACCCCTGGAGCCAGTGCCTTCCTTACCATGTCACGGGAGTTCTTATTGTTTTTCCCCTTCCTCCATGCCGTAAGGCGGGTGTTTATAAACGTCCCAGGAGGCTTCGCTTTTGAAACAAGAGAATAGCTTATGCGTTTCTTGGACTGCACACTTAGATGTGTCACCTATGAAATTCCTGTTTCAATGACTGGCAGATTTCCTAGGAATAACTGGATATCTCAAACTCGGCCGGCTACTGTATCACCCGCTGTGTGTATCCCTCGGTGCAAACGAAAAGTTCAGAAAGAGCTGCTTCATTTGAGCCACACCATACTCCTCCAAGACCCATTTTTAGACCTAACAAAGCAACAACACAAAATACCAAATTAAGAAAAAAATAAAAACTTTCAATTGTGTTAAAGTCCTTGACAACAAATCATCAGTGCACTGTAGATGTACTGGTAAGAGAACTCAACAGGTAAAGGTGCCTGCTGCCAAGCTTGCTAGCTGAGCTTGATACTGTGACTTCACAAGTTGCTCTTTGACCTCTATACACAAGCTGTGTGTGGCAAGCTCCTGGACACGCTCCCACACTAAATACGTGTAATGAGACATTATTGTGATTTCAGAAATACGATGCAGGTTAAGAACTTTGATAGCCCCCAATCCTTATTACAAATCCTCTAAATGTTTGCTATTCAGAGTGTGGTCCCTGGGCTAGCAGCATCAGCATTTCTGGGGAACTGACTGCAGTGTAGATGGGGGTGGAGGGTGGGGTGGTAGGGGAGTCTCCAGACCTGTGTACTCAGAATTTTACAAGGTCCTTAGGTGGTTAGTATGTACAGAAATGTCCAGGATGCCAGGTTTCCATAATTAAAAAAAATTATCCAGTGTAGCACCGTGCCAAATGAAAGCTGAGCTGATAGATCACATCATCCAGCATGGAGGTTTATGTACCACTACTGCCCAGTTTGGGGGCAGCTTCACTGCTGCTTGTAAGAGCTCACTCGATGTCGATGAAAATAGTGAGAACGCAAGAGAAGGATGAAGCATCCAGAAACGAGGGAGGCAACAATTCCCACCTCTATTGGTCATCTTTGCCCAGCTGTGATAACTGACAGGGACAAGAATTGATTTGATCTCATAGTTTTAAAGGACTTAAGTCCATGGTGATGGGAGGTCCTAGCAGAGCAGCTGACATCAGGGTGGTGGGAACACATGAAGGAGGCTTCCCTTGTGGAGGGCCAGGAAGCACAGACCCAATGGAACCCTGACTATAAGCCTCCCAAGGGTGAGCCTTATCTCCTAATGAGTTCTCCCCATACAGCTCTACCAGCAGGGACTGAGTAAAACAAGCCTGAGGGAGACATTCAGTCTCACGCATAATATTACTCTGGGGGACATGTGTTAATCTTCGCCTTGGTCTTTAGGTCTTGTCGGTAAGATGGGACACTTTACAACAGGAAGCCTGAAGGGCAAGTGTTTGATTTTGCTGGGGTGAACCAGGGCATTGACCTGTAACCCAGCCTCAGCTGTGGCCCTCCTTCAACCCAGAACTGTGAACTGGGTCACAATGAAGAACCATGGGATGGTGTGGGATTTACCCAGCAGCGGTGACAGCCATTCTAGGCCCGGGATATGTTCAGAGATGGCATTAGTTGTTTTATGGCGCAATTAGACCCTGACATCTTTCAGTACTCGCTCATTTTCTAAACATTTCCCATGATTCCCTGAGATGTCCAGTGTCTTCTTGGTAAATTGCTCTTCTTTTGAAGCCATCTTAGGCTGTTTTTTGTCACTTGTCACCACGAGGCCTGAGTGATAACTCCCTCTGCCTGGCTGTCTTTACCTGAGGGCGCTGTGCATCACATCCGGCACCATGAATGCTTCTCCATTTTTTTCAAATTTGAAAGCCTGTCATCTGGTTATTACTTCATGGACAACCATTCTCTCTACATTCCTAACACAAGGACAGTGGTCTCTGGATGCTTGTCCATTTTGTCAGCTGGTGCCTCTAAGGACAGTGTTAAAATACATCCTGTTATTTTGGTCTTGTAGCAATAGTAAAGGCGGCAGGCTCCTGATGTCCCCCAGCATGTCACTTGGTTTATCTGAGAGTCATTTATGGTAAAACCTGTTAGGATGACCTCTTAGTTTTTTTTCTTGACCCGCCAGATTCCTTCTGTTATCCCAAAGATTTTGAAGGTGACAGACTTTTTCCAGGCTACAGCAGAGTTCTCATAAAGGAGCCTACCAGGAACCTCCTTCAGTTGACGTGACCCTGGGTCAACAGGTGCACATGCTAATAATAAACCATAAAGTATTTATCATAAAACAAACTTGGGTTTACATATAATCTTATGATTTATTAAAATAGGACCTGTGACCACAATGCAGAGAATACCTGACCATGGTGTGCCCAGCCCCAGTTGGTACATCTACTACACAACCCCTAAACTTTAGGATCAGGAAACATTTCAAAGTGTGGTGAAATAATTAAAAAACTAGAGTACCAGGGTGCCTGCTTTGATATAGTGTCTTTTAAATATATATGACTGGGAAGCTGCACCCATGAAATCTAAAAAATACTACCGCTTATATAAGACCGGCACAGTGTCACCGGCTGACGTGACAGAGGGGCAGAGGGGAAAATTCAGAAGGATCCACTCTGGATGGAGAGCTGTAGGCAATCAACAGCTGTTGGGAGACAGAGAAGCAGTCTTCTCCAGGGAAGAGCCCTGATAGTCCATCCAATCCCAATAGGTTATGTACACACCAAATATGTAACCATAAGAGCAATGCTAAATGAGCTCAGACTGTGTGTGTGTGTGTGTGTGTGTGACAATAATAGTTACGGAAGAAGAGATCATGACCTTGAGAGGGAGGGAGGGTCATATGGGAGGAGGGGAAGGAAGGAGCTGGAGGGGGAGATAGAGGAGTGGAAGAGATGTAAATACAGTACTCAAGCATGAAATTATGAAACGGTAAGACAGAAACACAGGACCAGTGGTTGGCTCAGCTGGTCAAAGCACTTGCTGTGCAGGCCTGGCCTTGGATTTGGTCTACAGAATCCATATAGAAATCTGGATGTTGTGACAGTAGAGCTCTAGTTCCAGCATCAGAAGGTAGAGATGGGTTTCCCGGAGCAGACGAGTCATACAGAGAGCTCTGGATCTCACTGACAGACTGCCTCAGTGAATTGAGCAGAAAAGCACCATTTGATTCTCCAACCTCCAAACATGAGTATATACATGCACATGTATACACACAATGCACATGTATACAACACATACATGCACACACACATGCACATGTGAATGCATGCAGGTCCACCCATACACACGCATTATACACAACCGTGCATACGCACATGTATGCACACATGCACATGTATACACACATGCACATGCATACACACACGCACACAATACAACACACACAAGCACATTTGTATGCATGCAGGTCCACCTGTACATGCATGTACAATGCATGTATACACACATACATGTATACACACATGCATTCGCATACACACACAAATGGAAAAAGGAAAAAGAAGAGAAACATATCTTTGCTGATGTGGGAAGCAGTTGAGGTGGTAGAGATTCTTGTTTCTGTAATTTACTATTGTTCCCTTAGCCACTGCAGACAAAATCTGCCAAACAGGCAAAGCAGGCAGTGGCAGGACCCCACTTCCGGGCATTTGCGGCACTCTGGAGAGAAGAAGGGTATTGTGGTGGACACCAGAGAGAGCATACAAGTTGTCACAGTCATGGAGGGGGCACTCTGATGCCTGAGATATTTATTGTTCATTGGGCTTTATAATTTATTCACTGCTAATGTGATACCATGGAACAGAAGAGATTTTCAAAACCGGACAGTACTAACGGCAACAACTAAGAAGTAACACATGGTTGATATGAAATTCCTCCAAGTATGCTGCACTTAAAAATTTCATAATGAAATGCTAGGCAAAGCCTTCTGAAAAGCCGAGAGTCACACCAAGAGCACCCTGGGAAAAGCTTACCTACTTCAGCACAGCAAATGTTTTATTTCTTGGAGTCCTTATCTCCCTAAATACAGGGTTTCCGTAGATGTGGTCACAGAACCTTGTGGCTTGCTTTTTTCACTTAACCTTGTTTCGTCGACATTTCCCCAGTAGCCACACTCGTGGTTGAGAAATTCCTTCCTTCCCAGGCAAATGTGGACACCGCCCTCTCAAACCGCAGTCATACTCCAGAAGCCAGAGACACTCTTAAACTAGGTGTGAAGAATCAACAGGGCTCTTATGCACTGATCCTGCTAAAACTCCTTCCAGAGATGCAGGGGCTGTCTGTCAACTGTTCTCTCGAAGTAAAGGGTTAGTATATATTCAATGCACACTGGCAAGTAATAACGCGCTCCGGCCATTGCAGGACACCTGCTCTGAGTTAGGTGTTTTGTGGGGAAGATCTGTTACCTCCTTCTCGACGGCTCACCTTTACCTTCCTACTTCTGTTTGCTTCTCACTTCCAATCCGTGAACAGTGTTTCCTCAAAGCTTCTGGGGTCTGCACGTCCAACCTGATGACAAAACTCACGGATGTTTGCAGGACCACATCACTTATTGTTATTTTGGTTTCAAAGACTATTCATGATTGTGGTAGACAATTTAGAATACAGAAATAAAATTGATCTATCGTGCTATGTTGCCAATATGTCAGTCTTTAGGAGACATGTACATCTTTAAACAATCTCGTTGTTGAAGCTCAAGTGTTAAAACCAGGGCTATTTCAGGTTCTGCCCTATGCCTGCACATTCACGGCCCAGATGAATTTAGCACCCGTGCCATTTGGCCCAGGCTTTTTATCCACTCGGTAGCTGAAATGAGAAGCCTCCCAAGCCGTCATTATGGGGTGATTTAACATGTCGTCAAGTATATGAAAGGCTGCTCTACTCTGAATAGCAAACAGCTGTTCCCCGTCTCCAGTAAGCCTGAAGCTAGAGGCGGGAGACAGGCGCCGGGCAACTTCTGGCTCTACATAGGAAGAATAGCCAGTTCCTGAGGGTCCTGGGCAAAACCCACGCCCTGCATCATTTACCTGAGGCTGTGAGATGTTGGAAATTTAAATCCACAGCAAAGTTAACTTCCTTCTTTCCTCTCTCCTGCTCGCTCTGTCTTTTGGGACATGGTTGTCAGTTTACAGTGGGCAGGGCAGGGAGCACCTATTTCTCCATAGTTCTCTAAAGTTAGACAGTCTTCTTGATTGAATAGGTTGAGTGTAGCTTGCTAAAGGCAGTGGGATGCATTTGCAACATCTAGGGGTTCTCTGCACACAGATCTTATCTCTGTTTCTGTTCTTTGTCTCCTTTTCCGAAACCAGTGCTCCTCTGGAGTGATTCTGTGGCCTGCCATTTTGCCTGTGCTTTTCCTCCCGCCCCCAGGGACGGAGGATCACCTATTAGCTAAGCAGTGAGGGAAGCAGAAAGGCCTCTGCTGGAGCCGCATGTGCGAGTCTGTTTACCCACTCCCCCTTCTGCTGCAGCCCAGGGCTTGAAAGTCTACATATCAAGCACGGCCTTGAACTTGGAGCCCAGTGCCAAGGACAGCAGTACTCAGAGCCACGCTGTTAGCCTGCATACTTGTCGCGGTCCCTTTTCATAACAAGGTCCCACGGCACTGGCCCCACATTCCTGTGTCAAAGGAGCTTCGTGTCCGACATGTCACAGAGATGGTTTATACAGGAGATAAACCTCAAGCCCTTTAGAGCTGAGTCATCTCTGGATCTTTCAGCAGTTACCAAGACCAGCGAGGTGTGAGCCCACGTGGAGGGTATTCCACTACAAAGACAAGAGAGTCATGGTCTTTATCCTTGAGTCTTTGGCTTCCCTCAGCGAAGCCCAGAAATAGATACATAAATAGATGATCCAAGTGTGCTGTTCTAAGGCCAGGCTCCCATTTTATAGGCCGATGAACTGAGAACGCGAGCATTTCTAGGGATCACGTGTAGATCAAGGTTGGGCATCAAGGCTGGGACCTGTTTTGGCTCTACTGTTACTGAGCTGGACAGCCCTTCAGAAGTTGCTTCCCACTTTTGGTCCCCAATTTCCTCACTCTCACTTGGAAATGAAGGAGTCAGGCTCAAATATTTAAAAGATTCCCCCCTCCACCCCTGCCACCACTTCAAGTCTGAGTTTCTGGTACTTTCCATAGCAAATATCCCACCTGGCTCCCTAACATTCTCTGAGAATTTGCCTGTAAGCTGTGCTCTGAGCTGAGCCCAGTAGAAATCCCCAGCGCAGCCTGCATTCCATGGTGGGTTCTAAGTCCCTCTACCTGACAGCTATGCCAGGGTGAGTTCTCCAGTCAGGCAGTCTGTGGCGCTGCCTGGAGTCCTTATTGCTACAGTTTCCGTTCATTTCCTTTGACCTGCCTGTGGGAGAAGCTTATATTACTGATAATTCTAGTTAATCCTTTAACTAGGAAAAGGAAACTAGCCATCTAATAGGCAGAGCGAGGGAAGGACTTGGCACACCATCTGAAAATATAAACCTAAAATGTTCCAGAGTATTCTCTGGGAGGCCGCAGCTATTAACGCCCGGAGAGCCGGCTACTGCATGGCCTGGCTCCTCGTGGTGGGCAGATTTCTGAGCCCAGTTGGGAGTGGGCACTTTCCCTTTCTGCGTGCTTGTGGTGTATGCCTTTAACTTGCTAAGGCAGAGCAACTCCAAGCCCATAAAAAGCTTTCTGACATGTCCCTGAGCAGCTGGCCTCCCCCATTTCAGAAGATGTCATGGTTTATTAATTCTTTGCAGAAGCAATAAGAACTGGGTATTGGCTTAATTTGGGGCCAATTTACTGTTATGGTAGAAAAAATTGGCTCTGTCTCCTTTTATTCAGCACAAGGGTCTATAGTTTCTGCTTTAACCCCTCCTGTGCTGTGCTCCTCCTCACCCCACTTTTGCTTGGATGATTTCGGGCCTCAGTTTCCTCAACATAAAGCTGAGATAATTGTGGCAACTATTTCCTAAGATTGTGCTGAATAGATATTAAGTTGAGTTATTTTAGTGTCTTTCTCCACCAAATGCTCCACATGGTGACATTTAAAAAAAAACCCATTGGAAATATCACATCCAGATGTTCTGGCTTCTTTATGGATAACGGGTACCATGACAACCCTCTGTTCATGTTCTCATTAAGAACAGTTATCTGGAGTTGAGTAGAGAGGAAATCTGTACCTTTCTGTTCTACAGAGGTGTGGGTGTTTCTGCCTGGTCCTGTGCTTTGGAGTCTGAGATCTGAGCTTCCCTGATTCTTTTGTAGGCTGTGCATAGCCTCACAACTAAATTTTCTTGAAGCTGTTTCAGTGGAAAGAGCTCTTGCTGTGAAAGCATAAAGGAACTGAGTCTGAGTCCCCAGCATCCATGTGAGAAGTGGGCATGGTCACAGTCAAGCCTGTCACTGCAGTGATGGCCAGGGGATTGGTGATACAGGGATGCTGAGCCTCCCTGCTGGGAACCTAGTTCCATATTCAGGGAGGGTCTGCCTCAAGGGAATAAGGCCAACAATTTTAGAGTAAGACATCCAACATCCTTTTCTGACCCTCATGTGTGCGCACAGCTGTGAACACCCCCCCCCATGCATACACAAGTGAAAAAGAAGAGCTGGTTCAGCTTGGCTGTGGAACGTGTCTGTCATTCCACATATTCAGGAGGAGGAAGCATGGGGATTTTTGGCTCAGGGCTAGCTTGGGCTACACAGAGGAGACTTCCATCTTAAAACAACAAACACCCTGCAATGCCCCACAGTGTCCTAGCTTTACCTCTCTAGTGGCAGTAGGAAGCAGTGGCCTTTGGAAAGGAAAACTCAAACCAAACAAATGGAGTCTCTCACAGGAGACTGACCTTTGTGGAATGAAGATGAGATTGTGACTCAGAGACAAAGAAAGAAAAGCACAATACCCGGATGGCATCATATCCAGTTTACCACTCTACTAGGACTCTTGAAGTCCAACTGGACAGGCGCTTCAAGGACACCCCACTTAAGTCGCACAATCCCACTGAGGCAGAGCATTATCATTCCTGTTTTTCAGTTTCGCTTAGAAAGACTGAGCAACTTGTATAAGGAACTGGTGAAGACAGGAATCAATGAGAGCAGGGACCAGTGAGGGCAGGGACCAGAGAATTCAGGGACCAGTGAGGGCAGGAACTACTGAGGGCAGGGACCAGTGAGGCCAGGGACCAGTAAGGCCAGGGACCAGTGAGGCCAGGGACCAGTGAGGGCAGGGACCAGTGAGGGCAGGGACCAGAGAAGTCAGGGACCAGTGGGGGCAGGGACCAGTGAGGGCAGGGACCAGTGAGGCCAGGGACCAGTAAGGCCAGGGACCAGTGAGGCCAGGGACCAGTGAGGGCAGGGACAGGGACCAGTGGGGGCAGAGACCAGTGAGGGCAGGGACCAGAGAAGTCAGGGACCAGTGAGGGCAGAGACCAGTGAAGGCAGGGACCAGTGAGGGAAGAGACCAGTGAGGGCAGGGACCAGTGAGGGCAGGGACCAGTGAGAGCAGGGACCAGTGAGGGCAGGAACCAGTGAGGGCAGGAATCAGTGAGGGCAGGAACCAGTGAGGGCAGGAACCAGTGATTGCAGGAACTACTGAGGGCAGAGACCAGTGAGGGCAGGGGCCAGTGAGGCAAGACCAGTGAGGGCAGGGACCAGTGAGGGCAGGAACCAGTGAGGGCAGAGACCAGTGAGGGCAGGATGCTTTATCTTTCTTCTGGGAACTGGGTGGGGTGAGGGCTTGTAGGGAGGAAACTGAGGCTCTGAAGAGGAAGGGCCTTGCTGAGACTGCAAAACTATACAACTACCAGGTCTGTACCTTATGCCCAGGTAAGGTGCCTGAGATGCCTGAATCTAGGCCATGAGATGCCCGCAGGAAGGGAGTAGGCCTCATCTCAGTGTGACTTGAGGTGGTGGTGTTACTTCCTTTGCCCCTTGTCTCTTTCTGTAAGGAGGTGGGAAGAGTCTTGGAGAACTGCGAGTTGTGCTGTAACTCTGATGGTTTTGAGCAGATCCTGCTTCCCCTGCATTGTAAACCTGGGATACCTTGACCTGGGTCTGGGGTAGGGCCTGGGAATGTGCTTTGGGCAAGCTCGTAGGCGCTGCTGGTTGAGAGAGCTGGCTACTAAGGTGTGGGGACTGGTACCTCTGAGAGACACTGCTTCCCAAGAAAATGAAATGCTGGCTCGCATTAGGGGATGGCAGACTAGACAGGGCCAGAAGAGCTCTCTTGTATTTTGGTCTACAGCAGATCCGTACCTGTGAGCTGGGAGCATCCAGGGCCACACACCTGGTCCTGGGAAAGTCACTCTGTCCCATGGAAAGGCCCACTTGTTTATTTACTGGGTCACTTTTGAATGTTAAGGAGTTAGCGCTTATTGTCACCATGTGGTGATCGGAGCACATGTAGGCATGTCCACTGCACGCGACCATGGGAAGACACAGGGCGGCTGGGCCTCTGCAAAATAGCTGGGAGCACATGGGATCTTAAGCCTTTCTTATAGCTGCTTTTTAGTGTGTGTATATATGTGCAGGTGCACATGAGTACACATATGTGTGGTGGCCAGAGAACAACCCCAGATATTGTTCCTCAAAAGTCACTCAACTTGTGCTTTTAAAACTGTTCTTTACTCTTGAAAATTCTATGCAAGTTTACAATGAGATCTGGTCGCATCCACCCTGCATTCTCCCATTCTCCCTCCAGTTTTCTCTGTCATACCTACTATATGTGTATATANTATATATATTAGATAACCCACTAAGGTCAGTTAGTGCTGCCAATATGTGGATGGGCCACCTTGTTTTTTGAGGAAGTGTCTCTCATTGGCCTGGAACTTAACTAGTAGGCTAGGATGGCTCGCTAGAGAGTCTCAGGGACCCACCTGTCTCTACCTCTCCAGTGCTGGGATAGTAGGTGTGAACACCTTACGCTGTGCTTTGTGTGTGTGCATGGAGGGGGGAGGGTTCTGAATGGAATCAGGTATTCATGCTTGTGGGGCAAGCACTCTAGTGACTGATTTACCTCCCCAGCTCTCTGACAAACAATTTGCTATGGTTAAGAAGTTACCAGCATAAGATGGAGGGGTGGCTTTGGTTCCCTCAAAAATTTCCAGGGACCCTCTGAAACATATGAAGTGGAAGTCAGCAGATCCCTGAACCACCCCATAATATTGCCTGGAAAGAGTGGTCATCCCTGGAGGCTAACAGGGGCCCCTCTCCCACATCCCTGGGCAGACAGTCAGAGGCAGCCTTACCTGCAGGTACTTCCCTGCATGTCCAGCAGTCTGGGCTGGAAGGTCCTCAGAGGTCCATGAGGATTAGTGTGAGAGTCTCCCTCAACGTGGGGGCAAAGGAGCCTCGCAGTGAGTTCTTTGACACCCGGGAGGCCCAGAGAGGGAGCGGAACCCGGGACGAGGACCTTGCTTCTCTTGCTCATAATGACTACTGGGCTTAAGCAAGTCTGTGATTTCAAAGGAGGTCTGCCAAGTGTTCAAAGGCACACTACCTGCTCGGTCTGTTTACCCTGACTGATCCAGAACTGTGAGAACCTGGCAGAGGCAGACTCACAATTGCTCTTCTTGAGTCCCCTCTGCCAGGTGGAGCAACAGTCCCCGACTTTCTGTTTGGTAAGATATTGTGAAGTCCAGGCTCCAGGAGAGGGGAAGCATGCTGTAGAGAGAAAACACCACCCCAAAGTGTTTTCTTCACGTGCAAAGAAAAGCTTACCAGAGTTCCAAGGTTCTAGGATTAGCTGGTTGATCCTCCCTGCTGTTATGTGGCTGGCAATCCATCTGATCATAGTATCCCTGGCTCCTTAGTAACCCCCTCCAGTGTTCCCCAACTGTTAACGTTGCTTCCGTGGAACATGATGGGTAACAAGTTGCTCCCTAAGATAACCACCATCAGATAAACCAGGATGGGGGCTGGGCTCTTCTGGAGAAACAGGCTGCACTGTGGCAATTAAATCCTCCTCAGAGGAGAGCAGAGACTCTGGCTCTCGCCTCCAGTTTCTGAGGAGACCTCACCAGAGAAAACGGGGTGCCATGGGATGTGGCTGGGAAGAATGGCAGCTGCCCCAGACGTCCGCAACTGTCACCTGGAGCCTGTGCTT
>LOEQ01001923.1:168721-180631 GCA_001685075.1 Bramus lutescens
CACACACACACAAACCTTTAAAAAAGAGAAAAATATCCAATACATCAGCATTTTTTATTCAGAGCAAAAGAGTGGAAACTGTCCGTCAGCTGTCCATAAGCTGATCAGAGGATAAATAAAGCATGGGGGGGGGTCTCCATACAACATGTGTTATTTGTCTGTAAAAAGAATGAAGTATTGGTACGTACTACCACATAGATGAACCTTAAAACCTTCCCAGATGCAAACGGTTACATACAGCATGTTTCCATTTGTATGAAATGTACAGAAACAAAAAATCCACAGAGACAGACAACAGATTTGTGACAGCCAAGGGCCACAGAAGCAAGGTTAAGGATGCTTACAAATGTGACCAGGGTCTCCCCGAGGGTGATTAAAATATCCTGGAATTAAATAGTGATGACAGTTGCCCGCTTGGAATATACTAGCACACACTGAACTTTATACCTCAAGAGGGTGAGTTAAATGGTATGTAAATTATAGAAATAAATAACTTTTCTTAAAGAAGGGGTCACAGGAGCCAGACTTCTTGGCCTCTTACCCTAGCTCTTCTGAGTAGTAGTGTATGACCTATTCACGCTTGTGCCTCAGTTTCTTCAGGTTGAGGATAGCAGGAACACCTTTCTCGCGGGGTTGTTTTTAGCAGGGTGTGAATTAATGAGTGGCTCTTGGCTCAGCACAATCGCTCCCAAAAAGTTGGCCATTGCTTTTGCACTTAATAGCCTCTGTCTTGTACAATGATCCTGGCCATCTGAACACAAATTAGGGGCCAAAGAAGATGTATAATAGCTTGTCAGGCAGGAACATTTGGTGTGAAGTGATGTCCACAGGCAGGGCCAGGAGAGGAGACCTGAACAGTTCCCACATTGAAAGAACAACTCCTGAACACTGGAGCACTTCGTACAAGCAAACATACATAAATATGGGTCTGGCTCAGGCCTGTTGGCTGGAGTCCATGGAGAGTTATGAATCCCTCTTTGAACAATGACAGCTGTTATGAAAATCTAGACTAGACTGTGAGTTGGACGCTTTCTCCAGCCCAGACACTGATTCAGAACTTCAACCTTCTGAACAGCAAGGCAAGAAATGGATGCCGTTTCTGCGCTGATTTATTGAGAGGCTTCTTGATTGGGGTCAGGTTCCTGCAACATTTGGAAAGTGACGACTATAGCATCATTATTTCCCCCAAATGACCGAAATTATGGCTGGTAACCTGGGGCCTGTAAATTTCCCTGCAGCAGATGTAAAACTCTTTTAAAAGATGATTCACAATGGGAGACTCGGTTTGATGGGAGAGCCGCCCACGGGCGGGTGTTGGCGAAGTCAACATGTGTGAGGTGAGGGGTGCTGGGGAAGTCCAGGCTGGAGACTGTAAAAACCTACAAGTGATGGTGTAAATCAAGTATGCAATCCTGGGGGGCTGCCCTGTGGTGTTGTAACAGGAGCCCTAGACCTGGTGTCAAGACACCTGGGTTCAATGCCTGCTTCTGCCAGCAGTGGGACTCAGGGAGAATGGCTTCTCTTTTCTGGAACACAATCTCTTCCTCCTTTAAAAGAAGAAGCAGGCACATTAGGTAGCCTCTAAGGTATTCTGCAAGTTTTAGACTAATTTATTTTATTACTCAAGAAAAATGCAGAGTCAGGGTTATAGCTTGGTTGGTGGAGTGCTTGCCTAGCATGTATAAAGTACCAAGTTTAATCTCTGGCACTGCATAAGCCAGGCATGGTGACACATACTTATAATGGTAGCACTGGGGAGGTAGAGACAGGAGGGTCAGAAGTTCAGTACCATTGTCTAGTACATAATGAGTTTGAGGCCAGCTGGAGCTGTATGAGACCCTGTGTCAAAAAACAAAAGACAAAGAATGAAAATAAGTAATCTATTCATCTCCAAAGAATCTCTGGACATTAGATGAAGCAACCACAAAAGATGAGAGAGAGCTATACAACTATAATAGTACCAACTTAACAGCACCACCATCAGAGATTGTGGGAATGAAAAAGCTTGAGGGTGGATCCAGAACGCCAGCCCTGTCGTGCCCACCTGGGTGGATCCAGAATGCCTGCCCCGCTGTACTCAGGTGGATCCAGAATGCCAGGCATACACACCCGGGTGGATCCAGAATGCCAGGCATACCCACCCGGGTGGATTCAGAATGCCAGCCCTGCCATGCCCATCTGGGTGGATCCAGAATGGGTAGACTGGGAAGACTACAGTTCTGTTCATCTTTACAGCAGTAAGGGCTCTACCATTCCTCCCCTCTCTTCTCGTTTGAAGGGCTGTCAACCACCTGCTTTATTAGCCATCAACTACCCAAAGCATGTACTTCTGCTCACTCACACATATGTGTGCACATAAGTATGGGGTACAGGTGAATTATGATTTGAGGGCTTCCCCAGGGAGGGTGCATTGGTACTTCTCCACCAGCTCCTATTTCTTCTGCCAGAGAAGAAGAGCTTGAGGTCGCTGAGGAAATTAACACAGAAGTTCTTCCCAAAAGTTGCTGCCATTCCTTGGTTTGCATACTGACATCTCTTTCCCTACACTAAGGAGAGACTGGCCAGGATCCTGCATCTCAGAGCTGTTCTGGGGCTCTTAGGAGAAGAGCTCAAGATCTTCCAAATTACTTCCTCATTGTGATATTCAATACAGAAAACCCCTCAGAGGAATTGCTCGCTCATTCATTCATTCATTCATTCATTCATTCATTCATTCACATTAATTGAGAACTTGGTGTCTTAGCCAGGGTTTCATATTGTTGTGAAGAGACACCATGACCACAGCAACTCTTATAAAGGAAAAGATTTAACTGGGGTGGCTTACAGCTTCAGAGGTTTAGCTCACTATCATCTTGGGGACAAGGTGGCATGCAGGCAGACATGGTGCTGGAGAAGGAGCTGAGAGTTCTACATCTTGATCTACAGGGTGTAGCTTGAGCACAGGAGACTTCAGAGTTCACCGCCACAATGGCACACTTCCTCCCACAAGGCCACACCTCCTAACAGTGCCACTCCCTGTGAGCTTATGGGGCCAATTACATCCCAACCACCACACTTGGTAAAGGTCAGGTTCAGTGCCAGCCTTGGGGACACAGTCATGAAAATATGTGGGAAACAGCTTAGGATGTGTCTGGGGAGAAAGGAGAAGTGTGAGCTGGGGGATGGTGACACAGGGCTGGTGTGGACAATTGTCTGTATTCTGTCAATTATGTTCTAAATAAATGCTGATTGGCCAGTAGCCAGGCAGGAAGTATATGCAGGACAACCAGACAGGAAGCAGAGGCAGGTCAAAGAGAAGAGGAGAATTCTGGGAAGAGGACGCAGTCCTAGCCCGATCACAGAAGAAGCAAGATGTGACTGCCCCGCTGAAAAACGTACTGAGCCATGTGGCTAACATAGACAAGAATAATAGGCTAATATATGTTATAAGAGTTAATACGAAGCCTGAGCTAATGGGACAATCAGTTTATAGTTAATGTAGACCTCTGTGTGATTTCTTTGGGACTTAACGATTGCAGGAATTGGGCAGGACAGAAACCCCCACAACACAGGACAGATATGTAGGGTGCTCTGAGGGACTGATCTGCCCAGCCACTGTTCCAAGAGACCTGGCATACACAGACACACTGCTGAGGGAAGGCCATGTGGAGTCAGAGCATTTCACAGACATTTCTCAGGTCTTCCAGACTAAAGTTCAAGTTAGATTAAAACACAATAAAATAAGCTTTCAATGAAGTTAGTTTCTGGAGGTATATGAGAATCTTTGGAACAGTGCACATGAGACAGGCCTTGGATTCAGGCTTCAGTCTGGAGCCTTTTCCAGTTGCTGAATGTGCTGGCTAGTTTTATGTCAACTTAATACAAGTTGGAGACATTGGAAAGGAGGGAGCATCGATTGAGAAAATGCCTCCATAAGATCAGGCTGTAGTCAAGCCTGTGGAACATTCTTATTAGTGATTAGTGGGGGCAGGGCCCAGCCCATTGTGGGTGGTACCATCCCAGGGCTGGTGCTTCTGGGTTCTAGAAGAAAGCAGACCAAGGACGCCCTGATAAGCAAGCCAGCAATCAGCACCACTCTGCATCAGCTCCTGCCTCCTGGTTTTGTCCCTGTTTGAGTTCTTGTCCTGTTCTTCAATGATGGATGCTTTCCTCCTCAACTTGCCTTTGGTCATGGTGTTTTCTCACTATAGTAACCCTAAGTAGGAGACTGAGTGACTTGGGGCAGGCTGCCCCACACCTTCGGTATGAATTTTTCCATCTGAATAGTGGAGGCAGTAGTGTCTTGCTCAAGGGCCTTTTAAGTCATCTAACAAGATCATGTGTGCAGTAACTGCAGTCCCTTTGAATGGTACGTCCTTCCCCAGCACGCTCCAATCCACCCCACGTCCTTCCCCACCATGCTCCAATTCACCCCACGTCCTTCCCCAGCATGCTCCAGTCCACCCCACGTCCTTCCCCAGCATGCTCCAATCCACCCCACGTCCTTCCCCACCATGCTCCAATTCACCCCACGTCCTTCCCCAGCACGCTCCAATCCACCCCACGTCCTTCCCCACCACGCTCCAATCCACTCCATGAAGATCAAATGTATATGATGCATGGTTCTCAGCTGGGAGCAACTGAACCATATCATTCTGGATACTCTCTTCAGAAGAGGGATGTTGTCTAGACTTCTCAGAAGAGCTGCAGAAGGCACTCAGGGTGAAGCTCCCAGGAACACCCATGGAACAACACTGCATCACTGACCTGATATGGGAGCTGTTTTCCCAAGGGATGACCTAGAACATGGCCTTTATCACCACCCGCATCAGTAAGATCAGAAATCCCCAAACCACAGAGGTTTCCTGCTCTCCGCAGCTGCCCATTTATTCCAAGTGACACCCTGTTTGCAAAGTAGCGTGTGATATGAAACTGGAAGATCCCCGAATTTTCTAACCACACTAGCTTGAGCCAGTCCCGATGATTCTTCTCAAGCAGGGTCATCTGAGTCTCCCCAAGCTCTGGGCTTGTTCGTTCTCTAAAGGTTTATATACAACCAAGTGACGTCAGCCTTTGACCACCTTTCTAGCTTCCGCAGGGGACAGGGTAATCACACCATTTAAACATCTGCTCTTCTTAAAGCACTCCGTCTTTGTTTCTCACTTCTTATTTCTTTTCCTCTTCTACTGCTTTAAAGGCAAATGAAGTGACACACTTTTATTTTATTTTCCCCCTTTTATTTGTGTGTTTGTGTTGTGCATGCATGTTTGCATATGCATTTGGTGTAAGTGCCTGTGGGTGTGCATGCATGTGTAGTCCCGAGGTTGATGCCCGGAATTATCCTCTCATCAAAGCTGATATGGCTAAGCCTCACTGCAGAGATACTGTCTCCACTGGCTGAGGCTGAATTACAGGTAGGCCATCTCCCACCTGACATCTGTGTGAGTTCTGGGGATCCACAATGCAATCCTCATGCTTGGGCAGTAAGTGCTTTAACCACAGAGCCTCCTCCCCAGGCCCAGTCCTTTTGTTTTTGTTTTTGAGAGAGCTTTACAATGACAACATTTTAGAGTTTGAGATCTGTCTCTTCTGACTCTGTGGACCTTTAGTGTCCCTGTCTGTGAGGTAGGAGTGCTATGGCATGGAAGAAGTTGAAATCAACAATGTAAAAGGTCTCCATCAGGGTCATGGGCAGATTTTGCTCAGCTCTGAACGATTATTACACACGGGAAGCAGACAGTAGCTTTGGAAATGGCTCATGGGAAAAAGCACAGTGGCTTAGGCATGAGGGCGGGAGTTTGGACCTGCAGAGCCCATGTAAAAGCTGAAAGAGGGTATGGTGGCCCTCCTGTAATTCCAGTGCATAGGAGACAGATCCCCAGAGCAAGCAGGTCTGCTAAACTAGAAAACTGGGGAGCTCCTGGTTCAGTTAGGAGCCTGTCTCTGTGTAGAAGGTGGAGTGTGAGGAAGGAAGGCATCTGACATCCACTTTGGGCCTCCACACACATGCAAAAACACATACATGCAAGAAGGTATATCACATATGAAAACACACACACACACACACACACACACACACACACACATATACCATAGTTCATCTCAGAAAACTGTCAATCTGACTTCAAACAATGCCAAAAAGAGAAACTATCTATACTTTCCATTTTCAGGCTGCAAAGTAAAAAGCAAGAGAATAGGGTGGTTAATTTAAAACCCTAGCAGTGAGTGGAGCTCCAAGTACCCTTTAAATCACACTGCTCTTTACCCAATAGACAAGCTCATAGCCAGGATGAGCAAGCCAACAGGGGATAAGGAGGGTTTACAATAAAACCTGACAGACTTCAGAACTTCAAGAATGTTGGATTCCACATCGTTCCTCAGTCTCACATCCCTGAAGGTTCTCCCACGAAGGTTCTCCCCTGAAGTTCTGGTGAGGTCACTGCAATCATGGGGATCACCGTTCTGTTGCAAGAGGTTTGCATTCAAAGCCACGTGCAAGGCTAACCGCTCTCCTCCTATGATCTTGTCCAGCACTAGACTCCAGATGCGCTCTCATGGGGTCTATGAACCTTGGGATTCTGGAGTCTCTGTAAGCACTTTCATCATTGGAAATGCTAAAGACCGCAGAGTGAGTACTTCAAGAAATGGTTATTAAGTGTCCTCATTAGAATAAAGAAGTTATTTTTTATAGACAAAGGAATATCCCTTTTTTCATCTACCTGTGACATGAATAGGAGAGCCTAATGCTCTGTTTTATAGACAAGAAAAGAACTTGCTCAAAGTCACTTCATTCTATGTGGCTGAGATGGAATGCCAGTGTAAGCTTCCATCTTTTGTATTCTCCCGGGAATGTACAGGGCCTCCTTGCAGCTAAAAAACACAGCAGAAAAACTGACCACAGGTTGCGCTTCTTCAGCAAGAGAACCGAGCTTCTGCCGGTGAAACTGCATGGGGGTTGATTCCAAACCCAGGGTCAGGTGACCCTTGTCCCACATTTTTGATGGTCAGCCTTCGTTGCCAACTTGGCTGGATTTAGAATTATCTGGAAAACACATCTCTAGTCATGTCTGTGAGGGTGTTTCCAGAGAAGATTAGCTGATGAGGGAAGACCCACCTTGAACTTGGTTCATTGTTCCAAGGGATGGAGTTTTCTGACCTCTACATTAAGACCCCTCTGCTTCCCAAGTCCAGATACAATGTGTCCACCTCACCTGCCACCATGCTCTCCCAGGCACAGTGGACTGAAGCCCCTCAGACTGTGAGGCTCGACAACGCGTCCCTTCCTCAAGTCTCTGTTGCCTTTGTCATGGCGGCAAGGTGAGCAATACAAGACAATCAAACGGATTTAGGTTGTGGATCCTGATTGTCTTATGAAGCAGAAATCATACTTGATCTTCCAATGAATTAATGAGTAATAGAAACTACAGTTTTCAGTCACCCAGCTCTTTCCAGCTTATATGGCTCTTTTACATCCTTGTTGGAGTTTGGTCCAGACCCCCAAGGGCCAAGCGTGTTGATCGGTTGCCCGTCTCCATGGGAACCAGTGTTTTACAGGCAGATAAGGAGGTTCAGTCATGGAGAACAGCGCCCCCACAGAGTTGTCTGGAAGTAGAATTATCCCTTCTCATCTAAACCACTCTCTCACATGTGGCTTGACGCTCTGGAATATGAGGGTCATGAAAAGAACCTTGCTTTGGGAGTCAGGATGCTGGATTCAGATCCCATTGTTGATGCCAAGCAGCTGAATAACCTTGCATAAGATTCTCCCCTTCTTGGAGCCACTTGCCCTCATCCACAATTGGGGTGCAGACACCCCAAGATGTCATGAGACAGTATAATGTGATTGAGCTGAACTGACAGTTGATCTGCAGAATAGACTTAAAAATATTAGTTAAATTTGAATTTTTCTAGGATTTGGTGTTCCTTTCCTTTCAATAAGGATGATACTCCCTACTTGCTTTCTTGATGGGGCTGTTGAGTGTCTCAGATGAAACTGTGCACACGGGTGACTCTGAGAAAGGATTCTGATGCTTTGTAATGACAAGGACTTAGTAGTTCAAACTGCATGGAAGATTTTTTTTCACACCCATTGCAAAGAGGATTCTGGACAAGTACTCACATTTGCTCTTGGTGGTCCTGTGGCAGAAGGAGCCATTAACCCTAATTTGCAAACAAAGCTAGAAATGGTGTCGTCACTGCAGCCCCACCCCCTGTAGAGCCACTGAAGGAACAACCTTTTACCTCCCTATTTGGGGTCCGCAGGGCTGGAGCCAACCCTGGTTCTAAAAAGGTGGGGAAAGTGGGACGTCTTGAATTAGTAGGGTGATACCAACATGGCCAAGGAGACAGGGAAGATAGCTAGTTTCATGGATGTGAGCACATAGTGAGAAATCGCCAGAAATTGCCCAGTGCAGTTAGTTGTAAAGCCAAGACTTCTGGGAGGCTGAGGCAGGAGAATCTCGAGTTTAAGGTCAGTCTGCGCCATGCCCTAAATTCCCGGTTATGTGAGCTTTACGGGGCTGGGACTCACATCAGGAGACCCGCTGCTAAGGGAATGGTGTGGAGACATCACAGTCCACCCACACAGCCTTGGTGGGATGGCGGAGGAGTCTCCGGATTTGTTTTGAGAAGCTACGGGTGAGACCTGGGAGACATCCCAATAGTTTAGCAAAACAGGTTGATAGTCCTGCTGTAATTATTACTTTTAATGAAGTTTGGGTTAGATGAAAATCAGATCCGGTAGTGGTAGTGAGTCTGGTAGTCGCTGTTGCTACAGTTTATGGAAGGCTTTTCTATGCCAGGGACTGCTGAGTGCAGTAAATGACCACACAATGGGTAGCTTGAGGTGACAGACAATTGTTTCTCATCCTGAGGATGNGGGCTTTGGCTTGCGTTTTACGCCTGGTGTGTTTTGCCTTGAGGCAGTTTCAGTCCAAGCTGTCTTCATGTGCCATGCTGAGGAGAGAAAGAAACACAGGGCAAGCGTTTGGGGAGATCGGCCACCTCCTCAGTCCTGGGATCTTAGGGCTGAACCTGCATTTCCCACATGCCTGTGGGATGAGGCGGAGCCGCTCCACTGGGCAATGAAAGGGCAAGGGGGTCCCTAGAGGCCTTCGGGGACTGGGTGGTCTGGGTTGTAGAAGGTCAGAGAGGATCACCTAGGGTGTGGAGGGGGAGGGAACCCCTTTCACATGTGGTGACAGAAACCATTGCCCGCTCAGAGTGATGGGCAGGGAGGAAGCAGCCCCTAGCAGCTGGCCATCCTGGGCCAGCGAACAGCTGCAGGTCTGTGTGAGAGAGAGCCCGTCTTCCCCACCCTGCCTTTCCCCTCACCCGGGCTATTTTGGGCAGGAGAGGATGTGAGGCCTGAGCTGAGATAGGGTGGAGTAGGAAACAGAATTTACTTCGGCATCCATCTTACCCCCACAGCACAGGAATTTCTCTCCTTTTCTTTCCTCTTCATGCCCTTCGCTGATCGGGCAGGGCTAGCTGGCCCGCAGGTCCCTGGAGTCTACTGTCTCTGCCTCCACAGCACTGGGCTTCCGAATGTTCTACACGGATGCTCAGGAATCCCAGCTCAGGGCCTCAAGCTTGTATGGCAAGCGCTTCACAGACAGAACCGTACCCTCAGTCCTGCGAGTTTTTTATTTTCATCTTCACTGCCATGTTGGTCTTTTAACGGAACACTGGTCTTGACAGAGAGAGACAGAGATGTCCTAATGAGAAGCCTTCCCTCCTCCAACCTCACAGTACCCTTCAACTGGATGCTCAGAAACGACTACGAGTTTACATTTAATGGAAGTCTCTTGGTACTTTGGGGAGAAAAGAGAATGCGATTAGGTATATGGCGGTCCTGTATGGGATCACATGGTCCTGCAGAAATGCCAGGTGATCACAGCCACTCTGGGCAAGGAAGTCAGAGGTCAGAGGTCCAAGAATCCCAGCTGCTTCGTACTCTGTTCCTAGCACCGCTGTTTCCACAGACCTGACTCTGAGATCGCATACCCAGCCTTTTAGGATTTCCTAGAGGTGGCCTTCTGCACGTGGGACAATGTGACAAACTGGAGGTGGCAGGACATGAGTCCAGGGCAATAGACATAGCCCGGGGACTAGTGTGGGACTTCTGGGGACTTTGTCATCGCTTGCTTTAGACTATGCCATGCATGACTCCATCCAGCCTCGGAACAGTCCAGATGAGCAGAAATTATCTGGGTAGCAAGGTATGCAGCCCGGTAGTTAAGGGGCTAATGGAACCCCAGGGAGTTAGGTGGAAGGCCAGGGCAATGCTTCCCATTTCCCAGGATCATGTGTGGTAAAGGTGCGGTCACCGGCTGTTTCAGGCCATGCTGTAGAACTCTACCCTCTGATTGGGCCAGATTTCCATGCTTGCTAAGGCTCATCACAGGGCTCTTGAAGCACGATTAATAAAAACTCAGAGACATATTGGGGTTCAACCTGAAGACCAGAAAAGCAAAGCAGCCACTGGCTCTTAACTTGACCTCAGTCCAAAAATGGTGATCCTGCCTCCAGGAATCTCAGAATGAGACTGAGACTGAGAGCTGTCTCCTGTTTTGTAATCCTTTCTAGTTCTGGGATTAAAGGCCTGCACCACTACCTCCTGGTTTCTATGGCAAACTAGTGTGGCTACTGGGATGAAAGGTGTCTGTCACCACTGCTTGGTCTGTAAGGCAGATCAGTGTGGCTGCTTTATTTTCCCAATCCCCAAACAAGCTTTATTTATTAAAATACAAATGAGATACCACTACAGGCTCGTTGACTACTGATGTCCCCTTCTAGAAAGACAGGGAAGGAGTGCCATTGGACCCTCACCTGAGATTCCAGCCACTCCTCAGTCATGTGTATGAAATTTGCCCCAAGTGTGTATGGTCTGAGGCTCTGCCCAAGGTATTAGAATATATAAGCTGGAGGTTAATAGCATCCATCTATGACGTGGCAGGGAAGCCATCATTCATGCTGGGTGAAGCTTTCCAGTGTGGCTGCTCTTGGGTCATCCCTGCTCCAGGAACGACTCTACCCATGCTCTGTAAACAAGCCTAGTAAACTCACTGGCCTCCCAAGGTGAAGTTTGTGGGGGCCATACTCTGATTTGTCATAGGAACCTTATGCAGAGGGTTGGACGTTGTCTATGCCCCCTCCCTGGGGGTTGATTCTTACTGTCTAGGGACAGAATGCTGCTTTCTGCCTGACCTGAGACTGTTAATGTTAAGATGAGTAGGCCTCTTCCACATCCTTTTTCCCAGCGGACCCTGGTAACCCTGGAGACCACAAAGTCATGATGGTTTGATTGCAAGCTGGAGTGTGTCTGCCTGAGTGGAAGCAAGCCTCTGGGATGAGAGGGGGTTGTTCTCTCTCTCTCTCTTTCCCCCTCTCTCTGCCAGCAAAGCTCCCTAGATTGAGAGCCTCACCCATCACTCCGCAGGGTATCATTAGTATCATCCATCTCTCACGACCATGCTGAGGAACAGATCCCATCCTTCCCATTTTACAGATGACCAAGCATCAAGGACTTGCTGCTGGAGTAAGCAGATAGGATGGTGGGGTGCTGAGCTGAAGTGTGGAGGTGACAAACAGTGAGAGGAGGTCCCCAGGCAGTTTAGAGAGCCTGAGAGGAAAAGAGCTTGAGTGGGGGATAGAAGGAAGGAACGAAAACATTGTCTTAGAGACTTAAGCTCCATCTTCCCATCCTCAGTCTCAGGGTTAAGTGGGAGGAGTGCCCTGTGTTAGGGAGGCAGAACCACTCATTGTCACTCTGGGACCTCACGTTAATGGTCCTAGGTGTGACCTCATGAGCATGGTCCTAGGTGTGACCTCTTGTGCATGGTCCTAGCTGTGACCTCTTGTGCATGGTCCTAGCTATGACCTCTTGTGCATGGTCCTAGGTGTGACCTCACGTTAATGGTCCTAGGTGTG